>OX422220.1:21076746-21491746 GCA_949130495.1 Sambucus nigra
GAAGAGGTTATTAATAAAAGATCAGTCCCCATGACGATTCTTGCTACATTGTGCACTTATGGCAGAAATTATGAGGGTAACATCTTAGGTGATGACCTCAGACCCTTATAACATCACTTAGTGGTGACAAGGCCTGAGGTCGGACACCATAATGAGATGATCTCACACCCTTAACATCATTAATTTGGTGAGAGAAATTATAAGGGTAACATCTTAGGTTATGACCTCAGACCCTCATAACATCACTTAGTGGTGACAAGGCCTGAGGTTAGACACCATAATGAGATGATCTCAGACACTTAACATCATTAATTTGGTGAGATTAATTGTGAGGATAACATCTTAGGTGATGACCTCAGACCCTTATAACATCACTCAGTGGTGATGAGGTCTGAGCTCAGACACCATAATGACATGACCTCAGACCCTTAACATCATTAATTTGATGAGATTAATTATGAGGATAACATCTTAGGTGATGACCTCAGACCCTTATAACATCACTCAGTGGTGATAAGGCCTGAGGACAGACACCATAATAAGATGACCTCAGACCCTTAGCATCATTAATTTGGTGAGATTAATTGTGAGGATAACATCTTAAGTGATGACCTCAGACCCTTATAACATCACTTAGTGGTGACAAGGCCTGAGGTCAGACACCATAATGAGATGACCTCAGACCCTTAACATCATTAATTTGGTGAGATTAATTATGAGGATAACATTTTAGGTGATGACCTCAGACCCTTATAACATCACTCAGTGGTGACCAAGCCTGAGGTCAGACACCATAATGAGATGACCTCAGACCCTTAACATCATTAATTTGGTGAGATTAATTGTGAGGATAACATCTTAGGTGATGACCTCAGACCCTTATAACATCACTCAGTGGTGAGAAGGCCTGAGGTCAGACACCATATTGAGGTGACCTCACACCCTTAACATCATTAATTTGGTGAGATTAATTGTGAGGATAACATCTTAGGTGATGACCTCAGACCCTTATAACATCACTCGGTGGTGACAAGGCCTGAGGTCAGACACCATAATGAGATGACCTCCGACCCTTAATATCATTAATTTGGTGAGATTAATTGTTAGGATAACATCTTAGGTGATTACCTCAGACCCTTATAACATCATTCAATGGTGACGAGGTCTGAGTTCAGACTACTAATTTGGTTTAAGCAAACACCATTGCATAAGCTTCAGAGCAAAAACATCACAACATACATTCAACAAAAGAAGATGATCCTCCTCATAAAATAACACATTCAGAGATTATAAATATTCAGAGGTTACAAAGAATGGAAAAGTAAGAACCATGCTCATTCAAAAATTATAAATGTTCAGGGATTACAAACAAGCTTCACAATTTCAGGGGTTACAAATAATATTCGGATATTCTCTCTTTAATGGTTTGAGGGGGGAATGCTGGTGTCTTCGGTTTGGTTAAGCTGGAAGACGTTGGTCACCTCGGTAACGTCATCATGGTGGTCTGCCCCTCCAACCTCTATGTCGTCCAACGTGGCAGTCTCGACATGCACAACAGCCTCCTCCTCAACCTCCTGAAGGGCCTGGGCAAGCTGAGGATTAGCAAAGCCAAGGCCTATGAAGTCAGAGGCTTTCAAAGTGCCAGCCTCATTTTCTTTAACAGCCTCCCACTTGGTAGTAGCTTTGATACCTCTCTCGAGGTATTCAAAGCCAAAGCCCATAAACTCATCAGAACTTTTATACTCGGCTATTATTCCCTAAGAGGCGTCATCGAGGGCTGCCTTCATGGCCGAGCTGACCTTCTATTGTAGACTGTCATCCTTGGCCTTCAGAGCGGCAACATGGTCCTTCTTAAGCTGAGAGACCTCCTTCTCCAGCCCCTTAACCTTCTTGTCAGACTCACCCAACTCAGACTTTAGGCGGTCAATTTTTGCGTTCAAAGTACTTTGGACCTTCTCGGCCTCTTGACCCTTCTGGATGAGGGGAAACTTCCTCAGAGTCCAATTGGAGAGGTGGTGCATAGCTACCAGGCCCTGTAGATTTTATGATCATGAATGAGTCAAAGACAAATCAGAGGTTACACTTAGAAATTATAAAGAAATATGAGGTCATACCTGAATGGATCTGTGGATGCCGAACTCAACCAGCAAGGGAGTATCAAGTGATCGGAAGAAACACTTATCGACCTTGGTCATTGTAGAGCCGAAGGCATCTAGGGCCTGCAGACTATAGCCGACGATGCTGTCAGTAATCTTCAACTGCTCTAGACGAGACGACAAGGCATCTGCTAAAGACCTGGGGCTGGCAGTATCAGCACTCTTTTTCTTCTGCCTCTGATCCTCAGGGGCATGTTCAGTTGAAGCCCTCTTCTTTGTGGCTTGGGTCTTTGAGGCATAGGGAGCTGGGGTAGGAGCATTAAGGCCTTCTTCTTTGCAAGTCTCTTCAAACTAGGTGTAGCCATTTCCCAGAGTTCGTCTGAGATATCCTTTGGGCGCTCTGAAAAAATTAATAGATCTGAGTAAGAAGATCAGACATAAATAAACTCAGAGGTTTAACTTCAAATAGAAAGCGCTTACCAAGCTCGAAAAGAGGACTTCCACCTAGACCTGTCTTAAAGAGGTAGTGGGGGCTCATCAAGTGTTCCAACTTAATGAACAGACCATGTATCCCCTAATCTTGAAGGGCTTTCACCTTCTGAAGGTTTTGCGGGCTCAGGCCAGGGTCGGCCCTCGCAGACATTGTGACCTTACCCCACCTCAGGGGCTTCCTCGGCTCTAGAATGGACGAGGGAGCACATGGACCAAATTCCCATGGTCCAGAAGCAAAAAAGTATCGAGGCTTATAGTTATGGTTGGAAGTCTGAGTTATTTGAAACATCTTTTTTTCAGGTTTCCGAGCTACAAAATGATAGTAGCTCGGATGATTTTTGGCTGAGGAAGGGACATAGCAACCTACAAAAACCTGAACTGGGAGGTCTGAGTGGTGGACAGCCTTCCATAAGATTATGGCCCCTATTATGACCCTCCAGGCATTAGGGTATAGTTAAGAGGGGGCCAAATTGATATAGGAAAGGATAGATTTGATAATGGGATGGATGGGCAGACGAAACCCCAACTTGAACATCTGCTCGTATAAGCAGATCTCGCCGTCTCGGCCATGATAAGACCTCTCTTCCCTCAGAGGTCTTCTTAGCTTTATGGAGGGACTAATGGAGTATAGATATCTAAAGCAAAGGAGGTTTACCTCAGTTAAAGTACTCTCGATCTCAGCCGCCTCAGAGACGTCGACATCAGTTTCAACGTCATCATCATCTGGCTCAACGTCGACCGGAGCAGATGTTGATGCGTTACCTGGGAACCTCTGAGCGAACTCGGCACTGGTGAAGGCCGACAGAGGAATGGCGTCAAGTGGTGGTGGAATTGCCACACTCGTATCAATGATCTCAACCTCTGAGGAAGAGGCTGAGGTGCTTGAGTTATTATGGGATGAGGCCCGACTAGAGACCTCGGCCTGGTCAGAGGCTTGATCTTCCTAAGTTGGGAAGTCCATGGCCTCCTGGAAGGAATCCACAAACATGGGGTCTGAGGTGGAAGACTCAGACTCAGACATCGGTATTGGATCGACAGGAACCTCTTCCTGATTAAAAGATTCCGAGGGATCAGGATATACCACCTTCAGGGGTGGTGGAAAGATGGGTCTAATAGGGAAATCTTGTGACCTACGAGCCTCCTCCTGTGCTCTTTCTATTTGTCTGATTTTTTCTAAAGTCTTATCTCTAAGGGAAGGGAACTCCTCAAGAAGTTGGTAGAGGGGTCTGAGCATCAGAGGCAGACACTACACTTGGGGAGACTTCATAAACTACAAATAAGATTGGCTAATAAAGTAAGGCAATTTAAAAATCAAACCAAGAAACTTAAGGCAAATACAGTTCACCTGGAAGTATGAAGTTCTCGCCTAAAAATCCCTAAGCTCGCCGAAAAACACAAAAAATAGGGAAAAACAGGAAAAAAACGAAGGGAAAAAGATGGCAGAGAATACCTGAGGAAGAAGTAGTAGAGGGAAATGAAGAAAACTCGAGTAAATCACCACCAAGGACCTCTGCAATGGAATTGCAAAGAGAATGCCTTTAGAGAGAGAAACTGTTGGAATGCTATGGCGCAGGAGAGAGAATTGAGGAAGGAGAGAAAAATGAGGGTTCAAAACCCTTAAATATACAGGCGCGATTCCCAAGGCCCGTCATTGCCTTGGGAGCCCCAAAGGGTGGCTGACAACACACGCTTGCCAAGCAAGCCATACTTCAACACTGGACAAGTGTCAAACAAATATTGGCTCATATTAGAAAGGCTTCGGAGATGTGTAAATCCTACAGTCACCTGCTCTCACATGTAACTAAGGGTTGGGGGTGATTGATATGCCCCAAGTGTGACCTCGGCTCGGAGACACCAACCTCGGACGAGATCATAGCCGACACTGGATACGCTTTGGGCATGCGGCATCAGCCCTCGTCCATAGCAAGGTCGACCCAGGCCGACACTACCACCAGCCTCTGGAAGGGACATCGCACGCATCACAAGTATCAGTAGTACTCTTGTATACCTGGGAATGGTAACCTCGGCTAGATGTAGGCCAAGCTCGCAAGAAGCCTTTTTACCAATGTCATCATCACCAAGATATCAGTTAATGCTCCAAACACACTAGCTCAACCTCGGCTCAGGACGACCTTGTCCATTGTCTCGGCTAGGATTAAGCCGAGGCCCCTAAAGCTCATCTCGAATTGAACGAGCAACTAGACTTGTCAATCTCGGCCTCTCCCTGGCCGAGGTCATACACCAAGCACGGTAGCCGAGCATCTGTTAACATTTGGATAAGGGAACGTGGACACATATCAGTTATAACAACATTATTCCCCACACGTGGGGAGAATATTTCATCATCATTCTCTACATGTGACAGTGACAGATGGCTTTCCCATATTGGTGAAACAAACACACACATGCACATTACATGCATGGGGGGTACATTACACCCCCTAGGTACTATATATAGAGGTCATCCTCTACCTTGAAAAGGATACAAAAATACAACCCTAGCTGAAACTCTGTCTAGGGACACAGTAGAGAGAGAAAGCTTGAGAGATTGTATCCATGGCCATCAGTGCCTTATTACAGTGAGGTTATTCACACGCACAGTGGACGTAGGACAATTTAGGCTGAACCACTTATATTCTAGTGCTCTCTCCTCTTCTCCTCATCTCATTCTCTTACCTTTTACATAACTATGCTTCCATTATTATTCTTAGATTGAGCTTGAAAACACCTTATCTGGTGGTGCTAATTCTAGCATCATCAGTCATGACTTATTCCTAACTTCTCACCTTTACCCTTAAGAACCACCTTTTCAACCTTCTTGGGTGCATTCTCAAAAATGACTTTGACCTCCCTGGCATGTTCGAGATCACTCTCGAGTTGGGATACACGTGTCATCAGACTAGACAACGTGTCAGTCAAATCACACTCTCCTTTCTCAAAACCTCCTTCTCTCTCTCCAAATCTAAAACCCGACGACCTAAATCACCATTATACTTATTTGTTTTCAAGGTCTCGGTGTACAAATCTCTAAAACTTTTTGGAGCTCACTTTCATCTTCACTTTCTACCTCTCTCTCATCATCACTAGAAGTACACAAATCACTATCATCGCTTTCGTGTGCACTCTCGTGAGACAAAGTGGGTGTGCTCACACGACTAGAAAAAGAGACAACCATCCCATGTGCTAAACCTTTATTGGACTCATCTCCCACATCACCATCACTGTCACTAAGTGTGGCAGGCATGGCTAGTTTCTTCCCTTTCTTTCTAAGCCAAGTTGGACACTCAAACGACTTATGTCCCTTACCCCCACATTCAAAACAAGTCATGTTCTCAAGATCATCCTCACACTCCTCATCTGAGTCATTCTCTTTTTTTCTCTCACCGCTTTCTTTGGCCTTTCCTTCCTTTTTATTTTTCTCAAAAAATTACTTTTTATTGGAAGAATTATTTTTGTTCATGTTGAGAATTTTTTTAAAATTTTTTGCAAATAAGGCCATATCATGAAAATCAAAGTCTCCCTCAAAATCAGACTCACAAACTTTTTCTTTCTTTTTCTTACAATGAGTCTTTAAAGCAATGCCATTATCCTTAGCCTTAATGGTTTTTGAAAACATGTCAATCTCATAGGTTTGAAGATCTCCTACAAGTTCTTCCAACTTAAGTGATTTCAAATTTCCCAAAGAGTTCAAAACAGTGACTTTAGGAATAAAGCGTTTTGGGAGAGATCTCAAAATCTTTTTAACGACACGCGTGTTATCAATCACCTAACCCAAATTAAAACTGGTGTTAATAATGTCCGACAAACGTGCATAAAAATAATCAAAGCATTCAGATTCAGACATGGTGATAGTCTCAAATTGGGTTGCCAAAATTTGTAACTTAGATTCTTTAACCGCGTTCGTACCCTCATGTGTCAGTTTCAAAACATCCCATGCCTCTTTAGACGTGGTCCACGTCATAATTCGGCAAAACTCATCAGGAGTGATAGCTCCAGAAATAGCACTCAAACCACATGAATTATATTTAGACATTTTATGATCATCTTCAGTCCAGGCTGACACGGGTTTTAAAGAGGAGATATTATCAACAGTGACCGTGGGAGGAGTCCACCCATTTTCGCAAAGGTATCAAACACGCTCGTCAATGGCTTTTAAACCAGATTTCATGCGAGCTTTCCAATAGGCATAATTAGACCCGTCAAAAATAGGCATCTTATTATAGAAGTGCTCCATAAAAAAAATGTGAATTTTCACAAAACTGATTTTTCAAAAAAATCAATATCACACGATTTTGCGAAAAATAGGAATACGCAATAAATTAGCGTAACCCGCTCTGATACCAATTTGAAAAACGTGAGACTGTGATAATTGATTAAATTCGCAAATATCTAATTTGGCTCACTTATTTAATTAGAGTCTATTAATTCAGCCCCTAAACATGCATCTATGGTGCGTGTGTCAAACCATAAACAAATAACGCATGCAACACAACAAATATGCTAAGACACAGATTTCAGGAAAAAATCCCTTTCAGGTAAAATATTTATTTCACTATGAATCTATAAATCGCAACTTACAATTACATAGAGAAATCTGTAATGGATTAACGCGCAGCCAACCCACAAAGACTCGCAGTCTTGAACTCAGCAAGAGAATACCCGCAGCACCCTCCAAGGACTCGCAGCCCTATCTTCAGCAAAGAATCTCCACGCAGCAAGATCCTTAATGACACGCAGCCATACGGTGTAGAGACGCACTCCACAAAAGATGAACAAAGGCAAATATGTGTTCTTGAACACCAAAATAATTCACTAAAGCAAGATGGGAGTTTTGTGAATTGTAAATCAAAAAGGGATTAAACCCCTAAAAGAAGAAGCCTAAAGATAACTGCTTTTGCAGTGTTTCTGTTCTGGAAAACATATGGACTTCTTAATGAAAACGTCACCATTTAATGAGTATTTATACAAAAACATCGTGCCTCGAAATTCGAGCTCGTTCGAACGAGAAGCATATGTCGCTCAAACGAAGTACACATGTCGTTCAAACAACATCGCACGACTTCCAATCTCGTTCGAACGAGATGCTGATCTTGCGTGAATGACTTGGGCGTCAAAATCGAGGTCCGCTTCAAAACTTAGAAAAAATAATCATTCTCAATATTTGACGAAAAATTCCGCACCAACACTTAGAAAATATTTTGTAAAAATCTCCCCAAAGCTCTAAGTGAAAAGTTAAGGTATTTAAAACATAACCTTACCGAAGTAAGCTTCGCGGAGTCTTGAATGATGAAGAACTTGAATAATTCGGATCCGTCTTTGATGTAGATTGCTCTTGAATGCTCTTTGACGGTGTATCGGTATATGACACAACAAATTGATAACAGGCCTATGCAAATATGTCCTTACAGCAGGCACCCCCAACAACCCCCAAACAGTATCGCAAATGGCATGAACACCTCGTTCGCATCGAACATAACGGTTAGCATCCGACCGCGCAATCGTGGGACTCCCGATTTTAGGATAGGAAATAAATTTGAAAATAAGCACAGTTAGGCTTGAAAATGTGTCGAGGGGGAGCTCCCCAGCGGACCCCAAATGACACCATGAGTGGTATGAACATCTGGTGTGCGTCCAATGTATCACATAGTAACCGATAGTGCAGTCACATGACTCCAAATTTAAGGATAAGACACAAATTTGAAAGCAGACATACTTAGGCTTCAAAACTTTTTGCAGGGAAGTGTGCAACACTAGAGGACCCCAATCGCCCCCGCAAGTGGCATGAACACATCATGCGCGTCAAACATAACAAGTAGAAATCTGTCACACAGTCGCAGGATTACCGATTTGAGGATTGGAGACAAATTTTAAAATAAGCACACTAAGGTTTCAATACATGCCTCGGGGTGAAACCACCTCCAATGGTCCACAAATGGTGCTACGAGTGCCACTAACATCTCGTGTGCATCCAACGCAACATGTAGTAATCGACCGTGAAGTCGCGAGATTCTAGATTTGAAGATAGGACACGAATTTGAAAACAGGCGCACATAGGCTTGAAAACATATCAGGGAGCACCCCCAACGATCACCAAACGGTATAGACAGTGGTGCAAACACCTCGTGCGCCTTCAAATATAACACGTAGCAATCGGCCATGCATTCGTGAGACTACCGATTTAAATATAGGACACAAATTTGAAAACAGGCACACTTAGGCTTGAAAAAGTACCACGGAAAGGAAAGCACCCCCTGCGGCACCCAAATGGCATCAAGAGTGGCTCAAACACCCCGTACGTGTTCAACGTAACACGTAGCAACTAGTCGAAAAATCGTGGAACTCCCAGTTTAAGGATACTATATGAATTTGAAAGCGTGCACACTTAAGCTTGAAAACATGCCGGGGGGCTGGAACCCCTAGTGGCCCCCAAACAGGACCGCGTGTGGTAAGAACACCTCGTTCATGTCTAACATAACATGTAGAAACCAGTCACGCAGTCACAGAATTCCTGATTTGGGGATAGGATATGAATTTAAAAAAATTCACATGTGACACCCCGCTTAAAATAATAACGGGTGGCCAGCCCTATACTAAGATAATCAGGAATCTCAAGTGGATCATTCTCAGCATCTACTAACAATACTAAAATAAACACAGCTAACTACCTATTACAACAAAAAGAGGGTGCCAATTTTTTTTTTAAAAACATACAAAGCAATAACCAACCAATAGCACAACAACTACTGAATATGATATCATATGCTCACGATGATAGTAAAAAGAAGTAATTCTAAATTACAACATAAGTTCACAAAATAACAATACCCGAATATGCTGTCGGGTCACAGACAATACAATAATCAAAGAAAGAAATATAAAAGTGATACACCTACAACACTTGGGTGTAAACCCGATATACGAACTGAATCCTAATCTAGATACGCAAAAGATAGGAAACGACTATATCAAAATCCCGCAACAGTTCGCATCTGCTTTGGCTCCACGAATAATCTAGATAGAAAACATCAATGGCGTCCTTGCGGAGGAAACCTAAAATAATACAATATATATATAGCAAGGAGAGAATATAAACGGGTCGGAGCCCGAGGTGTGAAAACAGTTTTAGCAAGTGCATTAAAATGCATAATAGTTATAAATGCGTTATAACATTATTAAAGTGGAGTCGTACTCTCCATAAAAATCCAATTCACCTCTTAACTAAAGCGCGCACCTAAACGTATGCACATGATACTCAAATATCCTCCCAACACTATCTAGTGGCAAAATAATCGAACCTACACCCAAAATTTATACTCATTTACACTTCCATCTAAAACCTAACCATCAACTTCCAATTCCACCATAATCCCCAAATGTTCGTAACTTACTTAATATATAATTATACATATACGTTTTCTCTTACTAGAATTTATCAGATTGTAGCTATTGACATAAATGAGTTATTAGCATCAAAATGCCAAGGACTAAACTTCTCCCAATTCTCAATACTGCACTGCGTTTCGTGCATGGGACGTCTTGCAAGCGAAATCCAAATAAGGACCCCCCCCCCAATACACCTACTCCTTGACAGTATTGATTATCGAGATTCATTTTTCCCTCAATGCACGACGCATATAGCCCCAAATACTTAATTGATATAAATAATTAAACTATTCCCAACTCTCAACAGTGCACTGCGTTTCGTGCGTGGGATGTCTCGCAAGCAAAATCCAAACAAGGACCCCCAATACACTACTCCTTGACAATGTTGATCGTTGGGGTCCATTATGCCTTCGGTACCCAACGTAATATATATACTCATAGATATGTACGAATCAAATTCACTTTAATATACTCATCACAATTTTAAGTCCGGATAAAATCTCTCTGAATGATATTCAATCATTAATCTTATATCTCTTTACAGTAGATATAGATATATGATATCTCATAATCATATACAAGTAATATACTATACACAAAAGTATAATAACCATCCCAGTGAGCTATAACTCGAGGATGTAGTTTTTCAATGCTATCATCTTCCAGCGAATCTCTCACATAACATCCTGGGTACCAACAGTCGGAATCTGACACCGCCTTGGTAAAACCAAAATCACAACATATGGGAAGCGGTCATAGTTCCTCCCCGAAAGTGAGACGAAACATACCCACCACATATCACCCCTAATAAAAAATCACACAATAATAATGGACACTATGACCTGGGGACTATACGCTCCCTGCTTCTCAAGCCAGGGGCCTCACCCACATCGCGCAACTTTCCATGATAGCATAGAGGGGGTATGCTTCACATAAATATATATATATATATCGTACATACTAGATATACATATACTATCACATCATATAAATTCATACCATCACACAATGTATATATATATCAAGCCATATAAGTATACATACTCTTTTTACGCTCATATGCGTAAATGAAATAATTTCATTTATATAAGTATATTTTACTCCAGATATACAAACCGTTTCTAACACTTATGCTTTCCCACTTTATATACACGATACGATCCCGCACTTGAAATTTACTCATTTATCACTTCTATTTGTATGAATAATCTACCAATTCAATTAACGTTGAGGATATTCTCTATATCCATATGCACATCCATCAACATTCATTATTCCCAATCCATTTTATGGTTCAATTGATCATATGAACCTTTAACGTTAACCCATTTGTGATTCAATTCAAAATTCAACATCGCTAAGTGCATCCTAACTTTCTTTTATAAACCCATAAATATCTCCAAATAGAAATCTCAAAGAAAGTGGGCCTCCCCACTAGTCTGTACGATAATCTCCAATCGATATTCTCTCGAAATAAGTCAATATGACCCCAACAATTTATCATAAGGGAAACTCCCTAAAAGTATCCAAAACGTACTTCTCATAAGTTATATAGAGGTTCCCAATCAATAAACCCAAACGAAACGGGACGAAACTCTCTCTAGAGAAACCTCACCCAAAACTACCCTTTTTCCGAATTGATTCGGGCACAATCCGAATCGATTTAATCCAGTGAATCGATTCGGCCCAGCGAATCGATTCGCCCCCCAATACGAATCGATTTGGTCCAAAAGACCTAGGCATCTGTCTTAGGCCAAATCGATTCAGCTTTGGGTCTGAATCGACTCGGTCACTCAGACCTGGAAAGAAGGAACATTCTGAATCGATTAGGAATGGGGGCCGAATCGATTCGGTATGTTCAGAAGCTACGAAAATGGCAATTTTCTCAAAAGCCAAAAATTCCCAAAATTCATTTATATCATCTTCCAACCATTTCTCTTCAACCCAAACATATATACAACAGCAAAACTCATTAATAAACCAACCTAACTAATTATATACCCTCAAATCCATATACACACCTCAAATGCAAGATTTACCCAAAATCTAGGTTTTAACATTTTAACTACAGAATCCATAAATTTATCCACAAATCATGAAATGAAAATTGTACACGAATTATTTAGAAAGTTTAATCACTTGCCTCAACGTCGTATAGGTTGAATTTTCCTCAAAATCACGGATTGGCCGGAATCTCCAAGCTTTTCTTCACTTTCTCTTCTTTCTTTCCTCTTCTCTCTCTCTCTAGGGCTTTTCTCTTTCTCTCAAATGAGAATGACTTCTCACGTAGGCTTTTAAGCCTAAATCCAAGATACCCAACTTTAAATGATAATAGACACTTTAAATGACTCAGTTACTCCCATTCGCGAAAAACGAACTTAAAAATATTCTGAAACCCAAATAAGACCCAAGTATAGTCATTTTGACTATCTCGACCCTTCCGAGATCAACCGAACACTTAGAATCGTCGTTCGAATTACTTTCTAACATCCTTAAATTTTGACCTCAAGTGCAAATTTAATTATTCTCCAATTAAACTAATATTTATTTATCCCAACAATAATTAATTCATCGTCCCAAAAATCACGGGGTATTACATCACACTTAGGCTTAAAAACATATCGCAGGGGGAGAGCACACCCAGTCGCCTCCAAATGGAATCACGGGTGGTATGAACACCTCATGCGTGTCTAACGTAACACATAAAAACCGTTCTCACAGTCGCGATACTCTCAATTTGAGGATAGGACACGAATTTGGAAATAGGCACACTTAGGTTTGAAAATGTGCCGCAGGCGAGCCAAGACCCCCAGCAACCCGAAAACAACACCGCTAGTGACACGAATACCTCATACGCGTTCAATGTAACACACGACAACTGGTCGCATAGTCGCGAGACTCTCGTGTTGAGGATAAAACCTAAATGGCTCGTATTTTGTGTCCATTAAATATGTTCATGACTCTTATTCGTGACCATGTTTTATTTTTTATATTACACTTAAAGATGGTCACGGATAAGGGCCCTGACCATATGGGGGAAATGATTGGTGACACCTAAGTTCGTGACCACTTGCTTGACCATTTTCGCGACAGTGTAGTATTGAGTCATGACTTAGGTCCGTGACGACTTTCATGATTATAGTGGCCTCAGTCACGACCTTGGTCTGTTACCAGTATGCCATACTAGTCATGTATGGGTAACAGATTTGGTCTGTGACTACACGTCACGGCCCGTGTCCGTGACCATGCTCCATCATAACAATTTTCATGACCACCTACTTCGGTAAGGGATTTGGTTAATGACTCATGGATTTGGTCCCGCCCCATATGGTCTCAACCTAGGTCCGCGACCACCAAGCCAAGTCATGACTTTAGTCGACGACCATTTGCTTAATTTGGTGTAATGTATATATGTATAACCTTAATGTGAGTTGGAAACAATGTTTGAAAACACTAGTTTGAATATATAAATTATTCTTCATTACAATATGAATATTTGACTTTAATATTATTTTTCCTTCAGTGTAATGTGTTTGAATGTTGTAAATTGGTTGTCTATACATGCGTGCGCTTGATATTGGTTGGAAACAATTTGTGCAAAAACTAGGTTTGAACATTAAAGCGATTCATTATTACAATGTGAATAATTTACTTTGATACTTTTTTGGCTTTAGTTATAATGTGTTTGACTATTGTAAATATTTTCAGTTTGGTTAAAACATATGATTTGTGGGTTTATTTAAAAATATGAAGGATTTCGAGATTTGGGGTGACAATTGCAAAGAAAATAATAAACGTTCACGGATATTTTGAACAAATTGTTTAGGGTTTTGAAAGTTTAATTATATTAGGCTAAAAAGTAGAATTAAAATCAATTTTGTATTTATGTGTAGCTTAGGGTTCCAATGTGATAGTGTCGTGAGATTCACAGAACATATTATTATTAACCCATACTTATAAAATGTAATGTGCATTCCAATTTGTAATTGGAAGTCTGTAGTTTGTTAAATGTAATGTGAATTCCATTTGGAGGCCATTGGGGGTGCAGTTTGTCAAATCTAAGATGGGTAGTTATATTCAAAATATTGAAAATTCTAAGGTTTAGAGATAAAAATATAATTTAATAATAAAATTTTGCGAAAAGAGGCATGAACACTTCACATGGGAGTAAACTAACTTATAGATTTAACCCGTGTAGTCCAATGACTCATGGGTAAAAATAGGTAGAAATTTAAAAAACAATCTAAGGATTAAGCTGCAAATTGGATTGACCGTTGATACATCAATTTATGTTCATGTATGATTTTATTCTCTAATTTCGTGAAGTTGGTATTTTCTTGCTTAAGTTGGTTGCTACTTTAATGGTACAAATATACATATTGGGTAATATGATTGTTTTTTTTGGAAAATAAGTATTGATCAAGGTCACTCCCAAAAATTTTGTTTTAATTTTGTGTGAGTACCCTATTTTTCCAAAATATAACCCGTCGAACTCGTTTGGGGTTTCAGACTTAACAAGGTTGTGTTAGTACCCTTGAGGTTTTTCTTCAAAGTATACCCCATCGAACTAATTTGAGGTTTCAACCTTAATATGGTTATGTCATTGCATTGTTATAAAGCTAGGACCACCGAAGAGTACTAACTCAAATCAAGTTTTAGCCTTGTGTGAGTACTCTTGAAGTTTTTATTCAATATATAACCCGTCGAACTCATTCTAGGTTTTAAGATTAAAAAGGTTAGGCCATAGCCTTATTTTGAAGCTAGGAACCCCGAATGAGGTGGATTGATTATATTGTGAAGAGAAACTTCAAGGGTTCTCACACACAACTATTAGTTAATATCGAGTTAACATGACAAACTTATTAAGATAACGGTTCGGTTTTAATAATTATGATACAATCGAACTTAAGATACGTGTACTCACACAAATCTAGTTTGGTATTATGACACAACTGAAAAGAGGCACAATCACCTCACACGTAAATAATCAAACTTGTAGAAACTATACATATGATACATTATATTATTACTATTATTATTATGTTTTGTAAAGAAATTAAATATATATGATGTGTTATTTTAAATTCTAATATCACGAATGAGTATTTCTATTAGATTCATGTTATATATAACATGCTAATGAATCCTATTTTTTTTTAAATTTTTATTTCAGGTGACGGTGGCCATCGTACCCCGTGATAAAGTGGGCGGAATGTTCATCAAATTAAAAACTCGTTACTTTCATCACCACTTGATGTATCGTGAATAATATGACACCTTTAGTTACTAGACCGTAGGAGATAATAAAAGCAATAATTGGACTAGGGTACAAGAATTGGAGGAACAGGACTAAGGAGTTAAAGATGGCCATTTGGGGGACACACGAGTACTAAAATATCAATATTTATATTAAATATATGACGTTCATTTCCAATTTATTTATATGTTTATTAAATTTTAATTACTTAACTTTCTTATATTATTTGTTTGGCGGACAAAAATGATTTAAGTTGCTCCTCGCCCCCCGAATAGCATGACAATGTCTTGGTCATGATCTAAGAGCATTGGAAGATGTGGAAGAAAAATCTATGCAACCACTATCTTGGGAAGAACAAAGAGTACATGATGAAATGGAGAGACCAAGTCCCAAATAAGGAGAAGTGACATTGGCCAGCTGGAACACGTTTATAGACTTTGAGGTGTTTGATAGCTAATTGGTTACCCGAGAGTCATCAAGGACTAATTAGACAAAAAAAGTGGACGTGTACTACTTCAGGTGGATATCTTACTTGAAGGTGGAGTTTAGCATTGTAAGTAAATTGGTTTAAATTGGTCACCCTTAATTTAATGTTCAAATAAAATGTTAATGAACAATTTATTTTTTGCAATAGGTTGGGAGTGGCCTAGGGAGAAAGCCACATAGGATCGAGTCATATGTATACGTTTGACTAAAAAAGGGAGCAACTGTTAATCTACAGGTTGCTGAGACTCTGGAAAGTTAGTTAATAAATTATATGTTAATTTGAGTAATTTATTAATATTAATTTTAAGGTTAATGCCCCCTTTTATATTATTTCAAGAGAGGATGAAACGGGTGCATAACAACCACAGTGATGCTGATAAGGCATCTTTGAGTGAACATACACTGAGCCAAGTGAGAGGATAGGATAGAGAAGTCCATACTCAAGTTGTGAGATCACGAATAGGAAAGTCGAATTTGATTGGTTAATGCATCCAAAACACCTTATCTTCGAAGGTCAACATGTAAAAATATGAGGCGGACTCAAAGTTGAAGGGGAAGGCGAATGATAAAAGAAAGGGTAAGGAGAATGATGGTGAGGATATCTCTGCTCCATCCCCCTGTTCTCGCCTCCCCCGTTTAGGCTCACGCTCGAATCGGAACCGATGGCGGAGGACTTATTATCACCTTTTGAGTTATACTCTAAACCCTGACCCACTATCCTGATGAGATTTGACCTAGTTAGGTCGAGAGTCTATATTAGTGACACACGTGGAAAACCACGGATTTAAGATGGAGTGAATGATCAGAGTACCTCCATGGGTGTAAGAGTATAGTATACTTTATGTGCTCCATATAATAGATTGTCTAAATTCATCAATTTCTCGGATTCACTCAAGGTCGAGTCTCAACTAAACACCTTAGAAAAGGTATAAGACTTAGCAAACTTAGATTCACACTTGAGTTAATTTATTTTTATAATTGAAAAATCTTTTTAATTAACTTTTGTTACCAAAATGCAAATATACTTTTTATATAGAAAAACTATTTTGTAAATAATTTCATCTTTATGTGTATTTTAACTATGGATGCTCTTGAGTGGAACAAACATAGTTATAGTTTGCCAAAAACATATTTTGAATTTTTTTTAAAGGCAAACTACGAATTTTTTTTTGGATACTCCCGTTACCTACATTATCACTGCAGCGATGCTATAGGAAAGATCTTCTTCGCTATAGTGACAATGTATCATTGGAATTTTGTGTCCCGTGCAAAATATTTGGTCTTTTGCGTGATTAGATTGTTTCTTTAGTTCTCCACAATGAGGAATTTCCCCACTTCAGCGACACTCCTACGAGACGCGCCTCACAGTGACGAAACTGCCATTTTGCACAAATCCTACCTTAAGATATCCTTAGTTTATATGTCAAATATAACTTTTTGGGTGGCTAAGACCTTGAAATGACTACTTAACTCCATAAGAGTGTTACAACTAGCATACGAGCCTTTAAACCATTTCAAATCAAAAGGCTATATACATAAGTGTTATTTACTCTTCCAAAACAAAACTGAGAGTATAGAAAAGAATATTTTTTCTTATTAAAACATTTCATATATTTGAGTGAACACTTTGTCACTCACGTTCTTTAAGTTATTCAAGCCAATGTTTCTAGCAGAGTTACAATTACTCACCTTGGATTTAAAAACCTATTTTATTCGTGATAAATAATTTCTCTTCATTGACTTAGAAAACTCGTTTTAATATTTCCAGCACATATTTTTGCCAACACCCCAAAACACATATCTCTAGGATGTCCTCAAAATTATAGGTGTAGCCTTTTGGTTTCTTGAAGGTTCCATCTGGGAACAAATTGTTTCAAATATAAAGATAAAAAATTAGTGAAAGATTTGGCGACATGGTCGCGGACCTTAACCAGTGGCGGTTTTGTAGCGGACTTCAATGATCGATGCTATCCTCGGACAATATTGTGTGAAAGAGTATCCATTGGGTTATAGCATTGGGCGATTGTAAGTCTTTGTTTTCTAACTGTAAAAATATACCATAGTGCATTTTTCAATCATATCGGGATGAGATTTTTCTCATTAGTGAGTTTTTCCCTCTTACACCCGTTCTTGTGCTTATTTTACTCTTTTTGCATTTCTAGAATCATTGTCTTAAATGAGAAGATAAAATTTGGGATTATAAAATCAAGTAAAATATTTTGTCACATAGACTTTTTGATTGTTAAAACCTTTTTAATAATATAGTAAGCCTTTTTATTTAATTAGGAAAATTAATTTTATTTGGGTAGCTACCATGAAGAGGCATGCTCTCAACTAGTATTAAATTGGGTCTCTAAGTTTTAGGCATGCAATGGATGGAAGTTCAACCCTTCGACCTCCTCCATTTAATGGTAGCAATTATTCTTATTGGAAATCTTGTATGACAGCATACTTGATATCTATGGATGATCAAATATGGAATAATGTGCCTGCGAAATCGAATTGTCCCAAAACCATTGTCAGGATATCCAAGTTGACAAGATTAGATCTAGTTGGGATGACAGGGATTTGAAGGAGAGTGGGTGGAACATGCAAGGAATTAATGTTATTTTTTATTGCATGTTCCCAAGTGAGTTTAGACGCATATCTACTTGTACGAAGTCTAAAAAGGCATGAAATTTTTTACAAATGACCTATGAAGGCACCTCCATCGTGAAACGCTCAAAGCTTCAATGGATTACCACCTTTCGAATTTCTTACCATAAAGGAGAGTGAAACTTTTGATGAGGTCTATGTTGAGATGAAGGACATCGTAATGGTTGCCTTTGCTTTGGGAAAGAATATTAAAGATGATATAATTTTTAATAAAATCCCATGTTATTTCCACGCAAGGTTTTGTAGCATAGTGGATGCCATTGACATGGTTAGATTTTTTCTTTCAAAGAAAATGAGTGTAGATGAATTAGTTGTCTCTCTCCAAACCTATGAGGAGAATTTATCTTATCTCCAACGAATTCCCGCTAGAGAGAAAAATCTAGATTTCAAGGCTAAGAAAACATCTCCTAATTTTCTTTACCATGATGTTAGTGAGGATGATATGTAATTTCTCCCTAATTTTTCTAAGATGTGGCAAAAAAAAATCAATCAAAAGTTACTCCAAAGAATTACTCACCTAGATTCAAAAATGGTCAACGAAGTGGAGAAAAGAAAATAAATTCTCCCAAAACCCTCAGATGTTTTACGTGTAGTGTTCGATGGCACATGTCGAAGAAATATCCGTCGAATTTGACTCATGGTGATGGTAATAATGTTCATCAACCCATGTTTAATGATGATTACTAGAACTCCAAGGATGACTCTCAAGAATGAAATTATATCAATTTTATAGCAAGAAACACATTTGGCGAGTTGGATGATTTTGAGTAATTTTATGTTCCTCATCCATTTAGTGAAGAAATTATTTTTTTAATCTCTCTCTGAGCACTATCGAGGAAGAAGAAGAATAAAATGATCTTCAAGCATACTATGTTAGGCTTTACGAGCAATCCGTAAACCTCGAAAGTCAAAACATGGAACTCTCCACCATACTAGGCTATGTCGAGAACAAAATGGTTGTGGTGAGTGAGAGTAAATGTGATCTATTTCGATGCAGCACACATGTTATGTAGTGAACTAGATATTCAAGTAAGTACCAATAACTTTCTTCGTCTTAAGATTGGGTTCCTTATGATGTCCTTATATGAGAGTAAAAACTCGAGAATAAATGATGAGAATCAAATCTCTGTTCTTGATGTTGAGCTACTTTTTGCATACTCATGTAAGCTAAATTTGGCGGGTAGGTCTCAAAGTTAGATATGATGCTTTATGGTGCCAAGCTATCTACTTCGGATAAATGTGGAATCAGTTTTGATGGTGTTAACTCTACGTATTGCCAAGATTTCTTAGAATCCCGGTCCATATTTCCATCTCCCATTAGTGAATCTTCAAAAAATACTATACCCGAAGAAAACCAATGGAAGGTGAGTTTTATGTGTTCCTTTTACAATGAGGAAGGAAACTTGAAGGAGTTTTTCTATAGGATTAGAAAGCAACAACTCAAGCACCCCCATCAACCCAATTATTCCACAACCCTAAGTGCACACTGTATCCTAAGTTAGGACACCTTAAGGAGTTTGTGTTTTACTTTAATCCGCATCAAATTTAGGTGATTTTCGTAAGGGTAGAAATTTGATAGGAAGGGGAAGAAGAAGGTTAAAGCCCCTCAAAAGGTTTCTAAGGGGAATAGAAAATTAAAAATTATTGATCCTCCCATAATTCCCAAATAGGTTTCTAAATCCAACTCTTTAAAGATCAAACCAAATTGGATTTCGAAATAAATTATTGATAGAGCGAAACTATAATCCCCAGATAAATGAGATAAGTCTTGGCCCTTATTTAAGAATAATTATGATTCTTTTGGTTTTGGTTTGGAGTGATGTTTTACTCTTTAATGATACCAGAATTGATATCACCATATTAAAGTGATGAATGAGCTTATACCAGTACAAAAATGGCAGAAAGTAAGCAATATAACAGTAAAAAGAGGGAAATGAGGCAAGTAAGAACAACACTAGAATTTAAGTGGTTCAACCGGAGCCTACGTCCACTATGCAACATGATAGTGATTTTCCATTACGATAATGGCACTAATGTCCTATAAATAAAACACCCAAACTTTCTTTCTCACTGAACGATTTGACAGAGTTCTGCTAGGGTTACTCATTATCGATCATTTATAATGTAGAAGATGAAGTGTTTTTATAGTGCCTTGGGGGTGTAATGTACCCCTAAGCATGTAATCAACATGTGCATGAAGAGGCTCCCAATAGCTATTTGACACCTATCCTTCACACATGTAACTAATTATGACGTAATATTCCCCCACGAGAGGGGATAATTTAGTTGTAACAGATTTGTCCATATGGGACATGTTTTCTTGGAACCCTCGTACCATAAGTGTCGTATATATAGGTCTCAGCCTGGCCGAGTACAAGGTTTTTGATGTAGTGCATGACTTTATGCTGGCAACTGGAAAGTGTGGTCTTGGTCGAAGACATCAGGCTCAGGCGGGCTACAGAGGTGATTTCCTGGTGTTAGTTGGAGTAAAGGATGAGAGATGTCCTCGCTGATGGAATGCTCCCCTAAGGTCTCGGCATACTGGATGGATGAGGTTGTGGATGGTGAGGATGAACTTACATTAGACGAGGATTGGAAATAATCCTGGTAGGGTCCCTGAGAACTTGGTTGTGGTCCCTAAGAACTCGGTTGTGAATGCTAACGACCGTCGTCCTAGGACGAGGTCACACTTTGGCCATATCAATCATCCCCTAGCCCTTAGCCTTCAGTATGGGTAGAAAGATGAGGGGTATGAGTTAATAGGGTCTTTGATGAGGTATCTCTAACGTGTTGGCTGTTTACAACTTGATGGATGAGGGAATAATACATGTCGTTGTTCTAATTGTGTAGCGTCTACCCCAAGTATGATTCGACAGATGAACGCTTTGGGCTTAGCGCCTCAAATAATGATGTGTGTTGGGAAATGTGATTAATCATGGCACTTCAAATTTTTTTAGCCATAAGTTATCTTCAAAATTAGAACCAAAACATTACATTCACCCACAATACAATTGTTGTAAACCCATGAGTCGTCACATGCAATGTTGCCATTTTGATCGCACATTTGACACAAATCATGGGAAAAAATAATTATTTTAACTCATGTTTTATAATGTGTAATGAAAGAAGTTAGAAATTTTCATACCTTTTGGGATGATTCTCTATATTGAATTCCTCCCACTTTAATTTGATATATTTAATGTTGTTGGTTTTTATGAATGTGGACATTTTAATAGCACATTTGACACAAATTCTGGGCAAAAAAATTAGTTTACATGATGTTTTATTATGTGTAATGAAATAAGTTAGAAATTTTCATACCTTTTGTGAGTGCAAATATTATCACAATAAGAAATCTAGAAGGAAATATCGAGATGAAAGAATAAATGATCACACACGTAACACCAGAGATACATGGTTCGTCAATTTATCTACATCCACATAGAGGATACCGTATTCGTATTAGTCTCTCTCAAATAATCGAAGTTACATCCCTTTGCCCTGAATCAGGGTTTACATTTTATAATTGTAAAAATAAGTGATTGAATTGTACAAGTAACTCAATCAGCTTGTAGATAACTCGTAGGTATCCTTTAATACCTCCTCCGAGATTGATGGTAATCTATTTGAGTCTATCTACATGCATTTTAGCACATGTCAACCACACGGGCCTAAAATAATAATTTTCAGTTGGGTTAGGCAGCCCATCATGCGAACTAGGCTGGTCGGCAGAAGCATTGGGCTGAATTAAATAAGCCCCCATAATTGCCCCTAAAATATTTGGGCTAAGGTATTAGGCCAACATATTTTAAGTTAGTTTAAAGCCCAAGGCCTAGAACTATTTAAAACCGATGTGGCATCCTTATAATTTTTTATAACTGTCGAGGGTACGGTCCTTCGGGAAGAATTGAAATCGAAATGAATGGAAAACTTATGATATTCTTAAAAACTTAGTGACACATTCGTCCGACTAGATATCCGAAGTGAAAAAATCTTCTTGTGGAACCGTTCCTCATCATTTTTGTACAAAGTCAGCAATTGTCGTTTCAAACATATCTTCT
This sequence comes from Sambucus nigra, assembly GCA_949130495.1. Lineage (NCBI taxonomy): Eukaryota > Viridiplantae > Streptophyta > Magnoliopsida > Dipsacales > Adoxaceae > Sambucus > Sambucus nigra. The sequence goes on from OX422220.1 coordinate 21,099,177, forward strand.
CCACAAAGACATTATGTTTCCTCTCTCTAGCCCTTCATATTTTCAGAGTTTTTATCAAGCATTTCTACTTGTAAGTTCTCTGATCTCAATCTCTAATTCTTCATTTTAATTAACATTACTAAATGTTTTAAATCTCTTTTATTCATGGTTCTTCTTGATGAAAAAACTGTAGAAGAGTTTAGGAAAACTTACACTATCCCTGAGTGGGTGGGGATCGACTGTGCCTATATGCCCAGAGACCTCAGGGACATAGCAAATGGGGCACTAGATCAACACTCTAATGCTAGTGCGGGGAGTTAATTTTTCCCCCAAACCCTATATTCTTAAATTGTTTTAGCTATTTTGAGGTTATCCCTACCTAATGTGCCCCAAACACCTGGAAGATAACGAATAGGGTGCATATAATTAACGAATTATATGGGACAAACCTTGGGCTCCCAAAAATTTGTTACTGTTACGTCTGGTCATGCAGTATTGATGGTTTATTGTACCTGAAGGCTAGGAAAGTTGAGAGGGTTCTAGCTGTGAACCTGACCAACTATTACAAGGGGTACTGGGAGAAATGTTTTATTGCAAGAAATTAAGAACATCTTACCTTGCCTGAGGGCATGAGGTACTGACGCCCCTGGTTCCCTAACTGGGGAGAGGATCACATAGGTCACTGCCCTTCTCTTTGTTGTTTATTGCTGAACTATTCCTTTGTTATTTCATTTCCTTATCTTCTGATGTGTGTTTCTTCCTCTGTTTTGAAACTTGCAAAAAGAACCAAGAACCTGCTTTTCGAGAGCTTAAAGTTACTGATCTCCTCAAAGCTTTGAAGGTTAGGGATAGATTTCCAGATGGTGCACTCATGTCCAACATCTTATCTACTGGAACATAAGAACACAACTTCTAGCTTTATTGCTTGGTCGGTCGAAGAAATCCCTGAGTTAGAGCTTCCGGAAGAGGATTCCTCTCATCCATCTAAGACAATTAAGTTAGACGAAGAGGATGAGGAGGAGGAAAAAAAGAGGGAAAAACGAAAAGAATAAGAAATGGCACCACTTAAGAGGAGATTACTAATTGTGGACGATGAGGAATAGACCTTATTGTCTGACAGGATGAAACTCCTAAAGAAGGATGAGGGGGACTCCGCTAAGATTAGTGGTTCCAACTTAGGAACCAAGGGGAAATAAAATGAAGTATAAAATAAGAATAAGTAGGAAGGGGATTAAAGAAAATAGGGAGAGAGAAATAAGGAGGAAGATAGAAATAGAGAGGAGGAGAGGAAAAAGAAGATGCCTCTAAAGGGGCCAATTAAATCATTACCTATTTGTTGTTGTTGTTATTGCTGGGGGACCAATGTGGCGACACCCCTTAAATTTATTGAAAGGGGCAGTTCTCATGACTGACCACGAGCATTCATCACAGGTTGGGGCAGACTAGTTGGCCCTCAAATCTGTGCAGGAACTGTACTTGGTAAGTATCCTCCCTTTTTTGTTATTTCCTCTTTGTCGGTATTTGTATACTGATTCTTTTTCTCTTTGCTTTGTAATTTTTGTCTGACTTTTCCTCACTACTGGATGGTCACGCTGAATAGTCTAGGATGAACCAGGACCAGAGTGAAGGCTTGAAGAAGTCCCAAAAGGGCTTTGCTAATGCTCGAAATGGTTTCGAGCGATAAGGAAAAAAAGTCTTGGTCTATATGAAGGTGGCCAACGACTTTGTTATTATTCAGAATAAGAGGCTGGTTGGAGAGAACCTAGACTTAGTCGGGAAGGTCTAGAAGTTAGAAGGAGATATCCTAATCATGAAGGAGAGAAGCTACTAAGATTGATGGAATATGGCCTATGATGACGTTGAGATCCAGATTACCTATGCCAAGAAGCTATACTTCAAGAAAGTATGGGATCAAGCCCTTGGAACAACAGGAGTTACGTCAGAGCCTGATTTGTACCTGATTCTTCTCCCAGGCCCTTGTCCCCTTGCTGTTGAGGATCCACATGTTGATCATTATGCCTACCATGTTATAAAGGAGTCAAATGAGGTCAGTACAACTGTCGACCAAATTCAGAAAGTTATTGGGAAGAGGAAGGAGCAGGACACCTCTGAGCAGGTGAAGGAATGAAGACATGTAGCACTAGGACTTTTTCTTTATCTTGATTATTACATTGTAATGTCTTTTCCTTTTTTAGTTGTAATAGATTTTGCCTTCTGCTTGGAATATTAATGAAAAAGATCTTATTTTTTCCAATATTACTTTTTTTGTTTTGTTGATATTCTATGTGCTTGCCATTGTTCTGTTGTTTGTATCTTATTATCGTAGAAGACTCTATCTCTCCTTACTCAAATTTGGGGAAGTTTTTGGGCTCAAGTGTGAGTGGACAGATTTTTCAGGCCTTTTTAAAGATCTGTAAGTAGTTAAAAATAAGGACTTAAGCATATAAGGAGCAGTCCGAGATGGTGGCAAAGTTAAAGGACGATCTCCAAGTCATGAAGGAAATCGAATCCTCTGTACAAGAGGAAATAAATGGCTTGAGGGCCCAACTTGCAATAAGCAAGGATGTGGGCTAAGTGGATGAGATAATTCATGCTGAGAATGATGTCCTAAACAATGAGTTTACCGAGATAAAAGAAGAAGTTCAACGAAAGTATACCTTCATAGCTGGCCTTTAAAGGAACGTTAAGATCCTGATACATCTCTTTAAGATGGGACCTCGAGAAGTCTGGCCTGCAGGTTACGACAAGGGTTTGACTAATGCGCCTATGAGGCTGAAGGAAGTCGAGGATATAAAAAACAATCATGGGTGGCTTAATGCCCTTAGAGAACTCAAGATGCTCAAAGATTCAGCGTTATGGTTTGAATACCAAGTAGACTGTCCAACTCACCGTCAGCCCCACTTTTTACAGGACGAGAAATGGATTTCCATTGATGTTATTCCTGCCCAGCTGATGATCCACTATCTGGAAGACAATGAGGAAGTGTTTTCCCCCAGTCCAAATGATGGCCAGAGAGCCCGCATAGCTGAGTATCTAGCTCTCCATTCGTAGTTGATCTGAGTCCTTATATATTTTTGAATATCTTTGTATAACTGTACTTTTTAGTCTTTTATCATAATGTATAAAGTTTGTTTATCAATTTTATCATAGTTCGAGAAAGCACTGACTAAATATAATTGGTAATTACTTTTTTATTTTGGGTGCTGACTAGGAAGAGTTGATATTTACCAATCATTTAATACTTTTATTGACCAAATAGTATTGTTAATCATTTTGGGCCTTTCACCAATCAAATGAGTTAGTATCTAAGGTTTATCATTTTGGGCATTTACCCACTAAATGAATCAGTGGCAACTGTTAATCATTTTGGGCGCCTTTGTCGACTAATTAAATTAGTGAGAAGTGTTTATGATTTTGGGCCTTTTGCAGACTAAACGAGTTGTTAACTTATGTTAACCATTCTTCCAGTCCAATATGCCTTAGTAATATCATTCCATCTACCTTAGTTTTTAGGTTGTGTCATCACACTCCCTTAGGCCTAGGTGAGATGATGATAAGAATGCACCTGGTTAATAGGCCACCCACTTGATTAAGTTTTTAATGACCAACACAGTTAGTGACTAACTTAGGTGGGATTTTTGCCTAAGGATCCCCTATAGGGATTTTGTTGTCACTGCAGCAACTCATGAGGTTTGTTGTGTTTATTTATGACAAAGACCTAAGGATTCTAATAAACTTACCAGCTTATTGTAATTACTAATCCAAAGGAGTTATGTTCTGCGCGAGGAAGTTACTTGGTTGAAGTAAGCTGAGCAGTTTACAGTAACTAAGGGTGATTCTACTTAAAATTGAGAGAATGGAGTTGTCGTTTGGAAATGGTGCATAATATTGAGATACATAACATAAAATTGAGATAGTCAATATGCAAAAGCAAAATGCGAGAGTTAGTGGATCTTTATTCATCAAATAATAACTTGATAGAAACAAAAGTTTAAAATGAAAATTTGCGTAAACTAAATGTGTTGAAAAAGATTAAGATAACTAAAAGCATAACTTCTTGAGATTGATTGCATTCCATGCTCTTGGTATCTCCTTACCCTCCAGCATTTCCATGTGATATGATCATTGAAGGTCGTCCTTGAATACCTTGAAAGGTCCTTCCTAATTTGGCCCTAAGTTTCCATTTGATGGTCTTACGGCACTGTCGAGAACTTTCTTAACGACATAAACCCCTACCCAGAATTTTCTTGGATTGATTCTCTTATTATACTATTGTGACAGTTACTGCTGGTATGAAGTTAGTTTGATCATGGTCTTCTCTATTCATTCATCTACTAAGTTGAGTTCAATGCACAAGGCAATTTCATTTAGGCCTCGGTTGACCAAGTTGGCTCTCATAGTAAGGAGACTTACTTCAAGTGGGATCATAGCTGCCATTTCGTAGATGAGCGCAAAGTGTGTTTCCTCAATAGGTCTCCTAGGAGTGGTATGATAGGCCCAAAGGACGTGTGGGAGCTCGTAAACCCAAGCACCCATTGATTTTTTTAGCCTCTTATTCAGGCCATCGAGCATCATTTTGTTAGAAGCTTCCGCTTGACCATTGCTTTGAGGATAGGCCACAGAATTTAAATAATGCTTGATGCCATACTCATCATAAAATATTTAAAAGAAGATTATTTCAAACTGCATGTACTTGTCAGTGATAATATTTGTTGGTACCTCAAAGAGTGTTATGATGCTCTTCCAGATGAACCTTGGCATATTGGCATCACAAGTGTTTATTAGCGGTTTTGCTTCTACCCACTTGGTGAAGTAGTCTGTGCTGGCCAATAGATACTTACGATTCTCAGGTGTGGTAGGTAGTGTTCCCATAATATCTAATCCCCATTATGAAAATAGCCAAGGACTAGTCAAGGAATTTAGGTTTCTCAGTGGATGATGAACCATGGGAGAGAATTTATGGAATTTTTCACATCTCTGAACATAGATACTTGCATCTCTTTGCATGTGTGGCCACCGATAGCCTTCTTTAATTTCTCAAAATTCCAATGATCTCCCTTCAGCATAACTCCCATAAATACCATCATGAAGCTTACTGGTATCTTACAGGTGGATGCACTGGAGGTAAGAGCCTGTGAAGGATCTTTTATAGAGCTTCTCGCTAAATTAAGGTAGAAACGGGTTGCTTTTACTCTTACTTGATGAGCCAATTTCCTTTCATTCGGCAATATGTCCCTTTGAAAATAAATAAAGATGGGATCCATCAAACTAGGGTCTCTTTCTATGTGGAAGACTTGCTCAGCTACCACTGTCTGTTCAATGTTAGGCTCTACGAGAAAATCTACCTGAATAATCCTTCTGAGATTAGAGTCAACTACTGAGCTCAGGGCTTCTAAGGAATCAACCTTCTCAAATCCTTCCATAAAATTTCTCACTACGGTAAGGTAGATGGCTATCATATTGTCTTTTGCGTTGAAGTCTCTACTCACCTGCTTAGACACTAGTTTAGAATCGCCGAACACATTGAGGTGCCTTGCTCGTTGTAGTTGGGCCTTGCGCATGCCAGCTATTAGTGCTTCGTATTCGTCCCCATTGTTAGAGGCTCTAAATCCCAACCCGATTTCTTGCTCAATAACATCATTTCATGTGTGACGAGGATGGTCCCTACTCCTCCCCCTTGGAATTGGAGGCTCCATCAATGTAGAGGGTCCAATCCTTGGACTGTGCTTCATCATTTGTTTATTCTTCCATTAGCTTTTTGTCAGTGGGCTTATCCCCCGTGAATTCGGAGATAAAATCAGCTACGACTTGTCCCTTAATTGTTGTTCTTGGCTGAAAGTGACTATGGAACCTTTCGATCTAAATCGACCACTTTGAGAGTCTTCCAGAGAGGTCAGCTTTCCTAAGAACATCTTGGAGGGGTAATGAAGTGATCACTATTATTAAGTGAACTCAAAGTAGTGTTTTAGCTTCCTAAAGGTATCCACTAATGTGTAGGATTGCTTTTCCAAGGGCAAATAACATTTCTCTACATCCGAAAGCATCTTATTATAATAGTAGATAGGGTACTTTCCATCTTTATTCTCATATGCCAGAGCTGAGCTAAGAGCATTATATGATACTATGAGGTAGAGGTACAGGGGATCTTCGTCTTCAGGGATCACCAACATGGGTGGTTTGCTGAGGTAACACTTGATCTCTTCCAAAGATTTAGAGCCTTCATCATTCCATATGAGTCCTTTATCCTTTTTTAGTGGAAGGAAGAAAGGTCGGAATCATTTCGAGGACTTGGAGATGAAGTTATTGAGTGCTGCGAGCATTCTAGTAAATTTTTTAATATACCGCAATGTCCTTAGGGGCTGGACCTTGTTGATCCCATCAATCTGATATGGATTGGCCTCAATCCATCTTTTGCTAACTAGATAACCCAAAAATTTACCTAACTATACACTGAATGAACCCTTTCTTCTGTTATATTTTATCCGGTACCTCTTGAGGTTTTTGAAGGTTCTGGTTAAGTTTGTGAGGTGGTGCTCTCTGTTTTTGCTATTGACTAGCATGTCATCGATGTAGACTTCCATGGGTCTCTAATATACTTCTTGAAAATATTTGTGACATACATCTAGTAACTCACCCCTGCATGACCTTGTATAAGTATAGACCCATTGAGGTTATGAAGGATATTTTTTCTTGATCAGGTCTGGAGATCAGAATTTGATGGTACCCTGAAGAGGCATCTAAAAAACTTATTCTTTCATAAGTTTTCGTAGCGTCGACTGACTTATCAATATTGGGTGGGAAAGTATCCTTGGGGAAGGCTCTATCGAGGTTTATGAAATTAATGCAGACTCTCCAATTGTTATTGCTTTTCTGTACTATCACTTGGTGGGATAACCATTTGAGGAACTGAACTTCCCTAATACATCATGCATCCAAAAGCTTCCCAACTTCATTCTCCATCGCTTTAGACTTTTTGGGGCTGTTCGACGTGCCTTTTGAGTGTTCGACTTGAAGGTTAGGTCAACATGTAGACGGTGGCAAGCTATATCGGGATCCATTCCTGGAAGATCGTACGACTTCCAGGAGAAAACATCGAGATTTCTTCTAAAAAAGACAATTAACTTTTTCTTTTCTCAATCAATAAGCGTAGTTTCGATCATTAACTTTGTATAAGGCAGGTTGTCATCAACACCTACTTCCTCCAGGATTTTAGCGACACTATCAGATTTTTAGCTGTACTATAATTACTATTTAGAGGGTATAACCCCATATTGGGCTTCCTCTAGGGTATACTTTGGATCTTTCTTCTTCTCCTTCAGGGGGTGAATGACTGCGATGAAGCACTTCCTTGTAGGGTCCTGGTCGCCACGAATCTTGACCATGCCCTGATCAGTGATACACTTGAGCTTCTAGTGGTAGGTAGACTGTACGACTTTTATGGCGTGCATCCAGGTCGTTCCTAGAATGGCATGATATGGAGACTCTATGTCCACCACCAAGAATTCAATCAATTTTAAGATATTTCCTTTTTTAATCGACAAGACTATCTTTCCCAATGGCGTCTTAATTTTCCCCGCGAAGTCGTTTAATGGAATCGTGGCATTCTTAAGGTCGGCTAGGTTGATCTTGAACTTGTGGAACTGCTCTAGGTATATAGCCTCTGATGAGCTTCCCTGGTCAATCAGAAACTTATTGGCGTCCCAATTCGCAATTCTTAGAGTAATCATGAGTGCGTCATATTGGGGAGTCCTTAGATGTTTGCAAACTTGGATTTTTGCAGGGTCAATCTGGAATGCCTCCATCACAGTGGTGACCTTCTTCAGTTCCATCCGAATAAGGTTCTCTTAAATCTGCTTCAGGCTAGACGCTACATGGATCACTGCGAACTCCTGTCCCATATCATCATCAAGGAAATTATCTTATTTTTTATCTCCATTGGCTCCAACCTTATCGTCTTTCTTCTCTATGTAATCGTTGATATGTCCAACTTAGGCTAGCTCTTCCAAATGCGACTTTAGTTCTTTAAAATTCCCTGTCCTTTGGCCACCCTCCTTATTGAATGCGCATCTTAGCACATTATTCCTATTCGTCGGGTCACCACCCATCTTTTTTGGCCATTTGACAAATAACTGATTCTTGATCTTGCTTAAGATCTTGTAGATTGGTTCTTTGAAAACTGTGTTGAAGCAACAATTATGTAAATATTCCAATCCACATCATCCTTAATATTGAGAATCTATGCACCGTTTACAAATATTGTGAGATTGTACAAGTATAATTTAGATAGCACTTTCACTTGAATCTCGTTATTCATCATGTTCAATACATTCCTTATGTATTAATATGACCTTTTTTGAACTATTAGATAGGTTCTTGAACCATCAAACAAGTTTCCATAGTCAAGATAAACTACTGAGATTGTACACATATCTTTATTGATAGGATGTGAACTCTTGGTTTAAATAGTGAATTGTTCAATTGTACTACTATCGGAATTATGATCTTTTTTTATCAGATCGAATCCAATTGTCTGAAGTTCCTACTAAGTCCAATTTACCCACATACACAAAATGAATTTAAAACATGTATAAGGCATTCTCATAAATACAATAATTATTTCAAAATGAACCTGATGTTCCTTTACTAAAAAACTAATTGACATACATGGTTTTAAGAATAAAATCCTAACACCGTTACTAATCAGCCTATCCTAAACCCACATCAAAAATTGTGATATAGATACATGCAGATGTAATTAATTTAACTGGGGCATTGTTTAAGGTCCCAGTGTTGCATGATCTTCTTTGGTTATAGCTCACATGCCACATCAATTTGTAGTGATCATGGGACAATTATAAACCCGACATGTTGTTTCGAAAATCGATACCCTAAGTATCACATGTGGTTACGATATGTGGTAGATAAATCGTTAAAACCACAATAAGGGTGTTGCACCATATCACTCTTATCCCAAGTACTCACTTCTAACCCATGGGAGATACAAACATCAATATAATTATCCTCAACTATTGGTGGTTACAATCTTTAATGAGGTTGTATTGGATCATCCCTATTGTCATTGCCCTATTATTTCACCCCCACACTAGAATATGGAGGTATGAATCGACATTATACCCTCCTCATATATCCCCACATACAATAATCGTAGGTACTCTAACCACCCAAACAACGAATCATAAAATTTAATTAAATTTGACGTATTTTAAGTTAAATATATTTAAGGCATGATAAGTTTAAGAAAAATTCAATGATGAAATATAATCAAATGTACTTGTAGATACCAAAATTAATATGCTGATATGGAAGAATAATACGAAGACACGTGTCAATCTATGTGGCACAATAGCAACGAGGAAGTTCATTTCCCCGACCAACTCATGTTCTCTCCGAGAAACGAGGATACACCGAGGAACTTTAGCACTCCGAGGTATTCCAGCGCTCCGAGGAACTCCAGAGCAACGAGAAACTAAGGCGGTCCGAACTGCATCTCGCTCGTATCATTAATTTCCAGATAATCAACAGTTCAACCATTCATTGAATGATTATCATCTTGACGCACACGCTGCATTAAATGTATTACCCTTTCATATGTATATCATTTAATGTACCATCCCTTTCATGTGCAGCCTATGGGCTATAAATACCTTGTATCATCCTCATTCAAAGGGACCGGAATTTCTTGATAGCACTTATAATCGAGAATTCCCAAACACTCAGCAATAACATAACAGTGGACGTAGGCCATTCTTATAAGGCTGAACCACTTTAAAATCTTTGTCTCATTTTATTTATCTGTGATTGAATAATTAGAGTGATCTAGTTTTTTACATCAACAGATTGGCGCCGTCTGTGGGAAACGACTGTTGCTATCGTTTTTCACCAAAAATCATTTATCATCAATGGCAGATAATCCAGAATCCAGTAATCGAAATGCTGGAAATGCTGGAAATCCTCCAAATCCATCTGCACCTCCAGATCTGGCTGGAATTATGACGAATCTGGCTGAAGGACAAACCGCCATGCAAGAAACAATGAGGCAACTCATTCAAACTCTTCACGGCGGTGCACCTACCCATTCAAGGCAAAGGAGTGATCGTGGGCAATCGCGATCCAGGCGTACTGGGTCATATCGTAATGAAGAATCTAATGATTTTTCTTATCAACCTGGGCGAACTTCATCGATACGGGCTACGGATACAGATCAACATATCACCCTCTCTCCGGAGAGAACCAGCGCCTTGGAAAGATTAAGCAGGGCGTCTCCTTTCAGTCGGTTAGGACCAAGGAGAAATATGAGTCTACCTAGAGCCCCATCGAGAAGCTTTCGACCACCATCAGGTTTGAGAGAAGGATCAGCACAATCACGACCAGCTACTCGTCGAGATAGATCTCAGGAAGCTACGCCAGAACAATCAGTTGCTCGGACTAAGCGGCCCGAGGAAGGAAATGAAGCATGGAAAGGTTCCATTCAGCGATTGGAGGATAGACTTGGAGAAATGGCTAAAGAAAAGATTCCCTTACAGAGAACTTTTGTTCAAGGGACACCTTTTGTGCAGGCCATTGTGAATTTTCCTACACCATCGAAATTCAAAGCACCTGTAGTGACCCCTAAGTATGATGGAAAGACAGATCCTGTTCTTCATATAGAACAATACCAAGCTGCTGCCGATATATATGCCATCCCCGACGAGATGAGGTGTAGAGCATTCTCGGGAACTCTTACCGGATCTGCACAGATATGGTACAACAATCTTCCTCGGGGTAAGATTTTGACTTTTATTCAGTTAGCCGAGTTGTTCATTGGCAATTTCTGTTTTGGAGCAAAGCCGGTAAAGCGAGTAGCGCACTTGTTAAGTGTTAGACAAAAATCAGGTGAGAGTACTAGAGATTATATAACTCGTTTCAATAACGAGAAGTTGGAAGTCATAGATTACGAAGAAAAGATAGCGATCACTGCTTTGATGAGTGGATTGATGCCTAACAAGTTATACTACACTTTGGCCAAAGATCCACCTAAAACTATGTCGGAGTTGATGGCAAAAGCGGCCAAAATCATGAATGCCGAGGAGGCTATGGCTGCGAAGAAGAATATGGATAAAGAAACCAAGGTGGAGGTTGACAAATCTAAGAAGAAAGAGCAAAAAGGTAATGGTGGTGACAAGCACTCCAAGAATAATAGGACGTCATGGGAAGTCCTGAAGAAATACGATAATTATACTCCATTGAAAATGGGTATTAATCATATTTTGGAAGAAATCAAGAATAACGAAGAAATCAAGTGGCCAGATAAACTGAGGACCAATCCTGACCTGAGGAATAGGGCCAAATATTGCGAATTCCATAAAGATCATGGCCATACGACCAAAAATTGCATAGCCCTTCAGAACGAGATTGAAACGCTCATCCGAAGAGGAAAGTTGTCAAAGTATGTAGATCGCAGAGGTGAAAGGAAGAATGATGATAGAACCAGATCTCCTCGTCGGACGGAGGAGAAAAAGAAAAGAGATCATGAAGATGATCCAGATGAAGACCCCGATCTTCCAAAAAAGCCAAGGCAGCCTGAACGAGAGGTATTTTCCATACGTTTTGGGTCATTTGATTGTAATGTTATTATAGGAGGAGATGCTGGAGGAGGAGACCTTACTGCAGAAAGAAAGGCTTATCTCGGAGAGGCTCAAGCCTGCTCATATATTCAACGAATAAATCTTGCCGAGGATGATCGTCCGAGGAAGGTAAATAAAGAGAAGCTAGTTATTAGTTTTTCAAAAAACGATTTGGCAGGTGTTCTTTACCCTCACGACGATCCTTTGGTGATCAAAATGAGGATGAAAGATGTGGTGATTTCAAGGGTGTTGGTGGACAATGGTAGTTCGACAGACATCATGTACTATTCATATTTTGATAGCTTGAATTTGAAATTATCTCAATTGGAACCTTATCACAGACCCCTTCTGGGTTTTGCTGGCGAGAAAGTTTTTCCACTTGGGACGATCAAGTTGGACATATTCATTGGAACTTGGCCTGCTTGTCGAACAGAAAGAATACACTTCTTTGTGATAGACAAGAATGTGAAGTCAGCCTACAACATCATCATGGGAAGAGTTGGTTTGAAGAAGTTCGAAGCAGTTCCATCTACAGTGCATCAATGCTTAAAATTTCCAACAAACTTCGGAGTAGGAGTTGTGAAAGGTGATCAGAAAGTAGCTCGGGAATGCTATTATTCATCTGCCGAGCAAGAGGAGCTTGAGGAATCAAGGAAAAAGACTACTACCTACCAGGTAGAGGAAGGTACAGAAATTGAAACTCTTGATCCCAGGGATGAATCCCAACTTGTAAAAGGACAGGTGGTAGAATCTACAGAAAATGTTATTCTTGACGAGGAGCACCCTGAACGAGTAACCTAGATAGGTTCGTCGTTGGATGATTCAATAAAACAAGATTTGATAACTTTCTTGAGAAATAGGAAGAATACTTTTGCATGGAGTCACAAAGACCTGCCAGGAATAGATCCAAACTTCTTATGTCATGAACTCAATGTGAATAAAGAGATCAAGCCTGTAAGTAGAGAAGAAGAGTGTTTAGTCCCGAGAAGAATCACGCCATACAAGAGGAGGTCGAGAAGCTCCAGAAAGCCCAATTCATTGAAGATGTGAAATATCCAGACTGGTTAGCAAATGTGGTGATGGTAAAGAAGAAGAATAATAAATGGAGAATGTGTGTTGATTTCACTGATCTCAACAAAGCATGCCCGAAAGATCATTTTCCATTGCCCAGAATAGACCAGCTAGTGGATGCTACTTCGGGACATGAGCTGCTCAGCTTCATGGATGCATATTCTGGCTACAACCAGATCAAAATGAAACCTGAAGACAGGGAAAGTACTTCTTTTATTACCCCAAGGGGAACTTATTGTTATAATGTTATGCCTTTTGGTTTAAAAAATGCAGGTGCAACATATCAGCGGCTGATGTCGACGATATGCTAACAAAGAGCAAGAAAGCTGCTGATCATGTAGTTTACTTAGGTCAGACCTTTGATCAACTAGATAAATACCAAATGAAGCTCAACCCGACGAAGTGCACCTTTGGAGTACGAGAAGGAATGTTCCTCGGATACATCGTCAACCAACGAGGTATTGAGGAAAATCCAGAAAAGATCAAAGCTCTTTTAGGGTTGCGATCCCCAACGACGAAGAAAGAAGTATAGAGTCTTACAGGACGAGTTGCGGCGCTCAATAGATTTGTGTCCCGAGCAACTGATAAATGCCTCCCATTCTTCAAAACACTTCGAAAAACTTTTGAATGGACTGATGAATGTGAAAAGGCCTTTCAGGACTTGAAGAAATATTTGGGAACACCTCCATTGTTGTCCAGGCCAATAATAGGAGAGAAGTTGTATTTGTATCTGGCAGTATCAGAAAATGCAGTTAGCTCGGCATTGATCAGATTGGAGAATGGAGTCCAGAAGCTAATTTATTACACAAGTAAGGCTTTCCGAGGTGCAGAGATCAGGTACCCAAAGTTAGAAAAATTGGCATTGGAATTAATTGAAGGAAGTAGAAGAATGAGGCCATATTTCCAGGCCCATACCATCATTGTGTATACCGACATGCCATTAAGACAAGCCCTTCATAAACCAGAAAAGTCAGGGAGACTGATGTACTGGGCAATAGAGCTCCGTGAATATGATATTGTGTATGAACCAAGGTCATCATTGAAAGGGCAAGCTGTAGCAGATTTTATAGCAGAGTTTACATATCCTGATACCCCCGAGGAACAAAAGTTGCTCACTGACCAACCTGTGGATGTTACAGGATCAACAGACATAAGACCAGACCAACTCCGGTTGGTAAAAAGGCTTGTGAATGTAGAAGGATTATCAACTTCAAACTCAGATCAGCTCCGGTTGGTAAAAGAGCGAGAAGAGATGGTCAACGAGGAGAGAAAAGTGTCCGGGGAGGATGAAAAGAAGCAACAAATATTTCACCGAGGAACTCTATTGGATAAGAAATTTGAAGACGAGTTACCTACATGGAGATTGTATGTAGATGGGTCATCCTGCACAGCGGGTTGTGGAGCAGGGATTGTTTTGAAAACTCCAGACGAGATTGATATAGAATATGCTTTGCGATTTCAATTCAAAACCTCCAATAATGAGGCGGAGTATGAGGCCATGATAGCAGGTCTTAATCTAGCAAAGATCATGGAAGCACAACAAGTGATGGTATTCAGTGATTATCAATTAATTGTGAATCAGATGATGGGAACATATGCGGTTAAAGGGGAATTAATGGCCAAGTATCATGCAAAGGTGATGGGATTGCTGGCAGAATTCGACGCCATTCAGTTGATCAGAATACCCAGAATAGGAAATGCACAAGCAGACGCACTGGCCCGACTAGCATCAGCTACTCGTACCGAGCTACGAAGAACGATACCAATTGAAGTACTGGAAAGTCGGAGCATAGATGAAAACCTGACGATGAATGTTATTACCCTTGATTTAGGACCATCTTGGATGGATCCCATCAGGGTATATATTGAAGAGGGAGAATTGCCAGAGGATAAGCTCGCTGCCAAAAAGTTGAAGTATAAAGCTGCTCGGTATGTATTAACTAATGGTATTTTATATAGACGAGGAATTATGGTAGGTTTGCAGAGATGTGTACATCCCTCCAAGGTGAAAGAATTGATTGAAGAAATCCATGAAGGTTCTTGTGGAGCTCATGTAGCAGGTCGAACACTTTTACAAAGGGTAATGACTCAAGGATACTATTGGCCGACGACGAGGGCTGATTGTATAGCCTATGCTAAGAAATGTGACAAGTGCCAACGTTTTTCCTCTATCCGACGAACTCCACAAGCATTGTTGACATAAATAACTTCCCCTTGGCCATTTTCCATGTGGGGAATTGATTTGGTTGGACCACTGTCGATCACCCGAGGAAGATTCAAGTACCTCGTCGTTGCAGTGGACTATTTTACTAAGTGGGTAGAAGCTGAGCTGCTTATTGATATGACATACGAGAAAGTATACCAGTTCGTTTGGAAGAATATCATTTGTCGATATGGTCTCCCTCATGCCTTCATCACATACCATGGAACCCAATTTGATAACGAGGAATTTGCTGCCTATTGTCATCAGTCGAACATTTTGAAGGTTCATTCAGCACCAGGCCATCCTCAAAGCAATGGACAGACTGAAGTGACGAATAGAACACTGCTAAATGGTTTGAAGAAAAGGCTAAGTGAAGCTAAAGCTAACTGGATTAACGAGCTACAATCAGTATTGTGGGCTTACCGAACAACTCCCGAGCAGCGACTGGAGAATCACCATATATGCTGGCACTTGGAAGTGAGGCTGTAATACCTGCCGAGTTGGGTCTTCCAACACATAGAGTACTGAATTTCAATTCTCCTGTCAGTGACTTGATGAGAAGACTGGATTTGAATATGCTCGAGGAGGTCAGAGAAGAGGCAGCCATTAGGAATGCTGCTTATCAACAACGAACAACTCTTTTCTACAACAAAAGGTGAGGAAATGCGATTTAAAGGAAGGAGATTATGTGCTAAAGAAGGTAATTCAGAAACACAATAAATTGGAGGCAAACTGGCATGGGCCTTACCGAGTTACATAAGTTGTTCGACCAGGAACTTACCGAATAGCAACTCTAGAAGGAGAAGAATTCAAGAATGCTTGGAATGCTGAACAGCTTCGCAAGTATTATCAATGATGTAAAATGTACAACGGTTCCATCAATATGAATAAAACGATGATGTTTTCACCATTTTCCTCTCCTTTGTTTGAAAGTTTATCGGGGAATACTAGTGTTGTACACTACGCTGCTCGACAGCAAAAAGAAGACGATAGTTCAAACCCACGACCAACTCCGGTTGGTAAAAGGGCGAGACCAAAAAATATACTCCTTTGGTTAGGAGGAGTACACTAGCGTGACCAACTAAGGTTGGTAAGATAACTAGTGGACAGATAGTTCGAAAGAACCAAAAAATATACTCCTTTGGTTAGGAGGCGTACACTAGCATGACCAACTAAGGTTGGTAAGATAACTAGTGGACAGATAGTTCGAAAGAACCAAAAAATATACTCCTATGGTTAGGAGGCGTACACTAGCGTGACCAACTAAGGTTGGTAAGATAACTAGTGGACAGATAGTTCGAAAGAACCAAAAAATATACTCCTTTGGTTAGGAGGCGTACACTAGCGTGACCAACTAAGGTTGGTAAGATAACTAGTGGACAGATAGTTCGAAAGAACCAAAAAATATATTCCTTTGGTTAAGAGGCGTACACTAGCGTGATCAACTAAGGTTGGTAAGATAACTAGTGGACAAGATAGTTCGAAAGAACCTGATAGTTTAATAATCAACTACGGTTGAGGGAAGAACAATATTATTTGATTTGAAAATATGCTCTCACATTCCAATTTATGTTGGTCGGGAGGTAAGATTATTACAAAAGTTCTTCGAAGAACAAAATATTCCAAACTGAACCAAGTATGGTTGGTCGGGGATAAAAACCCACTAAATGTAGTTGGTCGTCAGGAAGAATTTATCGACCTTAGTTGGTCGGACACATTTTATAAAAAAGACAAAAATTGTTATCTTTTTAACAGATACATACTTAGTGTTTAACGCAGAACAATAGCAATAAAGATTTGCAAACAAAAAATGAAATTCTTTCATTAATGTCAAAATATATTACAAGCTACATATATGTGCTAATTGTTACATTGAAAAACCTATTCTATTGGTTTCTTTCCTATAGCTTTTGAAACAGGTTCCTCGCCGGCAGGAGGGTCTTCCAAGCAAAGAGGAGAATTAATGAAATTAACATCTCTGAGCATTCTGACGTTCATCACAGAAGGTGTATCCAAGAGATGCTCGGGACGAGATAATTCAATCTGAGAGTGAAGACTATAGTCACCAAGATATTTTGAAATTAAACTCCGAGGAATGGAACGAGCTGGGATCCATGCCATGTCCAATTTAAAAGGTGGCACAGGCAAGTCTAGTAACCCTGGAGCATGATAATCCCATAAAAAATGCCCTTGCTCCAATTTTAGTACACCCAGGGCGTTCAACCACCCCTGCTTATAACCTTCATTATTCGCATGTTCAATACGAGCATCTAAATGAACAAGGGATTCATTGTATCCTGCCATCCAAAATTCCCTGGGCTGTTTATGGAATTGGAAGGTTAATCTATCCAATTTTTCGTGAAGGTTCCTGGCAAAAACATCTTTATCATTCAAAGCAGACTTCGTTGCAGTAAGTTGATCTTCCAAAGATAAATTTCTCTTGGACATTTCAGATAAAGCCCGATCTTTGGCGTTCAATTGGTATGCTTGAGTTTCCAATGTTGACAGAGTACGAGATTCTTCAACATTACGGCTGAGAACTCTTGATCGACTCCGAGCAGGTGGAGAATTTTGCTCCTCGACAACATTTTGAACAGCTCTTCCTCGCCCCCGAGAACCTCTTCCTCGTCCCCGAGCAGTAACAGGAGTACCAGATCTTTTCAGAGTATCCAATTCTTTCCTTAATTTGGTGTTCTCAACCTCTAAGAACGAGAAACCTTCATCGGTAACCTGTACTAATGCAGTGGAAGATGACGCTGCAGATTCATACTGTGCCAAATTTTTCTGCAGATTATTGTTCTCTTGTTCCAGCAACTCAGCAATCTGCCTGCAAGCCTCAACTTCACCTTTTAGAGTTCTCTTCCTAACATCGTATCCAACAAGGATCTTCTTATGGCCTATTTCAGAAGAAAGCTGTTGATATCTATTTTCATATTCCTTGTGCAGCAAAGCAGTTGATTCATTGTGTTGATGTTGTAGATCCTCTAAGGTACAATGAAGTTCCTCGATCAATTCATAATAGGCCACACTGTTGGCCACAGCTCGGTTGAGTAAATCCTTCAAGTACCGATAAGCCTCAATTGCTTGTTCTGAGGCATCATGGCCAAGGATGTCAGCAATTTCTGATACACTCAAATTTGTATGACCAGCTTTATAATACTCATGACATTGCTGCATCAGCTTTGTATCATGTGCAGATATTAGTTCCATTCTAGCCACAAACTAAGGATGAGAAGAAGACAACAATCAACAAAAACAAATCATCAACAACAGAGATGAACAAAGATGTATTTTATTAGATCATAAAAGGATTACATTGTTTGATTACAAATAATGAAAGATAGAGAAGATACCGAACAACTTCACACCTTTTCCTTGTCTCCCAAGACTTTCTCGGGAGGCTGGGACGAGGAGCTTGGTTGCTCGGTGGTAAGAGCAACTTGATCAGTATGAGTTGAAATTTTCTCAGGAGGAGGAGGCATGGAAGAAATGTCCTCGTTGGCAGAAGATAGAGATGCAGGGACTTGATCACCGATGGCCATGGAAGATTCATCAGAGATAGGCTCATCTTCTTCTTCTTCCACAATTGGTCGGGGAGGACCAGGGAGGTGTAGCTGGAATAGCCCAGAGTCGTGTTTGATCTTCAATTCCTGCAGGGCAACTACCCAGCCATCTCGAAAGTATTTCAACTTCCCGTATTGAACTTGGGATGTCATCGCAGCAATCCCCTTGTCCCATCCTTTATCCCAGCCAGCGCTGAAGGATTTTTTGACTGCGAGCTTTCTTTTCAATTTCTCCGAGGAGATCTTCACATCCAATTATTCCTTTTGGCCCTTGATATCTCGCAAGGAGGACAACTCTTCCTCTTCCTTTTTCAGCTTATCTTCAAGCTCTCCAAAGTTCTTGAGCTTGTCGTCATATTTCTAATGCTCGACCTCTAAAATTTTCACCTTATCCTCCAAACTCTGGGAGATCTCAGCCATCTTCACCTTCTCAGCCTCAACTATTGACAACTTCTTCTCCCAGACAGCTTTATCCTCACTATACTGCTGACGAGAATCCTTCAAGGATTGGGTTAAACACAGCAGAGCATCCTCTACCCCCGACGAGGAGCTGGAACCTTTAATTACTTCGTCTTTCTTCACGATGTTATTAAAACAATTCACCAGCTAAACAAAGGAAAAAGTGACAGGTCAGTGCAAAAATACAACTATTCAAAGACAGAAAGGAAATTCAGAGTGTGAGAAATTTACCGAATCAAGGTGACGAGTAGCTAGGGATGTCAGCATATCCCTAGAAATATTTTCATCAATTCCTTGGACCTCGGGTATGATCCAAGTTTTTACCGAGCTCATTGCAGAGCTCGGAGGAATGATGGTTGGTACACCAACAACACCAGATGGTAGAGAAGAGACAGTTTCAGCCAAATTGACTGAGGATGATTTCCTCAATCTCCTCAAAGGGACTTTAGCAGTTTCAACTAAGGAAGAGCTCTTGGTTGGAGAAATAGCAGTCATCTCCACAGGAGCAACCTTCTTGCTCGGAGCCACTGGGGGCTTCTCGGTAGCTTTTGAAGGTGCAACATCCACCTTCTTAGTCCCCTCTGGGACATCAATTTTGCTTTTCTTAGCCTCAGCAGCAGAAGTAGTGTCATCAAATAGAGCAGGAGGAGCTCTTTTCCTGCCCATTTTCTGGCTCAAAGGAATATGAGATTCTGGATCAGAGTCCTCAGGAATTTGCACTGGATCACTGGAGCTGACCACAGGGCGAGCAGTAAAAGACGACGTATAACTCTTGTAGTGCAACAAGTATGAGGCAGACCTGATATGCTCATCTGCAACCTTCTGATGCAAACTCCAGATATGTTTTAATTACCTTATATTAACTTCTGATTCCTTAGGAGTTTTTCTCTTGCTGTTAACTGCAAACAAAAACAATTTGAAATGTCAATCATGCATTTATTCAAACATGACGAAGTCACAATTTCAAGCATAAAATAAAATGAAAATAACCTATCCCATTGCCATATGGGGGGCATTTGGGACCTTCATACACTCTGTCTCCGACTAAAGGAGCATGTTGCCAATTTTTGAAAACTAACCCATGTTCAAAATAATCCCTGTTGGCATCAGGGAGGTTGACTACTAAAGCTCTATTCAAAAATCTAGTTTTTAAATAATAAACGTTGTCTAAAACAGCCCATCTGTAGCAATACATAATCTCAGGAATTCCTATGCGAGTTCCATGAGTTTGATTTAATTTATGCACCCCATTAACTATTCTCCATGTATTGGGGGCTACTTTTGCAGGAACAACATCGAAATGTTGGCAGAATTCTAAGCATAAAGAGTTGGGTGGAAAAGAAAATCCACACTCAGCAATAAAAAGGCTGGGGAACCAATGTCCCTCAGCCAAACGAAAATAATCAAAGGGCTCAGGAAGATTTTCCAGAGTTACCCAAGACGGAATGGAATAATCAGAACGGAATTTTTCAATAGATTCAATAATATAAACCGTGGTGAATAAAAGAAGAAGGAAGAAGATCTTACAGGAAGAAAGGAGGTCTGTTGACAACAAACGAAAACAAGGATGACACGCAGAAGAGAGAAAGAGGGAATAGAAAGCTTGAATGCAGAAAATTGGAAAAGGTAGAAGACAATATGGTTACCTAAGAAGTTTAAATACTTTACCTTGGGAAGCGGCAAAAGAAATGATTACGAAAAAGAAACTATTGTATTACCGGCGGCTAAAAGGACAAAAACTGCACGAAGATCGAAGTGCTTATGAAAATTCAAAAAGGCGGATTCTGCGAATATTGAAGGAAATTCAAATACAAAGAAAATGCTCCTAAAATCCAGGAAAGTCATTTAATATTGCCATATACCGAGAAATAATGTTCCATACTCCTCAAAGTTCGAAATATGAAACATTGGGGGCTTCTGTTGATACCAAAATTAATATGCTGATATGGACGAATAATACGAAGACACGTGTCAATCTATGTGGCACAATAGTAACGAGGAAGTTCATTTCCCCGACCAACTCATGTTCTCTCCGAGCAACGAGGATACACCGAGGAACTTTAGCACTCCGAGGTATTCCAGCGCTCCGAGGAACTCCAGAGCAACGAGCAACTAAGGCGGTCCGAACTGCATCTCGGTCGTATCATTAATTTCCAGATAATCAACAGTTCAACCATTCATTGAATGATTATCATCTTGACGCACACGCTGCATTAAATGTATTACCCTTTCATATGTATATCATTTAATGTACCAGCCCTTTCATGTGCAGCCTATGGGCTATAAATACCTTGTATCATCCTCATTCAAAGGGACCGGAATTTCTTGATAGCACTTGTAATCGGGAATTCCCAAACACTCAGCAATAACATAACAGTGGACGTAGGCCATTCTTATAAGGCTGAACCACTTTAAAATCTTTGTCTCATTTTATTTATCTGTGATTGAATAATTAGAGTGATCTAGTTTTTTACATCAACAGTACTTATAGTATCTAGGTGAATCATTTGATCTTGGATGACCAATGTGGTTGTTTTCGATACATGAACCGGCGACATTTGACGTCTAAATAATTATACAGATTGCCCAAGATGACACCGCCTAATCAAATAGATTTGATTTTCCTTAAGTCAATCAGGGTAGCCAAACGACTTGGATGCCACTATTGCCTATTCAGAATAACAACATGACTAAATCATAAAATAAAAAGGCTCGCATGTACCTTACTTGATCCTCAAGTACAATGTCATTCATCATCATCATCATCATCATTCGTCGGCTAAAATATATATCGATTGGACTGCACTCGACTTTATAATAGTCGCCTAAATTCCATGGGAGATAATCTTGTGTGTCCTCACGGGTCTCCTAGCAACCCCATAATGGCATAATCTCACTTCGATTAACCTCCTAGTTGGTGTTAAAGTTCTAGAGGTGAACTTTATCTCTATATATGGGATATGAAATGCAATTTCTTTGAGTCATAGGACCCTGTGATAATACGTGGATTGGTTGCTTCATACATTTCATGAAGGTAAAAAATATGGTACAAGAGCAACCAACTATGTGATATGCTTGGTAATAATGTTTGAAAATGGATTTAATTACCTAGACCTCACATTGTGGGAATATATATATATATATATATAAAATAACTAATAACTCATAAATCATATCAAATTATTTTCATGTTTCTCTATTAGCCAAATGTCACCCTTATCTTTATGACATACCATTTATACAACTATAACCTTATTTACAATTAGATATTGTAGCCTTATATATATATATATATATATATATATATATATATATATATATATATATATATATATATATATATATATATATATATATATATATATATATATATAAAATAACTAATAACTCATAAATCATATCAAATTATTTTCATGTTTCTCTATTAGCCAAATGTCACCCTTATCTTTATGACATACCATTTATACAACTATAACCTTATTTACAATTAGATATTGTAGCCTTACTTCAAGTGAAAACTAACACAAGATGTTATGAGGAAGCTTTACAACATTGAATTTCTCAATCTTCTATATCAACTGTTAACCTATTGGAAAATTATTTTTATCCTTATTTGGTCCCTAAAAGAGAGTGGAGTTAATTTTTGTAAACATCAATCTTCGAATAGTTTGACCCAAGTATCAAACTATTTTCTTTGGCGCACAAAATTCGTGTGGTATGTGGGTGTCGTCAAGAAGTGTTATTTCACAAAGTTCAAGAAATAAGTCAATAAATTTCCCACTCCGGTTCTTTAGTGAGTTTAGATTCATTATCATAATAGTGAAATATGATTTAGATAACTTTTAACACCCTATATGCAATTGTTCTTAGTATCCCTAGATAATCGAACAAACATTTCCTCTTTACCCTCAAGCACTTGACTAGGATGGCTATAAATTTCTTTCCCTATCATATAATTATTATAAGGTCCAATAAACTTATCAAGTAACATTCCCCCATGTTCTTTTGTTAAAACTTGTTTTTTCTCCGTGTATATCCGCCTAACCCAATTTAACAATTTACTATGTCATGTATAACAAAATGACTTTGAACATCATAATAATTTTGTTGATAGAGATATTAAATTTCATGCACAACATTTAATCTTATCAAATTTTCTAAATATTCGCAAATGATAACTCATGAATTCTTTAAATCGCATATCAATATGATCTACTATTTTTACTTGGATCACACGTCCAACTCTTATCCATTCAAAGAACCTACCTCATAAGAGAACATTTAAATATATCAATAATAAAAAGATGACAATAGATTCAAGAGATATCCATTTAGAAATAAGTAAACATTATCAAAGCTCAATTTTTAACATATATGGCCGCATCACTCATTTTAAGACCTCGTCGGAAATTTAGTGCTAAGTTAGTCTTATTCTAGCCAAAAAAATAAAGAAAGTGAAACTTACAATGTCGAACTCCATTTTATAAATAGAAGGAACCGTAAAACCCCAGGCATAGTACAAAAAAACAAAAAGTAACAAAAATAAAGATAGATAAATAGTTAGCGAAGCTCTATTTGGATCATCGATATTCCATAATGTAATTATTAGTGACTTACTAGAATTTTAAATTTTTGAAGAAGCCTTAGATTCTAGAAAATTATGGATTCAAATGTAATTAAATGCTTTGACGTATTTAAATGTACGGTAAGGAAACTATGGATTTTAAATGTTGGATATTATAAGTCTATGGTCATGGATGGATATTTCGAGTGGATTTAAGTTTGAAAAATGCCTATGGATTAATAATACAATAGGATCATTGAGTTACCTATTATAAGAGGTTAGGATATCAATAGGCTGAAGGTACATATGAGTTGCCAATGATCGACTTTCTCTATTTAAAACGTGGTACACTTAGATATAAACACCACAGTATACCGCTCAATACCATTACCTCATGTCTTAGTACCTCTTATCGTCACTGAGATAAATTTGGACCCATTAGCCTCTGTCAAAACCTTTTCCTCATAAGAAGTGTCAACCACCTAGGCCCTCATCACTTAACTAATAATAAAAAGATTCATCAAAAGATAAACATAAAATCATCATCTAACTCATTTATTATTCTAAGTGAACCAACATATGACTTATATATTGATGAAAATGCTATTGTTGGTATGCAGGTCAAAGCGTTTTCCAAAACTATCACCTTGCCCGAATGATGCTTAGAGCTAAGCTGATAGTTATTTACAAACTCCAACCATAGGCACTATCTCATATTCATCTCATGCAAAGTGAATAGATATTAGAAGAATCTTTTAATGGTAAACAACATAGACCTCTACCCCCAAATATAGTGTCTCTAAATGCGTAAAGAAAAAATCAGGACTACTAAATCTAGGTTGTGTGTAGGGTAATTTCACTCGTGAGGCTTAAGCTTACTATAGGCATAAGTTATTAACCTATATTCCTACATCAATTATCCTCCAAGTACCTATAAATATGCTTTGGTGTACACTAGGTAGTCTATCCCATTTGGTGTTAATGAAAGGACTAGATTTAAAGTTAACTTACTATTCGACTCCTCAAATGCTTGTTGGCAATACTCTTCCAACAAAAATGGTACCTCATTTCGTGTCAAGTGTGTCATGACTCCTGCAATAATAGACAACCCCTAGATAAACTATTATTAATACCTTGCCAACTCGAGAAAACTCCTCACCTTTGTCGGTGTAGTGGGTTGTGCCCATTACCTTGCTAGGATATTCTATATTCCTAGCCTCGAAAATAATGTGCCCCAAAATTGAACCTCTTAGAACCAAAATCCACATTTTAAGAACTTTGCATACATTTATGCTCTTACAATGTCTGCAGAACATTCCTCTAGATTTTTGCATAATCATTGAGAGTCTGTGAATAAACCAAAATATCAACTGTGAACACATTGATAAATTGGTTCAAATACAGTCTAAAATCCTTATTTATAAGAACCTTTAACATTAAGCATTGGTTAACCCAAACCACATAACCCTGAACTCATGCGATAATTTATGTGTAAGAAATGTGGTATTGGGTATATACTCATCCCTAACTTGTTTGTGATCATACTATGATCTCAAGTGTATCTTTGAGAAGCATGCGACACATATCAAGTGATCAAACAAATCATCGATACGCAGAAATGGATACTTATATCGGATCGTGACTTTATTCAATTCCCAAAATGCAATACAAAATTGAAGTTATCCCTCATTATTTTTTATAACAGAATTGGGCCTCCCCATGTTGATGTACTCTTTTGAATGAACCCTTGGTTGACTAACTTTTGAATCTGATCTCGAAGATACCTCATCTCGGGAGATTCCATATTGTAAGGGGCCCTCACTATTAGAGTGGTATTCGATGCTAGGTCAATGAGAAATCAATCTCTTTGCTTGGGGGTAACCTAAAAACAAATCTCGAAGCTATTAAATGATCGAATAGAATATAATGATATGATTAAGAGGTACCCTCCAAACCCTCCCTCAGGCATCGACTTCTCTATCAAATACATCTCGTTCTTGGGAATAGCAAAAGATATAGCCTTACCATGCCAATCAAACTGAGCATGATAAAATGACAACCAATACATCCTTAAAATCACATCATATGTATGCATATATAATACCAATATTTTGGCAATAAAAAGCAAGGGCCTGATATCTACCCCACATTTGTATATACCATAATATCAATTGACCCTAGAGACTTCTCAAATATACGTCTAACGAATGAGTGTGATTTTTTAATATCAAATAAAACACGCCCTAAATGACCATAAATTGAAAATTTCCCTCAACCTCCCGAGGTAATGCATAAACATATCGACTTACGACATTGTAAATGTTGACGTTTTAATCTCAAAACCATGTTTTATCACATTTATTATTTATTAATAAGGGATTGTCTTAGCTATTTATTAGATATGAATAATATTTATGGGAATTCCACATAATATTTGTATATGTTAGTCACTTATACTTAGTTGGAATTTTGGTTTGGCTCGATCATAAAAGATTATAATTTTGATTCTAATAAGAAAGAACAATTCACAACCTAACTAGGTAGTTGACGTCCTTTCACTAAAGTTGCATGTACAATCTTCATAGTTTATCTTGACTATGAAAACCTATCTGATAGTTCAAGAAATGTTTTATAAGTACATTAGTAATGTATTATACATAACCAAGAGTGATATTCTAGTCTAGGTGATAATCTTATTGTTTCCAAATGGTTTGTAGATTCTTAATCGTAAGTAATATGATGATCAAAATATTCACATTATTATTGCTTTGATTTAACATGGGTGAGTGTTGAGATAAAAAATTATCCTGCTATGTGGACCAATCGGATGCTAACACGTGTAATACAGTATAAGGTTAATCTTAGTCAACAAGGACGAAGCGCTGGCCTACTGAACGATGCCGACCAACCTGTTATTAAAGCCTGACCAACACCAGGAAGACCGAACAATAGTGACAACAACATGCCAACAGTTTTATACATAAATGATTGTACATATGTAAATGTCTACGATATAACGACATTCCATCCTTTGATATTCCAGCACTTGTACACCCCCTGGGGGGCTATAAATACATTGTAAACCCTATATCCAAGGGATACACAAAAGAAGAGGGAATTAAAAAAAGCCAAAATTAATACGCCACAATGGACGTAGGCTATTTATTTAAGCCAAACCACTTTAAAAATATTTTGTCTCTTTTACTCATATTTATATGTGATCAATTAATTAGCCTAGTCTAGTTTTTTGCATCAATATATGGATGTTGTTTGTGGGAACGATATATTTCTAATCGATCTCACTCATTAAAACATCTAAATGGCTGGTATTCCTGAATCAAGCCTCAAGAACGAAGGCATTCCACCTGTCCCTTTCACTCCTCCATCTGCAAATGATTTAACTTTAATTCTGGCTAGTCTTGCAAAAGGCCAAGAGGCTATGTAAGATACTATCAGGCAACTTGCATAAACTCTTCAAGCCGGGGGACCTGCTCCTCTATCTTCTCAGGGAAATATGCCACCACCCCCACTAAGAGGTGGTTGGCGCAGCCCATCAATGACGACAAAGGTTGTCTCCTAATATCCAAGGTCAAATTCATTGCTCAAGACATCAGATTCGTTCTACATGCAATCTTATTCTCCAGAAAGGCCAAGTGCCTTAGAAAGATTAAGTCGTGCTTCTCCCTTCGATCGTTTGGGACCTAGGAGAAACCAAAATATTTCTAGGGCAATCTCAGGTAACACTCGATGACCATATGATCAAAGGAAAGGCATAGCCCAGTCTAGATCAAATGCCTGACGAACTGCTCCTCAGATCGAACAACTTCAGGAAGAAAGCTCAGCAAATAACAAGGTTGCAATGCATAAATCTGGTGCTGCTAATGATTCATGAAACGGCTCTATACAGAGATTGGAAAACAGATTAGGAGAAATGGCGAAGGTGAAAAACCCACTACAAAGAAGCTTTGTAAAAGGGTATCCGTTTGTGCAGACAATTATGGATTGCCCTACTCCAACAAAGTTCAAGGCTCTGTGATACCCAAATATGATGGAAAAACTGACCCAGTTCTCCACATAGAACAATATCAAGCGGCTACTGACATTTATGTCATCCCCGTAGAAATGAGGTG
Source organism: Sambucus nigra (assembly GCA_949130495.1). Classification (NCBI taxonomy): domain Eukaryota; kingdom Viridiplantae; phylum Streptophyta; class Magnoliopsida; order Dipsacales; family Adoxaceae; genus Sambucus; species Sambucus nigra. The sequence goes on from OX422220.1 coordinate 21,126,770, forward strand.
TAGAGCATTTTCTAGAACTATTACTGGATCTGCCCAAATCTAGTATAATAATCTTCCTCGGGGCAAATTTATAGCTTCAACCAACTGGATAAGCTATTCAATAGCAACTTTTGCTTTGGAGCAAATCCTGTGAAAAGGGTGGCACACTTGCTTAGTGTGAGATAAAAAGAAAAAGAGAGCACAAAAGATTACATCACTCGTTTTAATAACGATAAACTAAAAGTTGTGGATTATGAGGAAAAGACTGCAATGATTGCCCTTATGTGTGGACTGCCCCCCAAAAAACTGTATTATACTCTTGCCAAAGATCCTCTAAAGACAATGGAAGAATTGATAGCTAAAGAAGCAAAGATCAAGAATGTCGAGGAAGAAATGGTGGCCAAGCGTATCTCGAGCACAAAAGTTGATGGAAAAATTATAAGAAATATCATAAAGACCCCAAAGAACACAGGGAATCAAAATAAAAAGGAGTTTTGGAGCGACTCAAGAAGTACAATGATTATATTCCATTAACCATGGGAATTCACCATTTTTGGAAGAAATCAAGCATAATAAAGATGTGTGTTGGCCTGATAAGTTGAGAGGTTCACCAACTAAGAGGAATAAGACTAATTACTGCAAATTCCATAGGGATCATGGTCACACGACGGAGCGGTGCATAGCTCTTCAAAATGAAATTAAAACTCTCATTCGACGAGGAAATTTGATTCAGTGTGTTGATCGGTAGAACAATGAAGTAATTTAGCGTAGATCAAAATCTCCTTGTAAGCCTAGAGACGAGAAGAAAATAATTCATGAAGATGACCAAGATGATGATCCCAATCTCCTTAAAAAACCTCGATAATTGGAATGCGAGGTATTCTGTATCAGTTTTGGTTATTTTGATTGCTAAATGATTACAGTTGGAGATGCAGGAGGAGGAGATCATACAACAGAACGAAAAGTTTACCTCAATAAGGCACAAGCTTGCTCGTACATATAGAGGATTAACCTTTTCGAGGAAGATCGACCAAGGAAGGTTAACAAAGACAAACTGGTAATTGGCTTCTCTAAAAATGATCTCTCAGAGGTACTGTATCTGCACGACGACACACTTGTAATCAAAGCTAGAAAAAAAGAAATCATTGTCTCTAAAGTACTGGTAGATATGTCTCTAGAGTACTGGTAGATATGGAAGCTTGGCGAATATCATGTTTTATCCTTGTTTCAGTAACTTGGATTTTAAACTTAGCGAGCTAGAGCCTTATCATTGACCACTAATAGGCTTTGCAGGTGAGAAAGTCTTCCCTTTAGGAACCATTAAGAAGGAGGTGATGATCGGCACATGGCCAGCAAATCAAACAGAGCAGATCCGTTTTTTTGTAATGTATAAAAATGTCCATTCAGCTTACAATATATTCATAGGAAGAGTAGGGCTAAAGAAATTTGAAGCAGTATCGTCCACTGTACATCAGTGTTAAAAATTTCCTACTAACTTTGGTGTGGGAATTGTGAAAGATGATCAAAAAGTATCTCAGGAGTGTTACTACTCTTCTTTCGAGTAAGAAGACTTGGAAGAAATAAAGAAGAAAATCACTACCTACCAAGTGGATATTTTTTTAGCTTGATGAAGAATCTAAGGTTGAAATCTTAGACCCAAGGGAGGAAACAAAGATGGTAAAGGGATAAATTATGGAAGTAACTGAAATCATTGTGTTAGACGATGACAAATCGGAGCGCATCACTCAGATAGGGACAATGCTTGATCCTGTTCTTAAATAAGAACTGGTAAGCTTCCTTAGAAAGAGAAAGCATGTATTTACCTAGGTTCACGAAGATATGCTTGGAATAGATCCCAATTTCCTCTCACATGAGCTCAATGAAAACAAAGAAGTTAAACCAATAAAGAAAATACAAAGAGTGTTCAGCCCCAAGAAGAACCAAGCCATACAGGAAGAAGTTGAAAAGCTTCAGAAGGCAGCTTTTATTAATGAAGTGAAATATCCATATTGGTTAGAAAATGTAGTTATGGTCAAAAAGAAAAATAACAAGTGGAGAATGTGTGTAGATTTCACAAATTTAAATATAGTATGCCGAAAGGATCACTTTCCTGTGCCCCGAATAAATCATCTCGTGGATGCTATATCAGGACATGAGCTAGTCAGTTTTATTGATGCTTATTCTGGTTATAACCAAATACAAATGAAGCCTGAACACAAGGAAAGCACTTCTTTCATCACTCCCTGAGGAACATACTGTTATAATATTATGCCTTTTGGTTTGAAAAATGCAGGTGCTACATATCAAAGGCTGGTCAATAAGGTGTTCGAGGAGAAAATAGGCAAGAATATAGAAGTCTACGTGGATGATATGCTTACAAAGAGAAAAAGGCATCTGATCATATTGCGAATCTCATCCAGACTTTTGATCAACTTAAAAAGCACCATATGAAGTTGAATCCGACTAAGTGCATTTTTGGAGTGCAAGAAGGAATGTTCCTCGAGTACATAGTAAATCAAAGGGGAATTGTAGCAAATCCAGATAAGATCAAGGAATTAATTGAATTGAAATCCCCAACTTACAAGAAGGAGGTACAAAGGCTAATTATACGAGTAGAAGCACTGAGCATATTCATGTTTCGAGCTATAGATAGGTGCCTGTCATTCTTCAAGGTACTCAAAAAGAGTTTTGAATGGAACGAAGAATGTGAAAAAGATTTTATGGAATTGAAAAAGTATTCGGGGTCACCTTCGTTTCTCTCCCGACCAATTACAAGTGAAAACTTGTACTTGTACTTAGCTATTTCTAAATCGACCGTAAGTTCTGTATTGATCCGAGAAAAGCATGGACTTCAAAAACCCATCTACTATACTAGTAAGTCTTTTAGAGGAGAAGAAATTAGGTACCCTCTTCTGGAGAAATTGGCGTTATCACTGATTGAAGCATCCAAGTATATAAAACCTTATTTTCAAGCCAATACAATCGTAGTTTACACTGATATGCCTCTAAGGCAGGCTTTGTATAAACTGGAGAAATCTGGTAGATTAATGTACTGGGCTGTAGAACTGGGAGAGTATGATATCATATACGAACCAAGATCTTCTTTGAAAGGCCAAAAAGTAGTAGATTTTATAGTTGAGTTCACTTACTCTGAGGTCCCCGAATAACAAAGTGAACAGATCGAACAAGAATCAGGAGGAAATAATGTTAATAAGAAAGCTTCGAAAGAACCTTCTTCAAAATAAGTAGTAGTCGACCTACCAGATTCCTCTTCCAGAACACATGAGATGACCAGGAAGTATGAAGAAACAAGAGGAAAAACATTCCACTATGGGGGTTTAATAGACCAAGCATTTGACAATAATGCCCCAATATGGAATTTATATGTTGATGGGTCATCTTGTGCAACCGACAATGGATCAGGTATAATACTTAACACTCCTGATGGTATTGATATTGAGTATTCCATACATTTTTAATTCTAGGCTTTAAACAATGAAGCAAAGTATGAAAACCTTATTGTGGGCTTAAGTTTAGCCCAATCATTGAGTGTCGAGCAAGTTGTAGTACACAGTGACTCTCAGCTGGTGGTGAACCAAATATTGGGTTTATATGGAGCTAAAGGAGAATTAACATCCACATATCTATCCAAGGCGATGGAAGTATTTACAAAATTACCAGCTATTTAGATGCATATAATCCCAAGGTTGGAGAATGCCCAAGCTGATGCCCTTGCTCAGCTAGCCTTAGCTACTAGGATTGAACTCCTACAAACTATCCCTATTGAGATTTTGACCAATAGGAGCATAGATGAACATCTAATGATTAGATTTATTGCCATAGACATGGGGCTGTCATGGATGGACCCCATCAGAGCATACATTAAAGAGGGAACTCTACTAGCAGATATGGTGGAAACCAAGAAGCTGAAGTATAAAGAAACTCAATATGTGTTAGACAAAGGTGTTTTGTACAGGAGAGGGATAACCGTCAATTTTCAATGTTGTGTGCATCCATCAGAGTTTCAAGACCTAATTCAGAAGGTGCATGAAAGATCATGTGGATTTTATGTAGCAGGGAGAACACTTATGCAGAGAATTAGTGCGCAAGGATATTACGGGCCAACAATGAGAGCAGAAAGTGCAACCTTTGCCAAGAAGTGTGATAAATGTCAAAGATTATCCACTATTCAAAAAACTCCACATGCTGCTCTCACTCCAATCACTTCACCATAGCCATTTTCCATGTGGAGTATAGACTTGGTTGAACCACTGCCAACCACCCGAGGAAGATTTAAGTACTTGGTTATCATAGTGGATTATTTTACAAAATGCGTTGAGGCAGAGCCCATTATAGAAATGCCTTGTGAAAAGGTCTATCAGTTCATATCGAAAAGAATCATTTGTAGGTATGAGTTGACCTATGCTTTCATTACCGACCATGGAACCCAATTTAACAATAATGAATTCGTAACTTACTATGCTCAGTCCAATATTCAAAAATTGCATTCAGCTCCAAGACATCCTCAGAGTAATGGACAAACTGATGTTACGAATATAACTTTTCTTAACGGGTTGAAGAAAAGTCTTGATAATGCCAAGGAAAACTAAATAAACGAGCCACATTATGTCTTGTGGGCATACCAAACAACCCTAAAAATAGCAACTGGAGAATTCCCATATAAGTTACCATTTGGAACATAAGTCGTCATTCCTGCTAAGCTAGGCTTACCATCCCATAGAGTTTTAAATTTTAACTCTCCTGTAAGTAACCTAATGAGAAGGTTGGATCTAAATATGCTAGAAGAAGTAAGAGAAGATGATGTCCTAAGAAATGCATCCTACCAACAAAGAACAACCCATTTTTACAATAAAAGAATGAAACCGACCAACTTGAAGGAAGGAGATTATGTGCTGAAGAAAGTGATGCAGATAAATAACAAGCTTGAAGCTAATAGGCATAGGACATACCATATTTTAGCAGTGATTCGACCTGGAACTTATCGAATTGTAACCAGGTAAGGCAAAGAATTCAAAAACCCATGACATGTAGAGCATCTCAGAAAATATTACCAATGATGTTGTAATTGATATGCCTGATGAGTACCCTCGTACTCAGAGTCAACAACCTCGGTTGACATTACAGTCGAGTCAATAGGAAGCTCATAGTGGCCATGAGAGAGGTCGTCCTTTCGAAGGTCGGCACCACAATGACCAACCTCGACTGGCCATCAACCGAGGTCAGCTGCCACCATCATACTCTGCTTCAGCCGACACTGCAGCTATGCTTAATACCTAACCTTGGGGGGTAAATCAAGTTGAGGTTATACTTATGATTGGCAGATCAAGATAACCCTCGGACTTACCAACATCGTACTCGGCTGGGCGGAGGTGACAATGGATGACATCACAGGATCGAGCATACGCAAGCACATAGGAGACTTGGAACACGTGGATTAAACCATTATAACCAACTCATTCCCCTCACGTGAGGGAATATTTGGTCATCATTATCTGCAAGTGGCACAGCCAGTTGTCCACATGAGATTGGTTTGATCACCACACACATGCTCATGGCATGCTTGGGGGGTACACTACACCCCTCAAGCACTATATATACATGTCTCCTTCTACTTTGAAAAGGGACCCATAATTACAAACCCTAGTGAAGCTCTACAGAAATACAAAGTGGAGAGAGAAAGTGAGAGATTGTATCACAGACCATCGGTGCCCTTGTTATAGTGAAATTCACTCACACACTCACAGTGGATGCAGGCCAGATTGGCTCAACCACTTAAATACAAGTGTTTCTCCTCTTCTCCTCCTCTCATTCTACTAGTTTGTTACTCTTGTGATGCCATTGTAGTTACTAGTTTGAGCTTATCAACACCTCATACTGGTGGTGTTGTTTACAACAAAGGATTCATCTCTTCCTCCTTCGTTGCTTGACCTCATCGGAGAATCTGGTGATGAATCGGCCCACCCCCTTGTGTGGAGCTGTTTCACCATTGAAAGAGATCCTTTAAGGTCTCAAGGTCTCTAGTATTTTTATTATAAGATCTCTAGTTTTTTTATATGGCACTAGAGTTACCACCTCCACCATCTGGTGGTGGAGGGCCCAGTTCCATCCAAGCGCCACCCCAGTCCGAGATGGCTGAGGTGACGGCATCCTTGAAGTCCTTAGTTGCTACTCAATAAGCAATGTAGGAGCAATTCGTCCAGCTAAGCCAAAAGATGATGATGAGACCACCTGGATTCTCACCGGAGATGATTACTCTGGTAGCTGACCAGGGACAACATGAGGCCAGGGGACTACCCCAGGCACCACGAAAAGACCTACCTCCTCCTCAACGACGGAGGGATGTTGCTAACCCAAGGCGTTTATGGTTGGGGAAGCAAGGAAACCCTGTCCAAAAGATAGGTATGACGATATAGAGGCTAAGGATGCTTCAACAAACTGTTGGGAGCAGTATGAGATCCCAAACAACACTGTACGACTTATTCAGCAAAGCCGAGGTCAGGTTGAAAGATGAGATTACGATACTTGACAAAGAGGTTTGACTTTTAATCGATTAAGTAGAGGGTCGGCCTTCGAAAGGCTCAGCCCAGTTAATGACCTGAGGGAAAGGCTATCCAGGTGAAGAACTCTTATTGGTTCCAGAAGAGAGGGTGGCTACTGTCGGCCCCATCATGGCTGACCCCTACATAGCCGAGACAGTGGTCAGGGGGAGGTCAACAGCCGATGTTATGCTGTAGCTGGGGAACCCTCGCTTCACCCTTTAGAGGTGGCTGGGGACAACCTCGATCAGGCCGACGTTGCTAATCCCTAAAACGACTCTATCCAAAAGCTGGAAAATTATATTGGAGATCTCATAAAATGCCTAGACCCCTTGTAGAGGGGGTACTCAGAAGGTTCTCTGCTTGTTTCAAGGATTGTCATCTTTCCAACCCTGTCCAAATTCAAAACTCCAATGGTATCTCCCAAGTACGATGGAAGTACCAACCCAGCCACCATATTGAGATGTACCAGTCTGCAGCGAACATCTACTCCATCTCTGACGAGATGAGGTATCGAGCTTTCTCGAGCACTTTGACTGGGGCAACACGTGTGTGGTTTACCTATCTTCCTAAGAATTCCATTAAAAACTATAGACAGTTGGCCAAGTGATTCATTCATAATTTTTATTTTGGCATAAGACCTCATAAGAAGATGACCCACTTGCTTTATGTAAAGCAAGGAAACAATGAAAGACTAAGAGACTATATCGCGAGGTTTAACAAGAAAAAGTTGGAGGTAGAGGACAATGAAGAGAGTATATCTGTGATATCCCTCATTGGAGGACGTCAGAAGGTAAAGCTACTCTAGAAGCTTAGAGAAGACCTTCCCAAATCCATGGTCGAGTTGTTGGTAACAGCTTGAAAGGTCATGAGCATAGAGGAAGCAATAGCTGTGAAATATGAGGATGAGAATGAAAATAGAAGTGGGAAGTTTCAAAAGAAAAAAGATGGAAAGAAGAGGATCGCGAACAATAAGTTTGTAGACTCTACTCCTTTAACTGTAAGCTGTGAACACATCCTCAATAAGATAGAGAATGATAGGTCTCTGAGATGTCCAGAGAAGCCGAGGGCTCCTCCACATAAGAGAAATAAAAACTTATGGTGTGAGTTCCATTAAGATAATGACCATCTAACTGACAAAATGTTTCTCCCTGAAGGACGGGACTGAAAAAATGCTGAAGTCTAGAATGCTGAGAAAATATGTGGATACAAGAACCTCAAAGAGTGGCTGAGCCGACCCCAGAAATAAAAGAAATGATAAATGCCGGGAAGATTCCCCTTCCATGAAAGATGATGCCTCAGATGATGATGAAGATGACCCGGACCGCCCACCAAAGTACGATGATGTCCCAATAAAGAGAGTCAACATGATCTCTTTTGGTGTGAGAACTATCTGTGGGGGACTAGAAGGAGGTGGCTCAGAGGTATATGATCGCAAGGCTCATGTGGGAGAGGCAAAAGTTGTGACCAAATTCGAGGTTGTGAACTTGCCTTCAACAGAGGTTAAACCTGAGAAAAGAAATAGGTAGACATGGAAACACTCGTAGTTCGCTTCTCGCGACTTGATTTTAAGGGTATCTTAGCCCCCCATGATGACCCTCTATTCATCATAACAAGGTTACATGGGTGTGAAGTTCAAAGGATTCTTGTTGATGGTGGGAGTTCGGTAGATGTTATGTTCTGGCCCTATTTCAAGATCTTGGGTCTCAGCCGAGCAAGGCTTGTCCCTTATCATTACCCCTTGATTGGTTTCAACATAGAGAAAGTGCATCCAATGGGAATATACGAAATGGAAGTGAGAATGGGAGATGAATGGCCTAAGAGGTTGACCAGAAAAATCACTTTCTTTGTGATAGATGAAAATGTCTTCTCAGCCTACAACCTCATAATGGGACAATTTGAGGTCGTGTCTTCAACAGTCCATCGGGTGATAAAATTCCTGACTCCTTATAGAGTAGGGGAAGTTCAGGGTGACCAAACGTCAGCACGTGAATGCTACTTCAACTCTACAGAAGAGTGAGAGGCTCATAAGAGGGCAACCACCACTTACAACATTGACACCCTTGATCCCAGAGACGAAATAAATCTAAAAAAATGGAGAGGTTACGAAGGAGGTAGAATCCATCATCCTCAATGAGGACGAGCCAGAAAAATCCATCCAAGTCCGCAAGACCCTAAATCCAGAGATCAAGGAGGAGCTAATAAAACTGTTAAGGAAGATACATAATATCTTTGCCTCGAGTAATGCAGACATGTCAGGTATTAACCCTGAGATCACGTGTCATAAACTTAATGTTGTAGATGATGCCAAGCCCATTAAGCAGAGAAGAAGGATTTACTCAAGAGAAAAGTATGAAGTCATCAAAGACAAGGTTTGAAAGTTTAAAGAGGTCGAGTTCTTTAGAGAGGCTATATACCCAGAGTGCCTATCAAATGTTGTCCTAGTACCAAAAACAAATGGGAAGTGGAGAATGTGTGTAGATTTTACTGACTTGAACAAGTCTTGTCCTAAAGATAGCTTCCTTTTTCCTTGTATAAATCAGACGGTGGACGTCATAGAAAGTCATGAGCTCACGAACTTTATGGATGTATAGTTTGAGTATAATCAAATATTCATACACCCGACTGAATGAGAGAAGACAACCTCCATTACGGATAAGGGGATCTATTGCTATAAGGTCATGCCCTTCGACTTGAAGAACGCAGGGGCTACATACTAACGTCTTATAAATAAGATGTTTGAGGATAAGATAGGCAAGCCCATGGAGGTTTATGAGGACGACATGCTGATGAAAAATCTGAAGGCCGACATTCATGTGGACAGTCTTGAAAGAACTTTTAATACCATGAAAAAATACCGAATGAAGCTCAACCCAGCCAAGTGTATCTTTGGGATTTGAGATGGAAATTTTTTAGGTTTCATTGTAAACCAGAGGGGGATAGAAGCTGACCCAGAGAAGATAAAAGATTTGTTGGAAATGAAGACACCTAGAACCATCAAAGAGATTCAGAGGCTGGTCAAAAGAGTAACGACACTTAACAGGTTCGTCTCTAGAGCTACAGATAAATGTCTTCCATTTTTTCAAATTCTTAGAAAAGCCTTTGAATGGAATGAGGAATGTGATAAATCTTTTAAAGATCTTAAGTCCTACCTCAGATCCCCTCTACTCCTATCATGGCCAATTCAGGGTGAGAAGTTGTATGTATACTTAGCTGTATCAAAGTCAGCTATAAGTGCTGCAATAATAAGAGAAGAAGATGGAGTGCAAAGACCAATGTATTTTAATATCAAGGCACTCCAAGGGTCAGAGCAGAAGTACCCTAGGATGGGAAAGTTGGCTTATGCCTTAATACATGCTTCTAGGAAAATGAAGCCATACTTCCAGCCTCATTCCATGGTCATCCTCATTGATTCCCCACTCAGATAGGTCCTTCCTAAGCCTAATAAGTCAGGAAGGCTAATGACCTGGGCAATTGAGTTGGGAGAGTATGATATGTTTATCAACCCTGGGTTGCAATCAAAGGACAAGACTCGCAGATTTTGTGGCCGAGTTTACCTAGGATGAGGCCGTGGTTGAGAACAGTCTTAGAGCTGCAGATGAGAAAGTAGAGAGGAATGTCGATCGAGCAGCAGACGAGGCTGAGATAAGTACAGCAAGGAAAAAGGTAGTTAAGAATAAAGAAGAGAGATACCTATTCAAACAAGGGACCCTAACAGAGGAAAACTTCTCTTCAAATGAAACCATATGGAACCTCTTCATTGATGGGTCGTCTTGTGAAAATGGGAGTGGAGCAGGGCTGATAGTGTCGGCACCAGATGGTACAGATATTGAGTATGCATTGAGATTCAGCTTTAAAGCCTCCAATAATGAGTCAAATAGGAGTGAGGCATTGATAGCATGTCTTTTTTTGGCCAGAGCCCTAAGTATCGGCCAACTCCTAGTCCACAGTGACTCAAGATTAGTTATGAACTAGATCTTGGGGGTATATGAAGCCAAAGATTAAAGGATGGTCAGATATCAAAAGAGGGTAAGATCGATGCTAAAAGTCTTCAAGGAAGTAAAGATAAAGAGGATAACGCAGCTGAACAACAACCGAGCTGAAGCACTCGCAAGGTTAGCCTCAGCAACATGAACCGACATAAGTAGAATAATACCAGTCGAGATTCTGCTCAAACCGACCATCGAAGAGGAAGAGGTTGCTAGACCTTGCCTAAATCTGAATATGGGGGCCTCATGGATGGACCCTCTTATCAGATACATCAGACAGGGATAATTGCCAGAGTCAAAGTTAGAGAGGAGAACGCTATGGTTCAAAGATGTTAAATTATCTATTGTGGGAGATGTCCTGTATAAAAAGAGACTCCCTCTCTTCTCAGATGAGTTCATCCTTTAGAGGTTCCATACATCTCGCAAGATGTACATGAGGGCTCTTGTTCAAGCCACATTGGAGGAAGGTCGTTGGCTAAGAGGATAATCACTCAGGGGAACTGGTGGCCGACCTTAGAAAAAGATGTAGCTGCGTATGTAGAGAGATGTGATAAGTGCCAGAGGTTCTACACTATTCCCCATCAGCCTCATTAACCTCTGAGTTCTATCAGCTCCCCTTGGCCATTTGTGGTATGGGGCATTGATTTGGTTGGACACTTGCCAAAGGTTGTAAATAACTATCGATACTTAATTGTGGCGATTAATTATTTCTCTAAATGGGTAGAAGCTGAGCCAATAATCACAATCACTGAGAAGAAGACCTTCCAGTTCATTTGTAAGAACATCATATGCAGGTATGGCCTTCCAAACACCCTCATCTCAGATAATGGAACCCAATTTAAGAATATTTCCTTAGAAAAATACTGTAAAAGAGTAGGAATCAAGCAATTGTTCTCTTCCCCTGACCGCCCCCGGGTAAATGGTCAGACTGAGGTAAAAAATCGAACAATCCTGGATGGGATAAAAAAGAAGTTGGAAGAGGCCAAAGGAAGATGGATGGAAGAGGTATATGCTGTGCTTTGGTCTTACATGATGACAGTGAGAACACCCATAGGGGAAACTCCATTTATGTTAGCCCATGGATTAGAGGTTATCATCCCAACAGAGATAGGGCATCCTACTCATAGAATTCAGACATATGGCCCTCAGAGGAATGGGGAAGAGAGAAGACTTGATCTTGATTTAATTGAGGAAAGAAGAGAAGATGCTGATATAAGACAAGCAACCTATTGGCAAAAAACTGCGAGGTTTTACAATCAGAGGGTAAAATCAAGGCCGATAGTTATGGGAGACCTGGTCTTGAAGAGGACATGGCAGAAATAGAATAAGCTCCATCCGAATCGGCTAGAAAATCCAGAAAGGGAGCCCTTCTCAAACCCTTGTAATGCCGACCATTTGAAGAAATATTACCTATGATGTTGTAGTTGTCTTATTTTCTTATAATTCATTCGTCAAATTATGAAGTAAAATATCAATGAGAAGCAAGTATCAGTGTTTAATTAGAATCTTTGTACTAGTGTATATATCTCAAATATCATTAATGTGGTGAGATTATGAGGTTAAACATCATTAATTTGGTGAAAATATGAGGTTAAACATCATTAATTTAGTGACCTCGGACTTTAAACATCATTGATTTGGTGAAATTATGAGGTTAAACTCTATAATTTGGTGACCTCAGACCTTTAACATAATTAGTTAGTGAAATTGTGAGAATAAACATCATAATTTGGTGACCTCAGACCTTTAACATCATTAGTTGGTGAAATTATGAGGATAAACATCATAATTTGGTGACCTCGGACCTTTAACATCATTAATTTGGTGACCTCAAACCTTTAACATCATTAGTTTATGAAAATTTGAGGATAAACATCATAATTTGGTGACCTCAGACCTCTAACATCATTAGTTGGTGAAATTTTGAGGATAAACATCATAATTTTTCTACCTCAGACCTTTAACATCATTAATTTGGTGACCTCGGGCTTTAAACATCATTAATTTGGTGAACATATGAGGTTAAACATCATTAATTTGGTGGCCTCGGGTCTTAAAAATCATTAATTTGGTAAAAATATGAGGTTAAACATCATTAATTTGGTGATATCAGACCTTAAACACCATTAATTTGGTGAAATTATGAGGTAAACATCATTAATTTTGTGACCTCATACTTTAAACATCATTAATTTGGTGAAAAATATGAGAGTAAACATCATAATTTGGTGACCTCGGACCTTTAACATCATTAATTTGGTGAAAATAAGACCTTAAACATCATTCATTTGGTGAAATTATGAGGTTAAACACAATGATTTGGTGACCTCAGACATCATTAATTTGGTGAAATTATGAGGTAAAACATCATTAACCTGGTAAAATTTTGAGAATAAACACCAAAGTTTTATGACCTCGGACCTATAACATCATTGGTTTGGTGAAATTATGAGGATAAACATCATAGTTTGGTGACCTCATACTCTTAACATCTTTATTATGTTTCTATTCTTATAGTGAAATTTGTGGTGAGTATGTGGAACATCACAATTATAGAACAACAAAACATCATAGAAGAGCAATAAAAATAGAAAAAGTGAATATGCTTATATTCGTAACATGAAGAGGTTATAGCGTTACATTCAAAATATCAAAAAGCTATATCCAAAGTTCATCAAAATAAGGATCACAAAAAGCTTCACAGAAAAATGTTAATGATGAGTAGGAGAGGCCCTCAGAGTTCGGTCTATCCTTCAACAGGAGCCGACCCATCAGTAGTTGTACAGGAGCTGACCCATCAATAAAGTCCTCAGCCAACAAGCTCCCAGACTCACCCTGCTTAAGAGCCTCCCATCGACTGGTCACTTTAATGCTCCTCTCTAAATACTCAAAGCCGAAGCTGACAAACTCATCAGAGACTTTGTAGTCGTCAATGATTTTCTCTATAGCATCTTCTAATGCAGCTTTCACAGCAATATCAACCTTTGATTGAAGACTTTGATCTTTTTCCTTCAGATCCTTGTCGTAATCCTCCTTACGCTGAGAAATTTGGTTGTCCTTCTCCGTGATGACTCCTTTCATCTTTTCAACCTCGGCCTTCAGATTGGCCTCAGTTTTCTCAGCATCCTTACCCTTTTATATAAGGGGAAACTTATTTAAAGACCAATCAACAAGGCGGTGAAGAGACATCACACTCTGCAGAAGAACATCAGACATATGAATAATAATGTTTAAGGGGCAGGAGAACACTTGGAAGAAAAAATGAAAAATTAATACGCCTTGTGGAGTGTAAACTTGGCCAATAAAGGGACATCTAAGGCCTGAAGAAAGAAATTATCCTCCTCAGTCATGATGGTGCCAATAGCATCGACAGCCTATAGACTATCGCCAATATCGCTATCTCCTGTCTTGAGTTGCAATAGACGAGCAGCCAAAGCATCTCCGGGGAAATGAGGATTGCACAGTCCTTAGCAGCCTTGCTCATCCTAGTATGATATGTTTTAGTAGGCGCTTTCCTTTTCTTGCTAGCATCGGCCTTTAAAGTGATGACACTCTTTTTATCTGGGCAGAAGCGGGTACATTCTTACTGCTTTATTTTTCCATGAGCTTTGTAAGGCTGGGGGCCGACATCTCCTAGAAATCGTTAAAAATGCCTACTGGTCGCTCTGCAAAAAGATAAGTCTCTGATTTAGCAAGACATATAGATAAAAACTATGAGACATCACTTGGAAAGAAAATTTTGGAATCTTAGGAAGTTCTTCTAGAGGACCACCCCCCAAACCTATCTGAGAAAGGTAATATGGGGTAATCAGATGTTCATAATTAACAAGATGAACCTTCTCTCCTTGGTTATAAAGGTCCACAATGTTCTTGTAATTATCCTAGTTAAGGCCAGGGTCGGATTTAGCCGCATGGGAGACTTTATCCCATTTCAAAGGGGTCCTTAGAACCAACGTTCCACAAGCCTCGTCTAGGCCAAACTACCAGGCCACACAAATAAAAAAATACCGAGGTTTCCAATTATGGTTGGAAGTCTGGGTAACCAAGAGCCTCTTCTTCTCGGATTTTCTGGCTATGAAGTGGTAGTATCCGGGGTGATTTTTGGCAGACGAGGGAACGTAGCGAGCAGTAAAAACTCTAACTGGAAGGTTTGTATGGTGAACAACCTTCCAAAGGACGATAGCCCCAGTCATAACCCTCTAAGCATTGGGGGGCAGCTGTGAAGGGGAAAGGTTTATATAAGAGAGTATGGTTCTGATTGTTGGATGGATGGGAAGATGAAAACCTAGCTTGAACATCTGCTCATAAACGCAGATTTCACCCTCTCAACCATCAAAAGCCCTCTCTTCCTTAAGAGGTTTCCTCAAGATAATAGACGAATCAATGAAATAAAGGTGTCTGAAGGCTAGAAGGTCGTACTCATTAATAGTACTCTCATACTCTTCAGCCACTGAGGTATCAAGTTCACTTCCTTCGCCATCATCCTCATCCCAGAAACCTCGGCTTGGGCACCAGTGGGGACACCACTAGGAAACCTCTTTGTAAACTCGATGCTTGTGGCAGCCGATAGAGGAATGAAATCAATGGGAGGAGGAATCACGATATTAGGATCTAAGATTTCTATGAAAGGAGATCTACGTGAAGTGCTACCATCTCTGTGGGACGAGGAATGATCTGAAACCTCTTCGTCCTCTGAAACCTCACTTTGCCTAGGGGAGAAATCCATAGCCTCTTGAAAGGAGTCTATGGACTCACCAGCCTCAGATGTTGAAATTGGGTCTAAAGAAGTCGAGTCTAACATAGGGACAGGAACCTCAGTAGGGTCAGTGTGAATGACAACTAATGGTGGAGGAAAAATTAGTTTGAAGGGGGAAGTCTTGGCCCTAAGAGCCTCGGCCTGGGCTAACTCTATCTGTCTGATCTTGTTGAAACACTCCTCGCGCACAGTTGGAAACTCTTTAGCAAGTTTATACAGTGCTCGTAGCATCCGATAGAGGATGATACACTTGGAGAGTTCAAACTAAACAGATAAATAGGTGAATTATTCCTAACACTTAGGAAAATGGATCAAAGTTTGAAATCCATAGGTTTTTCAGCAAGAACATCAAGAACAGGTGTAAAGCAGCCCACCGAAGAAGATAAGCGGAGGTCAGCCGATAAATCCAAAAGGCCAAACTCTGACCCAAACTAACCTTAGGATGACAAAGTAACCTTGAAATAATCCTTAAAGCCCACTGGCTCTCACTTAAAACCACCAAACAGTGGTGGTTTCCCTCGCCGAAAATAGAAAAACTCACCGAAAATTATGGAAGTAGTGAAAATGAAGCCAGAAAATAGATAAGAAAGAGCAAGATGGCTACCTGAGAAATGAAGAATGAAAGGAAAGGGTTTACAAACCCAGGATGACCTGAGAACCAAAGAGAGGGTGAAGTTTTGGCTATGGAAGGTTTGAAAAAATTTATGCAGCAAGAACTCTAAGGCGGGAAGAGTGAGAGGAGAAAGAGAATGAGGGAAGAAAAAAGATATTTAAACCTTCTCTAATGATGGGGAATAATTTTCAAGGCACTTATCATTGCCCTAGAAAACCTAAAAGGCACCGTCAGTGCAGTCATATCTTGGGGCAAACGCTAGTCACTTCAAAAAGTGACATGTGTCCAAGGAATTAGTGCACGCCCAAAGACACCAAAAATGATCCTTCATCAGCCTAACTTATATACCTAGGGGTGATTGATATTCCCAATGTGTACCCTCATACTAGGAGTCAATAACCTCAGCTTCCGTTACAGTCGAGTTAATAGGAAGCTCACAATGGCCATCAGAGAGGTCGTCCTACCGAAGGTCGGCACCATAATGACCAACCTCGACTGGCCATCAGCCGAGGTCATCAGCATCTTATGAGTTCAAGCAACTACCACCATCGTACTCTACTTCATTCGACACTGGAGCTATGCATAATACCTAACCTCGATTGGTCAATCAGGCCGAGGTCATACTTATGATTGGCAGATCAAGATAACCCTCGGACTTACCAACATCGTACTCGGTCGGGTCAAGGTTACAATGGATGACATCACAGGATTGAGTATACATAAGAACATGGGAGACTTGGAACACATGGACTAAACCATTATAACCAACTCAATCACCTCATGTGAGGGAATATTTGGTCATCATTATCTGCAAGTGGCACAGCCAGGTGTCCACATGAGATTGGTTTGATCACCAAACACATGCTCATGGCATGCTTGGGGGGTACACTACTCCCCCCAAGCACTATATATACATGTCTCCTTCTGCCTTGAAAAGGGACCCATAATTACAAACCTTAGCAAAGCTCTGCAGAAAGACACAGTGGAGAGAGAAAGTGAGAGATTATATCACAGGCCATCAATGCCCGTGTTATAGTGAAATTCACTCACATACTCAGAGTGGATGTATGCTAAATTGGCTGAACCACTTAAATACAAGTGTTTCTCATCTTCTCCTCTTCTCCTCATCTCCTTCTACTAGTTTATTACTCGTGTGCTACCATTGTAGCTACTAGTTTGAGCTTATCAACACCTTATACTGGTGGTGCTGTTTACAGCATCATCAGTAATCAGTTTGAAATCACCTTTCAGTATTAATAAAATCATCAGTTCTTATAATTTTTATTGTTGATTTTTTTTGAAGAACTAGTTCTATGCACTACTATAGCTAAATTGATAAAAGTTAGAAGTTCTTCAAATTGTTGCTCGGTTCAGCAAATATTGCCCTGAAAGGTGCTCGGCAGAACACAAGAATACAAGAGAGTTGCTTGGCACAAGCAGTAAGTGGCTAAAAAAAACCACAAACTTGGTCGTTGATACACAGAGTCCAAGTCAACCAGATGCTAAGTCCTCAATAATATTGGTCCCTAAATATAAGGGTAAAAAAAGATCTTTATCCTACTGGGCAAAGTGCAGGAAGAACGTTTCAAAGATTCCTCAAGAGGAATGTAAGCACATATTCCACATACGCTTGGTCACACCACTGGTATCTAATAAAAAACCTAACTCTTGGGTGCATTAGTAAAACCTTTGGGGACACTTGGTTAGATTTTAATCTAAGTATTCTAGTGAAACCTATGTATTCATCTAATTAGCTCCAAATTTAGATTTTAATCTAAGTATGCTAGTAGAACATATGCACTCATTGATAATTGATACTCAACTTAGATTTTAATTGAAGTGTATTAATAGAAATAATGACAAATAAAGGATTAACATTCTATATGAGATTAGTTGATAAAATTTTCATTTCATTAAATCAAATTAATTATATAACTATGTTAACAAAATAAAGTACAAAGCTTCATTCTGCAGGAAGTTTCCCTTCATCTTTGGAAACATGATCCATTCCAGTAGGAATATCATCTAAAGTGTAAGGACAATTAATGAAATTAAAATCTTGAAGCATTCTGATATTGTTGCTACTGGGACAATCAAGCAGGTGAGGAGGTCGAACAATCTCTAATTCATCATGAAGCTCATAATCTCCCAAGTAATTTGAAATTAATTATTAAGGAATATCTCGGACAGGAATCCAATTGACATCTAATTTAAAAGGGGTATCATCAAGGTCAAGTAATCCTGGACCATAACAGTCCCATAGTTGGCTATTTTGATCCACCTTCATCATTGTCAAAGCATTCATCCAACTCCATTTATAGCTCTCATTCTTAACTTGCTGAATCTTGTCATCAATATTCCCCATAGATTCATTATACCCTTCCATCCATACTTTCCTTCATTGTTTATAGAATTAAAAGGTCAATTTGTCAACCTGGTAATACAGTTTCTTCACTAATCCATCCTTAGCTTGTAATTGAGAAGATTGAGTAGATAGTTGCTCGAACAAGGCCTGTAGCTTCTGGGAAATCTCAGCAATGGCTTGAATTTTGCTTTTAGTTGTGCACCTTGATTGGTAAGGGTCTATTGGGTCCTGGTTTCCTCTGTAGTACCTCGGCCAGGTTTGACTCTGGATCGAGAAGATGAAGAAGCAGGTTTTTATTGCTTAAGGGCCTCTAACTCCTCATTCAACCTTATATTCTCAGCCTTCAAGAACGAATGAGCCTCATCTATAGTAGTAACAATAGTAATGGATAACTTTAAGGCATTAAGATCATCTCTTAAATTAATATTCTCTTCATCTAGAAGCTTGGTAATGGCCCTTGCTTCCTTCACTTCATGATTAAGAAGGAATTCTTGCCTTAAAAAATGGGAGGCAAATTTATCTAACTTTTGTTCAAAGCCCCAACCTTTACTAAGGGCCTAGAACTTCTTATAATAATCCTCATGCAAACGTGTCTTAGCTTCATTATGGTCCTCCTGTAGCTCTTTAATCATTTCATAGTAGGCAACGTTGTCGGCCACTGTCCGATTAACAAGATACTTCATAAAAACATAGGCCTCTTAGGCTTGCTCAGGTACCCCTTCCCCGAGCAACTGTAGTAGGTCGGCATCAGTCAGAGATAAGTGACCATTTTTTAAAAGCTCATTACACCTTTGGAGTAGCTCAGAGTCAATAGATGAGAAGTATTCCAATTTATCCATAAACTATTAAGAAGAAGAAAATCATCAATCAACAAGGTGCAGAGCATGAAAAAACACAAGAAGAGGAATAAAATACATTTCTCTTCTCATTAATAAAAGGGGAAGGATATGTACATCTTAAAAAAATGAACAAAGTTCAACTACTGAAAAAGGAAGAAAAAAGCTTCTCAGTTCTACACCTTCTTATTTGCCTCAGGATTAGCTAAAGTAGAAACAGGGGAAGAAGGAGGAAGAAGAGGATTAATTATGGAGGTAGAAGAAGAATCAACATCTTGGTGTTGATTGGTAGACTCCATCACTATAAGGGGTTCACTGGAACCCCCATCATCAACTTCCTTGTCCATGTTTGGACGATTCCCAGGATCATGTCGTAAGAACAGCTCAGAGTCTTTTGGAGTGCTGATCTCCACCAGAGCGGCAGACCATCCATCCTTAAAGCATTTCTTATTCGCAAACTCAATTTGGGAAGAAGCTACTACAATGGACTTATCCCAACCTCTGTTAAAACTAGCATCCCTGGCCTTAGTCCTTTTCGCCTTCTCAATATCCAAATCCTTCTATAGTTGGGCAATCTTGACTTTCTCAACATCTAAGTCTTTATGCAACTGATCAGCTAGACCCGGAGTAATTTCAGTAGCTCATTTAACATCTTTCACCTTCTCCTCCCATTTCTTTTGTTCATTGGGCAGTGCTTGTTGGGAATCATGCACTGAATTTTTCAGGATATTAAAAGCCTCTTCAACTTCCCTAGAAGAAGCTCTCAAATCCATATCTTTCTCCAACATGTTGTTGAAGTCAATGAGGAACTGCACAAAGATAACAAGAAAAGTCTGTATTATGAAGAATAAATAAAGAGATAGAAAAATAAAAAAGGTAAAAGAATATACCAGAGTAAGCATTTGAGCAACCCTGTCAGAACTTTTGGAATGAGATAGTTCAACTGCACCATCCCTGTGATCTAGTAAAGTCCCAGACTTTATTAGTTATCTTGCCAATCAAGGGCCAAGGACCACTGAAAAAGAAAAAGAAGATATATCGACCAACTCTCGCTGGCCAAGAAGGGTAGAAGAACCTTCTGCTAACTTAGAAGGAAGCCATGTCCTTTATTCTTTTCGAGGGGCTCTCTTCAACTTTCTTGGCTGGGGGTTTCTTCCTAGTTTCATCTTTACTTTTCACCCCCTCATCAACTTGTTTAGAAGGGTTACTGGCAGCTATGTCTCCTAAAATTTTGGAAAATTTCCTTTTTCCCATAGCAGCGACAAGAGGTTAGTTTGAATCCAAGGAAGAAGGGGAGTGGGCAGCAAGATCACCACTGCTAGATGCAGTAGTTGAGGAGGTAGAAAGAGGTTAATTATAGGGGAAGGAGTGGCTATATGGGGACGAGCAACAAAGTAGGAAATTATATTCTTGTACTGCAGCAAATAAGACGCAGACCTAATGTTCTCCGTGCCAATCCTCTAATGAAAACCCCAAATGAATTCATGTCCTTAAGGTTCACTTCACTCTCTTTTGGTAACCTTCTCTTCTGATTAACTGCAATCAAAATTTACAGAGCAACCATTAGTATTACATTTAAACAAGTATGTGCAGGTCAAGACAGTTAAATGAGTAATAACCTATCCCATTGCCAAAAGAAAGGCATCTAAGCCCCAGGTACTCAACATTCCCAGTCAAAGGGGCGTATTGCCAATTTTTTACAACAACTCCATGCTCAAAATAATCTCTATTGGAGTCTAGAAGATTGACTACTAACGCTTTGTTTACAGCCCAGGTCTTTAAATAAAAAGTGGTGTCACTAGTCACCCACCTATAACAAAACATTATTTCTGTAATCCCTAGATGGGTTTCATAGATTTGATTCAACTTATACAGTCCATTTAGAACCCTCCAAGTATTGGCGGATACCCTAGCTGGAACAATGTCAAAATATTGATAAAACTCAAGGAAAACTGGGTTTGGAGGAAAGGTAAACTCACACTCATCTAAAAAGATAGAGGGAAACTAGTGACCCTCAACAAGTCAGAAAAAATCAGCACGCAAAGTAGCGTGTTCCAAAACAACCCACAAGGGAATATTAAATTCATTTCTAAATTCATCAAGAGAATCAATAGAGTAAACCATGATGAAGAATATAAGAAAAGTGAAAGAGTTCTTATAAACATTAAGGATTCAGCAAGAAATAAAGGACAGAAAACGACCAGATAAGAGAGAAAAAGAAAGCTTAATGACGCAATAACAAAAAATGCTCAGAAAATTTGAGGTCAGAACAGATCGTGGCTTTTCCCGCTCTTTATAGGTTGCCTCAAAAACTGGAAAAATAATGATTAAAAGGAAGCGTCGATTGAACTAGAGGCGGTTAAAGGCAAAAAAGATGAATTCGCCCAAAAATGATTCATTAAAGTGATGGATAATTACAAAAATGCCATGCAAATTATATGTCCACAGATAAATCATAATGTTTACAAGTATGGGAAGTCGACAGCCGACCAAGCCTAAAATTGTTGTTCGAGCAATGTTTTTGAGCTAAATGTTCCATACACTTGAAAAAACTTCAAGCATGAAACATTGGGGGTTCTGTTGAGACCAAAAATCATCCTGCTATGTTGACCAATTGGATAATGACACGTGTAATATAGTATGATGAAATGCCGACTGTTGATGTAAAAAATTAGATTGCTTCTAATTATTTAATCACAGATAAATATAAATGAGACAAAGAATTTTAAAGTGGTTCAGCCTTATAAGAATGGCCTATGTCCACTGTTTCTGTTATTTCCAAGTGTTTTGGAGTTCTCGATATGTAATTCTATCAAGAAAATCCCGTCCCTTAGAATGAGGGTGATACAATGTATTTATAGCCCTTAGGCTGTACATGTGAAAGGGTAAACAATTAATGCCCTTTAAGAGTATACGTCTGTATGATAAGCATTCAATGAATAGTTGAACTATTGATTATCTGGCAATCAATGCTGTGGCCAAGATGCAGCTCGGACCGCATTAGTTGCTCGTCGTTCAGAAGTTCCTCGGAGTGTTGGAGTTCCTCAGAGCGTTGGAGTTGGTCGGGGAAATAAACTTCCTCGTTGCTATTGTGCTATGTAGATCGACATGTGTCTTCTTATGATTCGTCTATATCAGCATATTAATTTTGGTATCAACAGAAGCCCCCAATGTTTCATATTTCAAAATTTGAGGAGTATGGAACATTCTTTCTCGGTATATGGCAATATTAAATGACTTTCCTGGTTTTTAGGAGCATTTTCTCCGTATTCGAATGTCCTTCCAAATTCGCAGAATCCGCCTTTTTGAATTTTTATAAGCGCTTCGATCTTCGTGCACTTTTTATCTTTTTAGCCGCCGGTAGCGTAATAGTTTCTTTTTTGTAATCATTTCTTTCGCCGTTTCCCAAGGCAAAGTATTTAAGCTTCATAGGCAATCCCATCGTCTTCTACCTTTTCCAATTTCTTCTTTTGAGTTTTCCATAGTCTTTCTCTCTCTTGTGCGTTCATCCTTTTCTTCGTTCGTTGTCAACAGATCTCCCTTTTTCCTGTAAGATCTTCTTCCTTCTTCCTCATTTCTTTTATTTGCCATGGTTTATGTTATTGAATCTCTTGAGAAACTCCGTTCTGATTTTTCTATTCCATCTTGGGTAACTCTAGAGGATCTTTCTGAGCCTTCAAATTATTTCGTTTGGCTGAGGGACATTGGTTCCCCAGCCTCTTTATTGTCGAATGTGGATTTTCTTTTCCACCAAACCCTTTGTGCTTAGAGTTCTCTCATTATTTCGATGTTGTCCCTGCAAAAATAGCCCCCAATACATGGAGAATAGTTAATGGGGTGTATAGGTTAAATCAAACTCACGGAACCCGTATAGGAATTCCTGAGATTATGTATTGTTATAGATGGGCTGTTCTAGATAATGTTTTTTATTTAAAAACTAGATTTTTGAATAGGGCTTTAGTAGTCAACCTCCCTGATGCTAATAGGGATTATTTTGAACATGGGGTAGTTATAAAAAATTGGCAACATGCCCCTTTGATTGGAGATAAAGTATATCAAGGTCCCAGATGCCCTCCATATGGCAATGGGATAGGTTATTTTCATTTTATTTTATTTCTGAAATTATGATTTCATTATGTTTGAATAAATATGTGATTGACATTTCAATATGTATTTGTTTGCAGTTGACAGCAAAAGAAAGACTGCAAAAGAATCAGAAGTAAATATTAAGCATTTGAAACTTATCTGGAGTTTGCATCAAAAAGTTGCAGACGAGCACATCAGGTCTGCTTCATATTTGTTACAGTACAGGAGCTATACATCATCCTTTACTGCTCGTCCTGTGGTCAGCACTAGTGATCCAGTGTCAGTTCCTGAGGATTCTTCTCCAGAATCTCACATTCCTCTGAGTTAGAAAATGGGCAAAAGAACAGTTCCTGCTATCTTTGAGGAGACTACCTCTGCTGGAGATGGAAAAAGAAACAAGACTGACGTCCCAAAGGGGACAAAGAAAGTAGATGCTGCCCCTTCTGTTGCTCCTCAGAAGGCTGCCGATAAGCCCCCAGTGGCTCCGAGCAAGGAGGATGCACCTGTGGAAGTGGTCACCATCTCCCCAACCAAAAGCTCTTCTTTGGTTGAAATTGTTGAAATGCCACCGAGGAGACTGAAGAAATCTCCCTCGGTCAATTTAGCTGAAACCATTCCCCAGCTCCAAGTTAGTGGAGCTGGTGTTCCAACTATTATTCCTCCGAGCTCAGCTATGAGCTCGGTGAAGACTTGGACCATTCCTGAAGTCCAAGGAATTGAGGAGAATATGTCTAGGGATGTGCTTACATCCCTGGCTACTCGTCACATTGCTTCAGTAAGTTTCTCATATTCTAAATTTTCTTTCTTTCCATCAATACATGTATTTCTGTGCTGACTTATTGTTATCTCCTTTTTTCAGCTGGTGAGTTGCTTTAACACCATTGTGAATAAGGATGAAGCGATCAAGGCTTCTAACTCCTCATCCGGAGTGGAGGATGCTTTATTGGGGTTGACCAAATCTTTGAAGGATTCCCGTCAAAAGTATGACGAGGATAGGGATGATTGGGAGAAAAAGTTGGCTGCAGTTGAGGCAGAGAAGGTGTAGCTCGTTGAAGTTTCCAAGGGTTTGGAAAATAAAGTGAAGGATTTGGAGAAAGAGAATAAGAAGTATGCCGAGAAGCTCGCGAACTGTGGGGATCTTGAAAACAAAATGAAAATGGCAGAAGAAGAATTATCCCTTCTGCGAGAAGTGAATCGCCAGAAGGAGGAGGTGGAAGCTAAGTTGATGGCCACCGAGGATCTTCTATCCGAGAAGCTCTCCTCAGAGAAAATAAAAAGAAAAATGGCGGTGAAAAAATCTTTTCGCACTGGTTGGGACAAAGGGTGGAACAGGGGGGTAGCAGCCATGATGACCTAAGCGCAATATGGGAGTCTTAAATACTTCCGAGATGGTTGGGTTGCTGCCTTGCAAGAGTTGAAGATTAATGAGGACTCAGAACTGTTTCAACAGCATCTCCCTGGTCCTCCCCCAAATATTGAAGATGAAGAAGAGGACGAAGCTGCCTCCGAAGAATCTTCAATGGTAGTGGGTGATCTAATCCTTACTTAACCTGCTGACGAGGAGCTTTCATCTCTGCCTGCTCCTCCTGAACAAGTTCCAGCTCTAGCCGACCAACCCATTGTTCCCACTGAACAACCAAGCTCCTCGTCCCAACCTCCCAAGAAAGTCTTGGGAGACAAGGAAAAGGTGTGAAGTTGTTCGGTATTTGTTTCTATTTTTCTCCTTTGTCAAGTGTAACCAAGATCTTTGTAACTCTGCACTATGATCTAATAAAATTTGAGTTCTTTTCTTCTATACGATTGCCTCTTTTCTATTTGTATTCTGTCTTAATCTTCTTTTTTATGATTACTTTTTCTTTCTCTGCTAGTTTCTTGCCAGGATGGATCTGCTATCTGCTAATGATACAAAGCTGATGCAGCAATGTCATGAATATTATAAGGATGGTCACACAAAATTGAGTGCATCAGAAGTTGCCGACATCCTTGGTCATGATGCTTCAGAACAGGCAGTCGAAGCTTATCAGTACCTAAAGTGCTTACTTGACCGAGCTGTGGCCAATAATGTGGCTTATTACGAAATGATTGAAGACTTGCAAGGTACTCTCGATGAACTTCAGCAGCAGTATAAAGAGTCTTCAGCTCTTTTGCACGAAGGGTATGAGAAGAAAATCAAACAACTTAGTGCTGAAAAAGGCTATGACAAGATGCTCCCTGGCTATGAAGTGAGAGAGAGAACACTGAAAGCAGATGTCGAAGGGCACAGGCAAATCGCTGATCTATTGGAACAAGAAAACAAAAATTTGTAAAAAGAACTAGCTCAGCTGAGGTCTGCTGTTTCATCTTCCACTACCTTGGTACCGGTCACCGATGAAGGATTCTCATTTTTAGAAGTGGAAAATGCCAAGTTACGAGAAGAGTTAGAGGCTTTGAGAAGAGCTGGGCCTTCTACTGCTATTCGGGGACGAGGAAGAGGTTCTCATGGACGAGGAAGAGTTGCTCAGAATGTTGTCGAGGAACAAAGTACTCAACCTGCTCGGGGATGATCAAGAGTTCTTCGTCGTACTATTGAAGAAGCTCGTACTCAATCAGCGTTGGAAAACCAAGCATTCCAATTAATGGCAAAAAATCAAGCCTTGTCTGAACTATCCAAGAAAGTCCAAACTTTGGAGGATCAACTTGCTGCGACGAAGTCTGCTTTGGATCATAAGGATATTTTTGTCAGAAACCTTCATGAGCAGTTAGAGAGACTAATTTTCCAATTCCATAAACAACCTCGTGAATTCTGGATGGCGGGCTACAATGAGGCCCTTTTTCACTTGAATGATCGTATTGAAAATGCTAATAATGAAGGCTACAAACAGGGATGGTTGAACGCCCTGGGTGTATTAAAACTAGAGCAAGGTCATTATTTATGGGATTACCACGCTCCTGGGCTGCTCGATCTACCAATTTCGCCCTTCAAGCTTGACATGAGTTGGATCCCTGTTCAGGCCATTCCTCGTTGTTTGATCTCCAAGTATCTTGGTGACTATGCTCTTCATTCACAGGTAGAATTATCTCGTCCTGAGCATTTACTGGATACACCTGCAATAATGAACGTCAGAATGCTTCGAGATCTTAACTTCATTAATTCTCCCCTTTGCCTGGAAGATCCTCCTGCTGGCGAGGAGCCTATTTCAAAAGCAGAAGGTAAAAGACCAGTAGAATAGGAAATTCTGATGTAATAATTAGTACACAATTTAATATCAATGTAATAAATTTGTGTAATTCATTTTGAATTCAATGAAAGAGTTTCATTTTTGTTCGCAAATTTGTATTGCTATTGTCTTGTATTTGTCAAACACTTTATACTTGTGCTTGCATAACAATATTGTGTGGTTCATTGACCAAAAAAGTTACAAGTATTAGTTATGTTGCTCAATCACTTAATAATAAAGTAGTGAGTATAAAAATGTTGAAATTTTTTCCAACCAACCAAGGTTGTTAAATTGTGCTTGTCGACCAACTATAGTTAGTGGGTTTTTATCCCCGACCAGCTATACTTGGTACTATTTGGAGTATTTTCTCCTCGTCAACCAACTACAGTTAGTGGATTTTTATCCCCGACCAACCATACTTGGTTCAGTTTGGAATATTTTGTTCTTCGAGGAACTTTTGTATTTTCTGTAATAATCTTACCTCCCGACGAACATAAGTTGGCATTTGAGAGCATATCTTGTTTCCTAACCAACCGAGATTGGCATTTTTAGGAGTATTTTGCTTCCTAGCCAAACACGTTGGCATTTTTAGGAATGTTGTTCTCGCCCTTTTACCAATCGGAGTTGGTCTGAGTTCAAACTATCATGTCCACTTGCCCTTTTACCAAAATTGGTCTGAGCCAGTGTTAGCCTCCTAACCAAAGGAGTGTGGTTTCCTAACCAACCGGAGCTGGTGTTTTTAGGAATGTCGTGTTCTCGCCCTTTTACCAACCGAAATTGGTCTGAGTTCGAACTATCGTGTCCACTCGCCCTTTTACCAACCGGAGTTGGTCTGAGCTAGTGTACGCCTCCTAACCAAAGGAGTATGGTTTGTTCTTTCCCTTTTACCAACCGGAGTTGGTCTGAGCTTGAACTATCGTGTTGTTTTTACTGCCGAGCAGCGTAGTGTTGCACACCAGTATTCCCCGAAAAACTTTCAGTAAAAAGAAGATGGCGAAATATCATCGTTTTATTCATATTGATGGAACTGCTTTACATTTTACATCACTGATAATACTTGTGTAGGTGTTCAGCATTCCATGCATTCTTAAATTCCACTCCTTATAGAGTTGTTATTCGGTAAGTTCCTGGTCGAACAACTTCTGTAACTCGGTAAGGTCCATGCCAGTTTGCTTCCAACTTATTGTGCTTCTGAATGACCTTCTTTAGCACGTAATCTCCTTCTTTTAAGTCGCATTTTTTCACCCTCTTGTTGTAGAACAGGGTTGTTCATTGTTGGTAAGCAGCATTCCTAATGGCTGCCTCTTCTCTAACTTCCTCGAGCATGTCCAAATCTAATCTCCTCATTAAGTCGCTGACTGGGGAATTGAAATTCAGCACTCTGTGTGTTGGAAGACCCAACTCGGCAGGTATTACGGCCTCACTTCCAAACGCCAGCATATATGGTGATTCTCCAGTTGCTGCTCGGGGAGTTGTTCGGTAAGCCCACAATACTGACTGTAGCTCATTAATCCAATTAGCTTTAGCCTCACTTAGCCTCTTCTTCAAATCATTTAGTAATGTTCTGTTCGTCACTTCAGTCTGTCCATTGCTTTGAGGATGGCCTGGTGCTGAATGAACCTTCAAAATGTTTGACTGATGACAATAGGCGGCAAACTCCTCGTTATCAAATTATGTTCCATGGTCTATGATGAAGGCATGAGGGAGACCATATCGGCAGATGATGTTCTTCCAAACGAACTGGTACACCTTCTCGTATGTCATATCAATAAGGGGCTCAACTTCTACCCACTTAGTAAAATAATCCACTGCGACGACGAGGTACTTGAATCTTCCTCGGGTCGTTGGCAGTGGTCCAACCAAATCAATTCCCCACATGGCAAATGACCAAGGGGAAGTTATGGGTGTCAATAATACTTGTGGAGTTCGTCGGATGGAGGAAAAGCGTTGGCATTTATCACATCTCTTAGCATAGGCTATACAATCAGCCCTCATCGTTGGCCAGTAGTATCCTTGCGTCATCACCCTTTGTAAAAGTGTCCGACCTGCTACATGGGCTCCACAGTACCCTTCATGGATCTCTTCAATCAATTCTTTCACCTCGGAGGGATGTACACATCTTTGCAAACCTGCCATAATTCCTCGTCTATACAAAACACCATTAATTAGTACATACCGAGCAGCTTTAAACTTTAATTTCTTGGCAACGAGCTTATCCTCCAGTAGTTCTCCCTCCTCAATATATGCCCTGATGGGATCCATCCAAGATGGTCCTAAATCAAGGGTAATAATATTCATCGTCAGGTCTTCATCTATGCTCCGACTTTCTAATACTTCAATTGGTATCGTTTTTCGCAGCTCGGTACGAGTAGCTGATGCTAGTCGGGCCAATGCGTCTGCTCGTGCATTCTCCATTCTTGGTATTCTGATCAACTGAATGGCATCAAATTCTGCCAACAACTCCATCACCTTTGCATGATACTTGACCATTAATTCTCCTTTAACTGCATATGTTCCCATCATCTGATTCACAATTAATTGAGAATCACTGAATACCATCACTTGTTGCGCTTCCATAATCTTTGCTAAATTAAGACCTGCTATCATGGCCTCATACTCAGCCTCATTATTGGAGGCTTTGAATTGGAATCGCAAGGTGTATTCCATGTCAATCTCGTCTGGGGTGTTCAAGACAATCCCTGCTCCACAACTTGTTGTGCAAGATGACCCATCTACATATAATCTCCATGTAGGTAACTTGTCTTCAAATTTCTTATCTGACAAAGTTCCTCGGTGAAATATTTGATGTTTCCTTTCATCCTCCCCCAGTATTTCTCGCTCTTCGTCGACCATCTCTTCTCGCCCTTTTACCAACCGGAGTTGGTCTGAGTTTGAATTTGATGATCCTTCTACATCCACAAGCCCTTTTACCAACCAGAGTTGGTCTGAGCTTATGTCTGTTGATTCTTTAACATCCACTCGCCCTTTTACCAACCGGAGTTTATCTGAGCTTGTGTTTGTTAATCCTGTAACATCCACAGGTTGATCAGCGAATAATTTTTGTTCCTCGGGGGTATCAGGATATGTAAACTCTGCTATAAAGTCTGCTACAGCCTACCCTTTTAGTGATGATCTGGGTTCATACACAATATCATATTCACCAAGCTCTATTGCCCAGTACATCAGTCTCCCTGATTTCTCTGGCTTATGAAGGGCTTGTCTCAAGGGCATGTCGGTATACACGACGATGGTATGGGCCTGAAATATGGCCTCATTCTTCTACTTGCCTCAATTAATGCCAATGCCAATTTTTCCAGCTTTGGGTACCTGATCTCTGCACCTCGGAAAGCTTTACTTGTGTAATAAATTGGCTTTTGGACTTCATTCTCCATTCTGATCAATGCCGAGCTGACTGCATTCTCTGATACTGACAGATACAAGTACAACTTTTCTCCCATTACTGGTCTGGACAACAGTGGAGGTGCTCCCAAATATTTCTTCAAGTCTTGAAAGGCTTTTTCACATTCATCATTTCACTCGAAAGTTTTCCTAAGTGTTTTGAAGAATGGGAGGCATCTATCAGTTGCTCGGGATACAAATCTGTTGATCGCTGCAACTCATCCTGTAAGACTCTGCACCTCTTTCTTCGTCGTTGGAGATCACAACCCTAAAAGAGCTTTGATCTTTTCTGGATTCGCCTCAATGCCTCGCTGGTTGACGATGTACCTGAGGAACATTCCTTCTCGTACTCCAAATGTGCACTTCGTCGGGTTGAGCTTCATTTGGTATTTATCCAGTTGATCAAAGGTCTGACCTAAGTCAACTAGATGATCAGCAGCTTTCTTGCTCTTTGTCAGCATATCATCGACATAGACTTCCATATTGCAACTGATTTGTTCAACAAAAAACTTGTTCATCAGCCGCTGGTATGTCGCTCCTGCATTTTTTAAACCAAAAGGCATAACATTATAACAATAAGTTCCCCTAGGGGTGATAAAAGAAGTACTTTCCCTGTCTTCAGGTTTCATTTTGATCTGATTGTAGCCAGAGTAAGCATCCATGAAGCTGAACAGTTCGTGTCCCGAGGTAGCATCCACTAGTTGATCAATTCTGGGCAATGGAAAATGATCCTTTGGGCATGCCTTGTTGAGATCGGTGAAATCAACACACATTCTCCATTTATTATTTTTCTTCTTTACCATTACCACATTTTCTAACCAGTCTGGATATTTCACATCTTCAATGAATTGGGCTTTTTGGAGCTTCTCGACTTCCTCTTGTATAGCTTGATTCTTCTCGGGACTAATTACTCTTCTTCTCTATTTTACAGGCTTGATTTCCTTATTCACATTGAGCTCATGACATAAGAAGTTTGGATCTATTCCTGGCATGTCTTCATGACTCCATGCAAAAGTTTTCTTTCTGTTTCTCAAGAAAGTTATTAACTCCTGTTTTGTTGAAGCATCCAACGATGAACCTATCTGAGTTGTTCGTTCAGGGTGTTCATCGTCCAGAATAACATTTTCTGTAGATTCCACCACCTGTCCTTTTACAAGTTGGGATTCATCTCTAGGATCTAGTGTTTCAATTTCTGTACCTTCATCCACCTGGTAGGTAGTAGTCTTTTTCCTTGACTCTTCAAGCTCCTCTTGCTCGGCAGATGAATAATAGCATTCCCGAGCTACTTTTTGATCACCTTTCACAACTCCTACTCCAAAATTTATTGGGAATTTTAAGCACTCATGTACTATAGATGGAACTGCTTCGAACTTCTTCAAACCAACTCTTCCCATGATGATGTTGTAAGCTGATTGCACATTCTTATCCATCACAAAGAAGCGTATTCTTTCTGTTCGACAAGCAGGCCAAGTTCCAATGAATATATCCAACTTGATCATCCCAAGTGGAAAAACCTTCTCGCCAGCAAAACCCAGGAGAGGTCTGTGATAAGGCTCCAATTGAGATAATTTTAAATTTAAACTGTCAAAGCATGAGTAGAACATGATGTCTGCCGAACTACCATTATCTACCAGAATCCTTGAAATCACTACTTCTTTCATCCTCATTTTGATCACCAAAGGGTCGTCGTGAGGGTAAAGAACACCTGCAAGGTCGTTTTTTGAAAAACCAATGAACAGCTTCTCTTTGTTTATCTTCCTCGGGCGATCCTCCTCAGCTAAATTTATCCGTTGAATGTATGAGCAAGCCTGAGCCTCACCGAGGTAAGCTTTTCTTTCTGCAGTAAGATCTCCTCCTCCTGCATCTCCGCCTGTAACAACATTACAATCAAATGTTCCAAAACGTATTGAAAATACCTCGCGTTCTGGTTGCCTTGGCCTTTTGGGAAGATCGGGGTCATCCTCTGTATCATCTTCATGATCCCTTTTCCTGTTTTCTTCTGCCCGACGAGGAGATCTAGATCTCTCTCTTGCTCGGTCTTCATTTCCTCTTTCATTTCTACGATCAACATACTTTGACAACTTTCCTCGTCTAATGAGCGTTTCAATCTCGTTCTGGAGGGCTATGCAATTTTTAGTCATATGACCATGATCCTTATGAAACTCGTAATATTTATCTCTATTTCTTTTGTTAGGGTCTGACCTCAGTTTCTTTGGCCACCTTACTTCCTCGTTATTCTTGATTTCATCCAAGACATGATTAATACCCATTTTCAAAGGAGTATAATTATCGAATTTCTTCAGGACTTCCCATGACGACTTATTATTCTTGGAATGCTTATCACTGCCATTGTCCTTATGCTCTTTCTTCTTAGATTTCTCGATTTCCACCTTGGTTTCTTTATCCATATTCTTCTTCGCGGCCATAGCCTCCTCGGCATTCATGATTTTGGCCGCTTTTGCCATCAACTCTGACATAGTTATAGGTGGATCTTTGGCCAAAGTGTAATACAACTTGTTAGGCAACAACCCACTCATCAAGGCGGTGATTACTATCTTTTCTTCATAATCTATGACTTCCAGCTTCTCGTTATTGAAACGAGTTATATAATCTCTAGTACTCTCACCAGATTTTTGTCTAACACTTAACAAGTGTGCTACTCGTTTTACTGGCTTTGCTCCAAAATAGAAATTGCCGATGAACAACTTGGCCAATTGAAAGAAAGTTGAAATCTTACCCCGAGGAAGATTGTTGTACCATATCTGGGCAGATCCAGTAAGAGTTCCTGAGAATGCTCTGCATCTCATCTCGTCGGGGACAGCATAGATGTCAGCGGAAGCTTGATATTGCTCTATGTGAAGAACAGGATTTGTCTTTCCATCGTATTTGGGGGTCACCACAGGGGCTTTAAACTTTGACGGTGTAGGAAAATCCACAATGGCCTGGACAAAAGGTGTCCCTTGAACAAAAGTTCGTTGTAGGGGATTCTTCGCCTTAGCCATTTCTCCCAATCTATCCTCCAACCGTTGAATGGACCCTTTCCACACATCATTTCCTTCCTCGGGCCTATTAGTTCGAGCAATTGATTGTTCTGAAGTGGCCTCCTAAGATCTATCTTGACGAGCAACTGATCGTGATTGTGCTGATCCTTCTCTTAGATCTGATGGTTGTCGGAAACTCTTTGACATGGTCTTAGGTGGACTCCTATTCCTCCTAGGGCCTAATCGACTGAAAGGAGACACCCTGCTCAGTCTTTCCAAGGCACTAGGTCTCTCTGGAGAGAGAGTGATACGTTGATCAGTATCTGTAGCCCGTATTGACGAAGTTCTCCCAGGTTGATAAGAGAAATCATCAGATTCCTCATCACGATATGACTCAGTATGCCTGGATCGTGAAGAAAGTAAATAAGTTTATCTCTGACCACTTCTATGTCCTGAATGTGCAGGTACTCCGCCATGAAGGGTTTGTATGAGTTACCGCATTGTTTCTTGCATGGCGGTTTGTCCTTGAGCCAGATTCGTCATAATTCCAGCCAGATCTGGAGCAGTTGATGGTGTAGAGGGATTTGGAGGATTCCCAATGTTCCCATCATTTCGATTGCTGGATTCCGGATTATCTGCCATTGATGATGAATGATTTTTGGTGAAAAATGATAACAACAGTCGTTTCCCACAGACGACGCCAATCTGTTGATGTAAAAAATTAGATTGCTTCTAATTATTTAATCACAGATAAATATAAATGAGACAAAGAATTTTAAAGTGGTTCAGCCTTATAAGAAAGGCTTACGTCCACTGTTTCTGTTATTGCCAAGTGTTTTGGAGTTCTCGATATGTAATTCTATCAAGAAAATCCCATCCCTTAGAATGAGGGTGATACAATGTATTTATAGCCCTTAGGCTGTACATGTGAAAGGGTAAACAATTAATGCCCTTTAAGAGTATACATCTGTATGATAAGCATTCAATGAATAGTTGAACTGTTGATTATCTGTCAATCAATGCTGTGGCCGAGATGCAGCTCGAACCGCATTAGTTGTTCGTCGTTCAGGAGTTTCTCGGAGTGTTGGAGTTCCTCGGAGCGTTGGAGTTGGTCGGGGAAATAAACTTCCTCGTTGCTATTGTGCCATGTAGATCGACACGTGTCTTCTTATGATTCGTCTATATCAGCATATTAATTTTGGTATCAACACCAACCTACTAAAGGATGTCGACCAACCTGTCATTAAAGCCCGATCAACACCAGGACGACCGACTAACAGTGATAGTAAAATGCCAACAGATGCATACATAAATGATTGTACAAATGTAAATGTCTACGATATAAAGACATTCTATCCTTTGATATTCCAGCACTTGTACACCCCCTGGGGGCTATAAATGCATTGTAAACCCAACATCCAAGGGATACACGAAAGAAGAGGCAATTGAACCAAGCCAAAAGTAATACACCTCAGTGGACGTAGGCTCTTTCTTTAAGCCAAACCACTTAAAAAAAAAATTGTCTCTTTTACTCATATTTATCTGTGATTAACTAATTAGCCTACTCTAGTTTTTTGCATCAATAATGAGATCAATTTATTGGTTCAACAATCTCTGTAATTTGGATAATCATTTTGTGAATACGTCTAAGATCGTATTTCGGAGGAACTCACATCCAGGAGACATTCTGTATTGTGACACACCCTTGATAAGTTTTGATTCTACCATGAAATTTGACTAATGGATTTTAAATTTGATAGAATACTAAATTAGTTAAGTATGACATCAAGTGATAAATAAGACGTTGGGTGAAAATCGATTAGTGAAAAAATAAATTTCACTAAGAGGCTATTGAAGACTTAATGCGAGGAATCATATTATGTGCGGTCTATTTTTGCAAATGTGACACTTCATAAAATTCATAAATAGATTGATCATGTCTAATATAAAAATCATGGAAAAAAACATTTGGTATCATTCTCAGCATAACGAAATAAATAAAATAATACAAGTAAATGTAATGAGAGATAATAATTAATGCATAGAATCACTGTTTTAAAAAACCCGCCTAGGCTTAAAGGCTTGGGAGAAATGCCCCGCCTTATGCTTTTTACGCCTTACTCTTGGTAAAACCCTTAAGGCGCACTTTTTTTTTTCTTCTAAAAATGAAAATGCTTTAGTGAAAAAATTTCGCCTTTTAAAGAATTCTTTTACTAACCGGACCATTATGTCATCCAAAATAATCAAATAGTATTTTAATTTGCATATATTTAGACATATTTTTATGATATGTACAATTTTAATATTTTAATAGCCTTGTTATGGTTAAAAAATATCAAAATTTATTAAGAATGCCTAAACGCCTTTTCATACCTAAGGCCCACCTAGGCTTCTAAGGCTTAAGGCTTGGCCTCTACGCATCGATCACGCCCTGTGTGTTTTAGAAAAACATCTTTGATACCATCCCGCTAAAAGAGAAGTAAAATCTAACTAACATGGTATAAGTCTTAATCGAGACCTGCCCAAAAATCAACTCAAATCATCCCTTGAACAAAATTCATTCAAATGAGACTACCAAGTTGTTCGAATCAAAGTCCGAAATCGTTCGAACCAAAATCTATGTTATTCTAACAAGAACCCAAAGTCGTTACAATCAAATAACATTTCTCGTTCAAACGAGGCCCCAACTCGTTCGAATGACATGGTCACAAAAAACTTTATTCTTCCTCAAGTTAGAACAACATAACCTAAGAAAACCTCGAATCTAAAGCCTCTACTCATCAAATTTCCCATCTCCTTCTATTTTAATCTTCAAATAAACAATACTGACATGAATCAACCAATTCTAGGTGGATTTAAATAATATATAAAGATAAAATCTCAGATTGTAAGGGACCAGCCCTAAGTTCATCATTTGTATAAGATTTATCAATTAATCTACGAAGTCATCTCCAAAATCAATGTAAAGTGAGGAGTTTTACAGACTAACATCATTAATAATAACATGTATCGTTTATACATTCAAATTATAAAGGTTTGTGATTCAATTAAGGATTTATCAACAAAACTACACTAATTCTTATGGCTTAAACATGTAATTAACTCTAATTATAAAATTAAGTGATTTTTTATGATTTCAAATCAGATTATCAGTGGAAGTCAACATCCTACTATTATTCAAACACAAATATAGTAAAATTCTTAATAAAAATAAACTTGGTAATGGATTTATTGAGGAATCCATCCCCAAATCCCCTAATTTATCTTTAATCTTTGGTATGATCCCTCTCTTAGACTCTAAGGTTATCTCCCATATGTATAAAGACCATTAAATTTATCTAAAAGGTTATAATAAACTACTACTCTTGAAATTACGCCTAGAACAACAATTAATTTCAACTAAAAAGGCCTAAACCACACTCTAAACAGCCCAAAGCTAGGCTTAAACCATATACTAACTCAACAAATTTAAACTCTATTATTTTAAGTAAATAATTAACTTTCTAAACATCCTGAAAGTCAATCCTAAATAGAAAATATTTTTTATAAATTAAATAACTTCAGAAGTTAATGAAGTCAGTATGAGTCAATTAAGTTATATCATAATTATTCATGAGCTAAGTTTGACTTGGCATTATAATAAACTACCTCACGATCGGTAGTAACTGATACCGAGGGAATAATCAATAGAAGAAAACCCCTGACACCTAGTCCCTAACTTTTCCACAATCGCTTATGATATTAAGTCACTTAAAAGAATTATCTAGTGCATTACCATGTATTATGTCAATTTCTAAATATTTTTATTTCATGTAACACATAAATGAATCACATACAAAGAATAAAATATACTCACATAAGAATGAATAAACTATACTAAGTGACTTCTTATATGTCACGACAGGAAATTACATAATCAACAACGTAATTTAACTAAATGCATAGAATATATGGGGTATTACATTTCTTCCCCCGTAAACAATTATTTTTTTTTCAAAATTCGATTATTTATATCTTTAATGCAAAAGTCTTAGAATATCTCACTCCTTTAATGTCCTTGCACTATAATACCGATGCTACTCTCTTTACGACCTACCATTCACTAAAGTCTCTCATCGTAACTCATATTTGGCTATAATTCAAACTAAACTAGTTTAACTGTTGAGATATCAACTTGTCCCTCGGGGACATCCGTATTCTTGTACACATAGAAGACATCATGCACATGCTAAAGGTGATTAGGTAATTCCGAATTACACCGACCCCACCCTATACAAGAACATGAAAAGACTTAAGTGTTTGGGTAACAACTCCCCCTTGGAACTGAATTTTGCAACTCCATTCATCAAGCAAACCATCAAAGGCACTCAGTTTCCATTTTGGGCTACCAAATAAGCTTCCCTGTCTACGAAAATCTTCTTCTCACTCCAGCAGTCCTCATACTCTTTGTAGTAAACTCTACCTCCTTTGAGGTGTCCCAAACACAAATCTGATGCACATAACTTACTACCTACCAATTCTATTCAACTTGGTAAATATGGTGGCGATGACGTTCATGGAACCATGTCCACTTTTATACCTTCGTACCCCAATGTACTGCAAATGTACCTACTCTCCCATGTCCCCACTGGGATCTATAATAACAAAAATCCACTGAATGTCTCTGGTGTTCAACTTTCACAACATGCAGGGACACACCTAAACACAACTTTGAAAATTGGCTTCTTCATCTAATCCGCACCATTAACTTCTCACTTACGCTACACCTAGTCACCCTTGGGTGTATAACGAACCACGGATCATGTGCCTCAGACCAAAATTTCCTTTTGTATTTTGCAACCCTCTCCCACGAATAACCTCCCTTAGGAACACAATCCTTGGTCTTAATTAATATAATAAATGAAACTCCTCACAAAAATAGTTTTCATAACATCTCCTAGTAAAAAGGTTCAACGCTTGAGCCTGAACTACCTACAACACAAAATATTGGGTGTAACGGCGACATATTTTATGAATACTATTGCTTTATTGAGATATCATCAATTCTTAAACATAAACTGATCCACGTACGATTAATATCTTCACAAAGAAGGGCATTCCTCTCAACTGCTCAAACCATTCATTAATACACGATATGAACACTCGTTCTGCATCATGACCTTGCCTAGCTCTTGTAGCCCATGCAAAAACTTAGCGAACCATCCATCCTTTAACAAATAGGACTAAAGGTTCTCCATATTGATGTACTTGTCCCAATAAACTCTTGGCTAAAAAAATACGGTGCTTACTCCTAAGACTTTATTAAATTCAAAAGAGCCAATAAAAAGGTGTCCTCACAACAAGTCTAAAGTTAGAGCCCCAAACTAAGGCTAACATAAATATCTGAATAGGTGGTAACTTGGTACCTCTTACATAATCACTTAATAAAACCACTAACTAATTGTAACATCTTTAAGGAAATGTAACCTTCTCTGATGTGCTCTCTATTTATATAATATAAGTGCGTGGTAGACCTTTCCTCGAGCCTAGACATAACTATAAGAAACATATTATGCCCGAAAATGGAAAACAAATTGGACTACTCACTATAGTTGAATTAAGTGTAACATATAGCTAACAACACAAGTATAATAGTAACATTATAAGACCTTATGTCTAAAATTAAATGAATCGGTTGCAAACTAATCTAACCAATCACAACTGCTATGTCTCCACAATTACGACGTAAAGCATCACCCCTACCCACTGGGGTATCCAAGAATAAGAAAAACTCTATGACTATATATATATATATATATATATATATATAGAGAGAGAGAGAGAGAGAGAGAGAGACATGCTACTAATAAAAAAAATAATGAGAACACCTCGATGATAAAATAATACTCATACGCTTAAGCCTATAACATAAGTGTAACAATCTCACGGTGTTATCGATGTAAAATTAAAAGCCCTTAAGGCATCTTCTAATTAATTGTTCTCACTTACCACATGTGAAACTATTTTCAATTATAAAAAGAATGGCCTAACAAGTGGACTTACTGACCCTATCTATATGGTCGGTCTTACTGAAATTGGCCTTGCTAGCGATATTCTTAAATTTTTTATTATAAAAATATGACTGTGTGCTCTTCAGAATCTCTTAGGGCGAGCTCCCCACCATGTGTAATACCCCGTATTTATTGTTCTTTTATTGTTTATTAATTATGAGAAGAAATTAATAAATGGGAATAAATTATTACTTGATATAACTGGAAATAACAATAGCATATTTGGATAATGATTAAATTTGAATATTAAGTGATTTATTTGTGTCGGGTGCTAATTTTAGTTAATTGGTGTAATTAATTATATTGGACTATATGTGGTTATGCGTAAAAAAATTAATTAGTTTCTTTATTTTATGTTGTGAGGTTTTATCGTGAGATATAAGGTATATCCAGTTGAAGCAGACTTTATATTGATACAGAGACCCAATTAAGTGTTCTTATCATTTTCAGTTAGGCCCGAGGGTTAGGTATACCCTTAGGTTAAGTTTTGAGTTATTTCGAATAGTAATTTAGACCCATATGGGGGCCTAAAAATAGGTCTAATATAGAGGTGCGATAATTAGAGATATTTAATAGAGTTAAGACTCTTTAATTAGTCACTTATTATCAAAAGAGAAAACCCTAGCAACTATAGGCTTGTGGGAAAACTAAAAAAGACGAGAGGGGAAAGTATAAGGGATTTAAGGAAGAAATTCATCATTCTTTGAATTAAGGCAAAAAATATCTTGCAATACACTTTTAAATCTATAACTTATTTATAATACATAAGAGGTTCAAGGCCATCTCTTCCTTCATTTTATTACTTTTGTCTGCAAAGTAGAGCAACAAAGGCGTTAATGCTTTCCTTGTGACATGTCGATTTTTCAGTGCAGATGAAGAATCCGCTTTGTTAATATGATATTTGAACACATGCTTAGGGCCTGATTTAATCTGTCTCAATAATGTTCGTGTATATGAATTAATTTGAAATTGAATTAATTGTCTATGTAATGAACACTTATACTTTTATGGAGATAATAAGAAATTGAATGTTGTAGATGTGTAAATTGTGGAACATAACTCATATTTTTTTATTTACTTTCATTATAAAGTAGATCCCAATGTTAATTAGAAATTCGTAGGTTAATTGAGCCCTTTTATGCGACTAATGAACTAGGTTTGGAAGTATAAACTTCGATTAATTAAATATTATTTTTGACGATTTTGATCTTATATAATTGTTAAAATACGTTTAGAATCATAACCAAGTAATTAGGGTGAAGTTTGGTTGGGTTTTCAATTTGATTTAGGAGATTGGGGAGCTTTAATGGAGGTTTTCGATCGACCATCGAAGTCAATCGATCAACCCTTCTTATTTTGCCTAAGGATGGACCGTGGTTTGTTTGGTTAGGGTTTTGAGCCTAGTTTGAGTTTGGGCTTTCTTTTATACTTGTTTTAATTAGTTTATTGGAATATTAGACTTAGTCAATATTATGAATAGTCACGTAGTTGGAGATACAAATCTTACTACTATTTACTGCCCTCCAGTGTTGGGATTGGGTTGAATTGGGTAAACAAGCGAGTGAGCAATATCCTATAGAATCTATTTTTATAAGCATCCCAAAAGTTAATCTGAAAGAGAATATATTTTTATATATCAATTAACTCTTTAAGTTAATTTAAAAATCGGCACGAGTCAATTAAGTTAAAATTTAATTATTAATTGGTTACGTATGACTCGATATTATAATAAACTACTTCGCGATCGTTGGGACCCGATACCGAGGGAATAGTCCAAACAAAGAAACTCTAGGCACATATTCCTTGACCACTCCATAGTTGCCCAATGCCTACAGTACTAAGTCACTTAAAATAATTACTTAGTGCATTACCTTATATTATGTCGAATTTCAACTATTTCGAATTCATGTAATACATAAATGAATCACATAACAATGAATAAAATATATTAAGTGATATCTCACATATCACGAAATTAAATTAAATAATTAACAATGCAATTTAATTAAATGCACGGTATTACAATAAACACAACCTTTATATTTAAGTAATTTTGAGATGATTAAATTGGAGTGAAATTGTAATTATTTTATAAAATTAATCATAACAAAGCCGAAAAGAAAATAAATTACAGAGGCTAATTTTGATTTTTTATATTTTTGTTGAGAATGCAATTTAATTATTTGCTTTGAGTCCCTGGTTTAGTCCATATTCTAGGTAAGAAATACATAACTCTTTTGAAACCATATTAGGTCTAAACACACTTCATCCCTCTCTCTCTCTCTCTCTCTCTCTCTCTCTCTCTCTCTCTTTATATATATATATATATATATATATATATGTTGAATCCACATTAGATATTTCTAAGGATTTTATAGGTAGAGATAAATACTACTCACATTTTTGTGAGTGTGGGTGAGGAGAGATAAAATATTTTTTTCTCGTATTGCACCTAGTTTTAATCTCCAAGAGTGAACGCACACATAACTTGCTTTGGGTGGATCATATACTAGAAGATCAAAGTTTTTTTCTCATCTACAAAAGGATTTGTCGTGGTGAATTGTCAACTATATCATCTTCTTTATCTTTGTCTCTTATATTGGATCACCTACAAGATCCGCCAAGGTGTGGTGATCTAAACCATGTATATAGTTATATAGATCTAGTTTATGTTATTTTGTATTCTAAAATATTTGGAAAGTCTTTTTGTAGAAAGTTTTTTATGTTAATCTCATAAATTGGTATCAAAGTACGATAGTTAAAGATTCATCACGTTTTAAAATATCCATGTTGTCAACCATAAAACCTGAGTTTTGCATGTTTGTATGTATATACAAGCTTGTATATGAAATCATACTAACATGGTTTATTATGATTCTAATTTTTATATCTCTTCAATCATGGTCACATAAATATTTTTCAATTCTCACGGATCCTATCCGTAGTTATTTTTCTTCATTTTGGATGTATAATTAATTTTTATGCAACTCATGTATTAAGATGAGTTTATGAGGGGATGTAATAGTTTTTACTAATTATACTCCTTTATTTTTATGGGGTTTTGATTATGGTGGTAATTTCTTAGAGTGTAAGTTTGAATTACTAAATTAAAAAATTACATACCGGTGCGTAATTTATAGCTTACGAAAAGGGAGAGAAATAAAGATTGGGGGGAGATAAAGTAGAAGACTTAGGACCTATTTGGTTATGTGTTTAAAATATGATTTCTATGTTTAAATACAATTATGGTTACAATTTTCGTTTGTCAAACCTGTTTTTAAAAGACCGAGTCTCAAAAAAAATTTTGTTTAAAATCTTGTTTCCTCACGACAGCAAAATGTTTTTTTTTCAGAGACTTGTTTTCTTATATAAGAAACGATCATTCTCTCTATTTTCACTCATTTATTGTTTAATATATAATTTATCCAATAAATCTAAATATTGAACCCGTATAAATTATAATAAATTATATATGTACATTGTATGTAATATATACACAAGAAAATATAGTGGTGTATATATATATATATATATATATATATATATATATATATATATATATATATGTGTGTGTGTGTGTGTGTGTGTGTGTGTGTGTGTGTGTGTGCATACTTTTATTTATATTGTATGTATGTTTAAGATAAAATATACTCATATTATATATGTATATATGTGTATATTCTTTTATGTACATGTAAATAAACATATATTATATGTTTATGTATACGTAAATGCATGTTATATGCATGCCTATATGTATAATATACACTATATACAAATGGATGTATATGTGTGTGTGTGTGTGTGTGTGAACGCTTTTTTAAAATTATTTTTAAATCAAGTTTATCAAATGATTAAAAAAATTAATTATATAAATATTCTTAAAAACAATTTTTAAACCATTTAACGATTAAAAAAACTTAAAACACAAAAAACTTAATTATATAAATATTCCTAAAAATAATTTTTAAACCATTTTTTAAACATAACCAAACAGACCCTTGTTTTTAATTTTTCCCATTAAACAATGGCATTTTGGTAATGTAATAGACATCAAGGGTCAAATAGAGCCAGCCGATGAAAATTTGGGGTCAATCCTCAATAACTTATTTTGGGTGGTAAATTCTAAAATGGCCAAAATTTTGGAGGGCAAAAAGCTAAACGACCCATTCTTTTATTCACGTTTTCTATATTTGAGGTATAGTAGTTCCTCTTAATTGAGTTGTCCAAAATCTTCATTATTATCTTTTTAGGTCAATTTTTTTCTTTTGGCAATATTTTGTGACATTTGTAACCAAAAGTATATATATACCGCAAAATATAAATAGTGACAACTTCATAACCAGAATGATTAATGATTTATGAAGAACTTGACACCAAAGTAAAAATAAACTTATATTTAACATTGTTCTAAAAAATCCACTTAGGGTTTAGGTTTGGGAGAAATGCCCTCCCTTAAACTTTTTACGTCTTATTCTTGGTAAAACCTTTAACGCGTACTTTTTTCTAAAAATAACAATGCTTTAAGTGAAACGATATCGCCTTTTAAAGAATTTTTTTACAAACCGGATCATTATCTCATCCAAAATAATCAAATAGTATCTTAATTTGCATATATTCAGACATATTTTTATGATATGTATAATTTTAGTATTTTAATAGCCTTGTTATGGTTAAACAATATTAAAATATATTAAGAAGGCTAAACGTCTTTTTACCCCCAACGCCCGCCTAGGCTTCTAAGGCTTAAGGCTTGGTTTACATGCCTCGATCGCGGCCCGCAGTTTTTAGAACCTTGATATTAAATGAGAAATATGTAAAAACCATCTTTCATAGTTATATTTATCTTTCAAGATAAATACATATAAATAAAAAAATATTATATATACCAAATATCTATACAAAAAATTATTTATCAAGTACTGTTGTATCAATATTAACATACAACATTCATAATGCCTTTAATAAGGGTAATGCTATTCCCACTCCAGTAAAATACTCTAACACTCCACTTTCTTTTCAAATAAAAGTTAAAGACCCTTATACCCTTATGATTAATTCCTGCCATTATTTCTCTCTCACTCACAGAGAGAAATACACTTATTTTTTACCCCAAAAATTATACACATAATTTTAAAAAATAGACTATTAAAAAAAAGCAAAGATTACACATATATATATTCATTTTATATTAATAAATATTTAATACATATAAATACAAAAATGACTTAATAAATCGTGACACAACATTACACAATACAAAATCTTAATTTTTTTTATCTAATGCGAACGTCATCCAAATAAAAGAGACACGATACGATACGACACGAGATTTTTATTATTTTCACTTAACACGAACACATCTTTATTAAGACACGACACAAAATCCTATTTTTTATATCTAACACGAACGAATGACTCAAATAAAAGCGACACGATACGAAACCATTTTTTTTAACCAAAGACGATCACAACTCAATTAAAAAGAGACAAGGCACATGGAACAAGACACAATACGACATTACACAGAATATTATAAAAAAATAAGATACGAACACACCCTAATTAAAATGTTATACGCCATGAAATCTCATTTTTTACCTAACACAAAAACAACTGAAATAAAATGTGATATGACACGATCCAATTAATTCACGACACGACACGACAGAAAATTATATATATGGTTCTTAAAGTTTTTAGAACAAAAAAGGCCAAAAATCAATTTACATATATTTAGTAATTATAAATTATATATATATATATATGCCTAAAACATAAATAACTTTTTTTCCAAATCATGATGAAAAAAATAATTTATGTCAACATTTTATACGTAATAAGGGAATGATTAAAAATAAAAATAAAATATTAAAAGTAGCAGTTTATTTGACAGTTCAAAGGGAGTGATTAAAAATAAAAATAACTATTTGATTAAAACTAATTAAAAAGTGCATGTATGACAATAATTCGAAAAAAGAGTAATGCAAAAAAAATGCAAACTTGTGTCGTGTTGTGTCGCGTTTGTATCCAAAAAACTCTTGTAACATGCCTAAAAAAATAAGCAACACGACATGAACTAGCACGTGAAACTTCACAAAACTTTATTTCAAATACTTAACACAATGTTAGTCATTT
Source organism: Sambucus nigra (assembly GCA_949130495.1). Lineage (NCBI taxonomy): Eukaryota > Viridiplantae > Streptophyta > Magnoliopsida > Dipsacales > Adoxaceae > Sambucus > Sambucus nigra. The sequence goes on from OX422220.1 coordinate 21,171,716, forward strand.
CATGTCGAGTTTTAAATGGTTCGTGTTCGTATCGGATAAAAAAATACAAACTTGTGCCGTGTTGCGTTTGTGTACAAAATAATTTTTTTGAGCCGGCACGATATGACAATACAAGAGTTTTTTGGACATAAACGCGACATGGCACGACACAAGTTTGTATTTTTTTTTGCATTACTCTTTTTTTATAATTATTATCATACATCCACTTTTTAATTACTGTTCAAATAATTATTTTTATTTTAATCAGCCCTTAGTATTGCAATTAAACTGCTACTTTTAATATTTTATTTTTATTTTTAATCAGTCCCTTATTATGTATATATAATTTATTGCTTGAAAAGTTAAATTGTTTGTAAAGGTGTTTAAGGGTTTTTTGGTCATGTTATAATATTTTGGAGTGCCTTAGTATGATGGTGGAGTGGGATTAGCGGTACCCTTTAATAAAGGATGGTGATATTCGTAATCCAATTTTTTTTTCAAAGCACCATTTTCTTTGAAACACACAAAAAAGATCACTTTTATCTCTTTAACACCACATAAATTAACTTTACAAAAAGTAGTTGTGAAAATAGGTACTACGGTCAAGATTAGTCGTAAAATGAACATCACGATTAGAATTAACCGTGAAAATGGATAACACGACTAAATTTGATCGTGAAAATGAGTATTACGATCAAAATTAATTGTGAAATTTTATTAAATAAAATAATAAAATTTTTGCGCTGTTTTGAGAAAGTTTGGGATACGAATATCTCCGCCCCTTAATACATTACTTTTGATGTAAAAACTTTGTAAGTATAACTCTGCCCATAAATAAATGTCCTTATCCTACTTCTTTTCTGTCCATCATTCACTTGTGTCTTTGTTGATTTTGGTGGAACAAAGCATGTGCAGTTTGTGGTGTTGTTCAATGAGGTAGAAGATATAGTGGTCCTAATGATTTGAGAACACTAGGAGCATCCCTAGGCTACATGTCTTTCCTATAGAAATGTTCTATTTTGAGAAAATTGTAAGAGATATAACAAGAATTGGTGCATGCATGCTTCCAATTTCATTGACGTATAGGATGTTTAATAAGCCATGTTACTTCAAGATACCACATATGTATAAAGATAGTCTGTTAAAGATTGAGACTGAATATGAACCACGATGACACTTCTAAAATATGTATACTTCCAACTATTTCAGTATGCAATGCGAGGATATACAATTGATTATGAATTTTTAGGGTGCGATTCCTCACTATGTTATATAATTATTAATGTGATATACAAGTCTTTATAATAGTTGTATTTATAGTATGATTAATTTATTTAGTTGTGTAATAATATAGTTGTATTTAATAATTTTTTCACAATATAACATTCTCACATTGTCATATTTGGTATAAATATATACGGGATTACACCCTCTTACGCGAATTTCTTTTGATGAATCATTTATTTATAGAAAAAAATATTTGGTACCACCTCTTAAATAAGAAAAAAATGTTGGATCACACACTAAGTGTTATGGACTACAAACTAGACCCCCGTAATTAATCAAAATAATTTCTCCAATATTGGTTTCTTTTCTTTAGATATTTATAATAGAAAATTATAAAATTATCCTATTCGACTGCATATTTTTCAAACAATGACCTCCAAAAAGATTTTTCGGTTATAATTCTCCAAATCGATCCACAAATTAGGACTAGTAGAAATGGTGTTCATTAGTGGCGCTTCAAGGAGAATGTGAAATAACATGGCTCATACATTATGGATCAATTAAGTACATTTTTGGAGATGATTTTTTTTTTTTTTATAAAAACATGTTGTAGAATGATCGTTTTGACATTAGTCATATGCAAAAAAAAAAAGTAATAGTGGAGTTGAAAGTTTTATAGAAAATTATACTCAATAGCACATATGGCAAAATATTATTACACGACAAGAACACATAATATGTTCAGTGCATGGTTCAATCCTTAATAGGTTTCGTTCATAACGAATTGACTTTGTTAGACACATTAACATAAATATGTGACCCGAACCTGATAACACCCAACACGAACTTGTTATTTATAATGAAAGCACAATTAAACATGCTATGAACCTAGTGGTGTCGAATCATGTTCATTTCAATTTTATTGTATTCAATTCTTATTGCGTTCGTGTTAAACGAACGACTTTTTTTTTATACCCGACCCGGTATCTTAATGTGTGGGATCGTCATCACCCGCTTTTATTTTTAAGATAAAGTATTATTTTAAATATATACATGATAGCATTAGCCTAATATCAAACCGAATTAGATCCATTAATTCTTTAACATTATATAAAACTCTCATTTAGTAAAATTCAATGTGAGTAAATTAACATTAAACTACATAAACTTTTTAAAATGCTCAATAATATTTGTATTTACTTACATTATTTGATTTTAATGGACCTTAATAAATTTTAACAAGTGTATATCAAACTCAACTCGTTATGTCTTATCTGATTGACGCTAATATTACTTGAAATAATTGAGGATCCATCCATTAATCAATAAATTTGTGTCCGTTCATATCGTGTTATCGTGTCATGTTTCATTTTAACATGTCTACATGAACCCGAGATGACACAACACGAAATATGCACAATTCGTAAAGTATTGGCTATAGAGTGAGAAATATTATCTTGAAGTCATATGAAACGGTATGAACCAACCCAATACAACCGATTTAAATATTTAATGGGTATTATAACAAGTGACTATATATTATTTAACCCTAAATTTATCTGATAACTCTTGTAACATATCAGCTGAAAGAGTTTTAGAGATTTTATCGCTTTAATAATCCTGGTATGATTGGGACTATGTTTTCAAGCAAAAAGTATATACATCGCTACATAATCCAAAAATAAAAAATTATAAGTGAACGTGGGTTTATGTTCGTTGATTTTGACAGGACCTGGCCTTTATTTAATTATCAAATGTATTAAAATATGCAGAATGTTACTTCAAATTCAAAGGAATAGTCAAGGCCTCTCTCACCCATACTTCTTTAACTTCTTTTGGTAATATCTCCACAAAGTTCTTAGGGAGGCGCTACAAACAAAAACGCCAACATATGATGAAAACTTCATCTGTAAATATTGTTTGCAATTTACTGATTTCATGTTCTTACTAGTTACTTGAATAATAGTAATTATATATAAAATTTTGATCTAATTATGGTTTATTCATTAATTGTAATACTATATATCGATAGACTATATATCTATAGACACGGCTTTATTATATCTATAGACACGGCTTTATATTCGTTTAAAATTATGAAATTTATATTATGTTTGTTTCTCGTCTCCCGATACATATCTAATCATATTGACTCGCTATTTCTTCAAATCTAATAAAACCATCTAGTTGTTTTCTCGTTTTCTTAACAAAATTCCATTAATCTCTTCAATACATATACAATTTTATACACTATTAGTTATTATAATTTTATTAAATAATGTAGTTAGTCAAGTCACTATTTTCTCTCTTAAATACTTTCAAACTTCAGCCGGAATACAATTTATTCGTAAAGGCATTCACATTTCCACCATTCTTGGGATATTTCTAACAATTGTTACACAAATGATGTGAAAAAATGTATTTTGTCCATTTTAAAAAGTACCTAGGTATCTACTTTTCTCTACTATTTTCATTTAATAATCTCGCAAAATTGCCCTTTCATATTTCTTTTGGCTAAAACTTTCTAACCATCACCCTTAGTACGCTTAAGAATGTTAAAATAATTTGTTTTCCTATTTATGTGTTAAGCAAGCTTATGTATTTTATTTTCCCTTCTTATATTTTGACTTTTGTATGTATATGGATGTGCATAAAGAAGGGACGGACATTTCTCTCCTTTTTTGGGGGAAAAGAGAGGGAAGAAGCTACAGCGCCACCTCATGAACTTTTTACTAGGGTAGTACTATATCTCGTCATATGTTTTACTCGACCTGTATAATAGTTTTTTAAGCACATTTATGTATTTCAAAATTTTCTTCGTCTCTGGTTATTATTCATGATTTAGAACAAGCTCATTTTTTTAACTAGATTTCGGGCTTTTTTGTTCCACCACTAGTTTCTTTTGCATTTCTGCCATGCCTTTTGATTAAAGAACATATTTTTAATGTTCCTCTCATACAAATAGCAATATCATCGCATTATGTTAGTCTCGCATTCAACATTCCATACCATCTTTTACAATATTTTATCTTCATACAATAATAATTTATCCCCTTTCAAGTTCCACCACTTAGTTAGTGGGTTAATACCTCACATTTATCACTCGTGATTCTATTTCAATGTTTAAATTCATAAATATATTAAGCTCTTACTTGGGATGACCTAAAAATCTTTATACATTTGTTTACTTCCCTAGTGGTGAAGTAGTCTATTTGACTTCAATTTATTGTACTTTTAATATATTATTTAGTATTCACCCCTCTTTTCAAAATATAAATTCACTGGTACAAGGCCGTAGACAATTAAGACATTTTAAGATAAACTCGCCATAGTACGTTATGAGCATGGACATGTTGGGCAAAAGGCTTCGCAGTAACCTAGGAAGAAGAGGCAGTCGATTTAATGACCGACCAGGAGAAGCTTGCCTATGCGGTTATCCACCCGTTGAGGATTTGAGTGAGGCCCTTGTGTCTCACGCCATTTGTATCCTACCATACGAGAAAAAATTTCAAGATTGAGCTAACTATCGAGCCCTTTCTCAAAAGGGGGGAGTGACATGTCCAACATGCGTATTAAGGGGCTCTTTGATTATTTTTTCTTTTTATCACTTTTGTCATTTAGTGCCTTGTTAGCTATTTCCTTAATTTACCATATGCTATCTCTAAATTTACTTTTTACCTTTATTACTTCATGTGATGAGATTCATCTACTATGAAGGGCAAGTCGCTAAAATGTTCATTTTTTTCTTATAAATGTTACCTAACATCATATATACATCTTACAAGAATGATAAATAATTATTTCAAGTAGTATTATGGGTCAAGACGCGTCTTTAGTAACGCCCTTACAAATCGCCCGCATTACTTCATTTGAAGATATCATATATTTGAGAGAGAAAAAATGTAATTTATATTGAATCAAATACCAAAAAGTCTCTCAAATATTTTTAATACACATTTAGTCCAAGCCTTTTTATTTTGTACCAAAAAGTCTCTTATTCTCTTATCTGTAAAGGTTCGCGCCCGCGGCATGGTAAGACCTGTTTGGGATGGTGAAGTCCCTTATTCTCTTATCTTTAAAGGTCCGCGTTAGCGGCATGATAAATGACTTTTTATTGCAAAATAAAAAGACTTGAATTAAATATATATTAAAAAAATTCGAAAAAATATTTGATATATGCTCCATTTATATTTCCTCTTGAATGCATTTGTCGCATTAAGTCACCATAATTCCATTAAACAAAAAAACAAAATTAGCACTCATGACAATTGTCACACTAGTAACTTTTTGAAAACCTCAATCATTTGAGCCTAATTTTAATCCATTAGTGGGTGGGAGATTGAGAGGAAGAAGCATTATTGTAACATATCCACAGAAATAGACTACGTTGATTTGCTAAATCCTGGTATGATTGGGATTATGTTTTCCCCAAAATAAAATACTACATAAGTTGCCATACATTCCAAAAAATATTAATAACAAGTGAACATGGGTATAGGTTCATTGATTTTGACAGAACCTATCCTTAGTCTAATACTCAAATGTACTACAATATATAAAATGTTACTTCAAAGGAATATTAGAGGCTTCTCATACCCATACTTCATTAATTTTTGTATGTTCACATGTCTCCCCAGAAACGCCAACATATGATGAGAATTTGATTGAATATTGTCACATTTTTAACTTTTCCCTTAGCCTGTGAAGTAGATATGAATCATTTGATTATGCTGAAAAGAATCATGTCGGCTTGTCTAGCTAGCTTTGTTTGATCTTATGTTTTGTACGATGATTTATTTCCATGCATGTATTCACTAACCACATAAAATCTGTTTTTAGTGCTAACACTAACCACAACTTTATTTAGCTTGTGTTTATTACTAAAAATCGGTCTGTCTAGCTAGCTAGCTAGCTTGTGTTTAACATTAACCACAACTTACTTGGCATAAATAAACTACCAAGTCCGTAGTATATCACATTATATTTTTGTATCTTTCACATTTCAAAGTCTATTATCAATTTTAATTCAAAATCATCATCTTCATCCTTAATTAATCTCACTATATGGAGTTAGACATATGAATTTTCTTTTTCTATTTTAATTTATTATATGTAATATTATCATTAAAGTTTAATTTTTTAAGATCCTTCCTAATAATTTCACCCTACGATAGTTTAGGGTGATCCCTTTCTCTTTTACCCTCCATTTCTAATAATCTTCCTTTTGTTATAAGTGCATCTACTGATTTACGCAACACATGTCCGTACCATTTAAACCTATTTTCTCTTAATTTATCGCTAATGGGTGCAACTTATAACTTTTATCTCACAAACTGATCTACGCAACTCCTAATTTTAATTGAGAATCATAAACCATATATTAGAACTCACAAATATATCCCTTCTAATTTTAAAAATTTGAAAATAACAGAATGCAGCTTAGACAAAATTACACTCCTTATTGTTTTGAAATTATAATTATCCACATTGTGTCCTAGCAATATTACTCAACTACGTTGCATATCGTGTTAACATTGAATCAGTTTCGTGTTTTATTATCGTGCACATTTTGTCCGCTACAATAACACAAAATGCATCATACATCCCAAACTAAAAAGCTCCATCTAAAATACAGAAACACTAATAAATATTTGTTTCCCAAAAAAATTCTAGAATGTGATTTTCAATTAACGCCATGTCATAAGGCAAATTTATCCCTATATGGAGTAGTTTCAATGTAAGATTATAATTTTTTGCCTTTTTATATACAGTTTTTGACAACTTAAGAAACTATATATAATTTAGGATAGAATGATCATATATTTGTGAATGATCTAAGGGAAAAAAAGTTATTTGTTATCAGTAGAGGTTATGCTTTTGATCTACATAGGTATGACATTTAGGTAATTTCTTAAATATATATGAGTCCACATGGGGTGGTATGGGCATATGTGGACACATTTTTTTCTTTAATTTGTTGACGTGGCTCAATGTCTATATCGTGCGGCGCCCATGTGTTTTTCACATGTCTTTGGTCAAACCTTGCCACGTGTCACTCTCATGATATTTGACCTTGACATGCCATAATAGGTTTCTGTTTCTTATCAATACATGACATTGACAAAAGGAATGTTATGTACAGTATAATGTTACCACATTCAATTTTTGTTTATATGTTCATATTAAGGACCACAAAAGAGATAAATTTTATTTAATAAATTCTCATTCTTTCGGCTCCATCTATATAATATGGAGTGTGTTTATTTAATTATTTTATATTGGTATTAATGTTTTTTTTTTTGTCTTACATAGAAGGTTGTAAAAGTCATTTACATTAAGAGTACAAAAATAGGAAACAAAACATGTTTCTTGTAAAATACTTTCTTATGGGAAGGTAGGAAAATAGAAGTTAAAAATGATGTACGAAAATAAAATTTTAGGAAATTATACTTGAAAAATGTTTTTATGTGAAACGCTATCTAATGTTTAAAAAATAAAAGAAATAAATAAGTCACGTTTTTCGTAGCAAATCAAGGCCGTTAGACGGACCATAATACTTGTTTTTCTTGTTATTGTGGTCAATGGGTTCAAGGGGGACATCTGATGCAAAAAGTATAATACCTATTAAATAAATGATAAAGAGTATACACGCAGGCGTCAATCACATTCTAACTTAAGGTTCTAACTTTTGGACTGATTTCTTAAAAATAGCAAAAAATATTTTTGTCTTGATCATTTTTCTGTGGTATTTAAACGTTTCACGAGACTGTTCTGAAAAAATTCGGCTCAAAATGAATTTTGTTACTATTTTTAAAACATCGGTCAAATATATGTCAATTTTTAAGCTCTTAAAAATTGACATATATCTGACTCATTTTTTAAAAATAGCAAAACAATTCATTTTGAGCTGAATTTTTTAGAGGGATTCTTTGAAAGTTTTAAATATCGTGGAAAAAAAAATTAAGTCGAAAATATGTTTTTGTAATTTAAAAAAGATCATAAAAATTTGGTCCATAAGTTAGGACCTTCAATTAGGATCTCATTGGAGCGTGCCTGAAAGAGTATAATACACCACTTCTTGCATCATGTTTAATTAAAACATAAGAGTTAATTATCTTTTACTCTTTTGATGTTTTTCTCTTTTATTAATTTTATTAATGAAGTTTCAATTTCGATGCTCTAGAGTATGATCTTACTCTGATTTTATGATGTCATCCAATTTTTAACCCGATTGTTGAAAACAAACTGAAATGGGTCATGTAACTCGCACATGACGTTTTATAGGGGTAAACTTACAAACAATATATATACGTGGTACGCATGATGATATAGGTCGCTCATGGTGGTGTTGAGGTTGGATGTGGGTGTAGGGTTTGTATGTAATTTGGGTGTTTGCCAACAAGAATAAAGTGTGTTGATTTTGAAATTGGGTGTCTTATTTTGAAATTAAGAAATCACATTAATTTTTTGGAAATCAATACGAATTATTTGACAAATTTACCTTTGTTAAAGCGTCATGTGGGAGTCACATTCCATTTCAATTAATTTCTAAAACTATTGTTAGAATTTGGGTGATACGGTAAAATATGTGTAAGTTCATGGTTCCATGTGTTGAAATTTAAGTTCATGGACTAAGGTGATAAAATGGGCAAACGCTAGGGAAGTAAAAGGTAATTAACTCATAAGTTAACCACTCTTCTTCCAATGTTATTCCTCTTCTCATCACTTTTGAAGAACTTTAATTCATTAAACTACGTCAGTTCTGAAAATGACTATTAAAATTCTGCAATAATTTATTTGCACCCATTAATTTCTAAAGGTTACACGCATCACCACTAAAGAAATTAAAATTAAAAACAAAGTGGTGTTGTAGTCACAACACACATATGATTCAAACACGCGAAAGATAATAAAATTATGTAGGCATTTTACTTAAATTTCTCCATAATATTGGATTTTTGCACACTTTTACTCATTATGTTAGACCTTGTTACCCCCACCTTAAATTTTCCATTCAAGTTAATGATCACATGACAAAACGATAACTTCTTAAGATACAAAATAATTAAAAGTAGAAAAACGATAAATTATTTAGAGGTTGATTTCTTATTTTATTTTTAATTTTATAATGTGTATTTGAAGGTCACGTGTGACAATTAACTTCAACTAGATGTTAAGAGAAGAGATGCCAAAGTATAACATACTAGTAATGTACTAAAGTTTAAAAATTCATCCCTAATATTTATGATTACAACAAGAAAGAGAGACAAAAAAATGGGTGCCATATTTTAAGTTACGTTTACAGCATTATTTCCCGGTGATACACGTTTGCTTGAAAATATTGGGGTGAACATGGCCTCCAATGATGATGGGGTGTTATCACATCAATTTTCATATATGCACAATTAACTTCACTGATGCACAACAAGTCTCTTCTGTAAGAAAATTATTAAATAAATTTTTGATTTTTTTTTTTCGAAATGTGATGTTTGTTAATTTATTTTTAATAAAGAATATATGTTATATTTTGTATAAATGGTTCGTATTCAATACGAAGTAAAGAAAAAAAAAGAGTTAATATTCCACTTAATCTCAATCTTGATAGACAGTTAAGATTAATTGATCTTTACAATTTAAGTCACCTCTCCACCTATAAATATATGCATTTCGTCTATTAAATATCATTTCAATTAAAAACACTTACCTAAAGGTTTATAAGTAAGGAGAGAAAAGTCAAATTCTCCCTTAAAGTATTGCTAAGGCGATCACACCGGCGACGTTCAACAGCGGGACTGAATCCATGGCATCGAAAATAAGTAAATAAAATTACTTTTTTACGTATCTATTGACGTGATTATCATATTCTTCAAAAATCTTAGGAATCATGTATAAAATATAACTTACATCCTCAAGAATAAAATTTTATTTTCTAAAATCTATTGAACTAAAAATCATTTTAATATAAACAGTGAGCATTTTTTTCATTTCCCTTATTTTTATACTTTCCATTGTATCTTTGTCAAACATAAGTTGGTACACTATTAAAGCCGCTAATCAAGTATTTTATACTCTCTTTGTGGGTTGTTGTGTGTATATATATGCACATATTTTTTCTATACCAAACAATGGGGCAGTCTATAGAGAATCTTCCAAGAAAAAAAAAGAAAACAAGGTTTGACATTATAAAAAAACACACCATATGTTTAAAAAGTTTATGTATTTCATTTCAGTAATATAAAGTTAATTATTCCCTTGTTTTCTTCTTAATTTAAAAAATAGAAAAAATAAGGGTGGTTACCACTAGTTGGCAACTCCTTTGCACATGTCTGTCGCTTTCGGTAACATTTTTTCTTTTGATGTCTTGTTTAGAGACCACCAACATTGTAGCTGGTACATGAATGTTAAACAAAAGTCTTGTCTATGAATTATTACATATGGTGCCATTAGAGCTGGATATGGGTCCCAAACACTTAAATTTAAGCAAAGATTACGTCAAACTAATGCAATTAAAAAAAACAAAAAAGGTTTGATACTGCTCAATTAGTATCACTTTAAACACTTGTGTAGTATCCTTCGTGATGATTAAATCTTGTTATGTTCAACTTCAAATGGTTGGAAATAATATATGTAGAATAAAAAAAAAATTAATTCAAAATAAATAAAATTAAAAGAATTTATCGATCGTTGTTTGTGTTGAATACAAATTTCTAAAGGTGAAATTACCCGCTGATATTGATGCTATCGGTTTCTTGAACAAACACCTTCCAGAATTCAAAGATCAGATTCTGACATCAACCACTATGAAGAATCTTGAAATCTCAGGATACTCCACTATCAAAAAATAATTTAATAAAAATAATATAACTGAGAACATATTTCAATTTCTGTAAATGGAGATGGAGAGAGAGAATGAGGACTCTATTTTATAGAAATAAATCAAAAAACATTTTTGCCCCATGAATCCACTTTTATCTCCACTAACGGGTAGTTTATTTAGAATAGGGGACTAAGTCAAAAATTAAAAACGGGTTTAATAAAGAGTTAAAAACGAATTAATAAAAAGGGTAATTCTGGGTACTCAAGAGAAACCCAAAACCCTAAAGACCCAAGGCCATATCAAAGACTATTAATGTTTAGGGTGCCTCCTAGAGATTAAACCCATGACCTTAAGCACCACACCCCATAAACTTACCACTTAGGCACTTCCCCAACTTATTTATTTCATTCAAAATAAATATAAATACTGATATACCCAACACAAATATAGTATTAATATGGGTCTCGTCCAATTTCTTATCTGATAGGGGTAGCAAAATGGATCACTGGATCGTGTTTTCACACGATCCAATACGACAAGATAAGAATTTATTGGACCCAAACATGACACAATACCATAGCGTATTTTTTTCTTTATTCCAAGCACAACACGACACGACAATACGATAAGTAAATAGGGTTCGATTAAATATGATTAGACTTGACTTAACACGATACAATTGGACACGATTGGACTAGTTAGTGAGTAATTAAAAAAATAGAAGGTCTAAATGGGTTTAAATGGAGACGATACTGGTTTACATAAGGTCTATATCGTGTCCTTAATTAGGTCACCATCTTGTTAATATCGGGTTCTTATCGGGCATTTTCATGGTAGAAATTGAACACGAACACGACACGACCTGATGACGAGTATATCACTTTACTTGTCAAAATTTATTGTAGTATTATTTTGAGCATCATTTTTACTATTTTTGATATTGGTGCGTATATTTTGTTACTTTTTACATTTCAATTTTTATACAAGTGTGTTGCTAAAAGTAAAAATGATAACAATTTTTATAATAATTAAAACTTTGACATCCAAGACTTATATTATTAACAATTTTGGAATTAAATAATAATTGGGAATCAAACGCTAAATAATTCTTTTACATTTACATGTTCATTTGAAAAATTGGATTGAGGCCGGTGTTTGTGAAAAATCTTCTATACAAAAAAGATTATTTACATCACTAAAAGCAATTTATGTGTAAGATAAGCAAATTTTAATAAAATGACTTGTGCAATTATTAAGTTTTAAAAAATACAACTCATTGTTAGCTTTGTCATATGCTAATGTGTTATTTTATAGCACTAATTGTAAACAAAATCAATGTATATCATTTGAATCAAAGGGTGGCGCTATGTGTACTCTAGTTGTCGACTGGCATCACAAACTACATCAGTTACGAGTAGTGCACCTTGGTGATGATTAAACCTTGTTATGTCCAAGTTCAATATAGTATTAATGTGGGTTTGGTCCGATTTGTTACGTTGTATATCACTTTGCATGTCAGAGTTTAGTGCATAATTATTTTGAGCACAGTTTTTACTATTTGTGATATTGTGTTGCACATTTCATCAATATTTACATTTCGTTTTTCATATAAGAATGAATGGCACTAAAGGTAACATTAATTGTTGTAATACATAAAACTTTGGCTTCCAAGAATTATACGATATAACTTTTTTTTGGAGTAATTAACAATTGGGAATCAAATAATGAATAATTCAATTACCGTTACGTATCCCGTTGTAAATATAAATGGAGACGGGTGTTTGCGACAAATATCTTATACAAATAGTATAATAGACATACTAAAAGTAATTTATGTGTACGTTGAGGACTTCTTTGTTTCAAAGTTTGAAAAGGGAATGGGAATCCTTGATTCCAAGAATTTTAAGTTCCTGGAATCTAGAATTCATTTCCGTTATTTGGTTCACACAGGAATTCTCTTTTGTCGACATTTAAAATTACTTCACCATATTAGGAATAAATATCATCTAACTAAAATAACCTTATACTAGATTTGAGTGTGTGTGCACGACTGCGTGGTGTGTGAGTGAGTGTATGTGTATATGTGTGTGTGTGTGAGAGAGAGAGAGAAAGAGTTTTAATGTGTGTTTGAGAGTGTGTGTATGTATATGTGTTTGTGCTTATGTGTGAGAGCGAGTGTACGTGTGAGAGCGAGTGTACGTGTGTGTGTGTGTGTGTGGTGTGTGTAAGAGAGAGAGAGAGAGAGTGTGTGTGTGTGTGTGTGTGTGTGTGTGTGTGAGAGAGAGAGAGAGAGAGAGAATGTGTGTGTGAGAGAGAGAGAGTGTGTGTGTGTGTGTGTGTGACAGAGAGAGATAAAGAGTGTGCGTGTGGAGGGAGGCTATATTTGTCTCATCAAAAAATTAAGTTAGAATTCTAGGAAATATAGGATTCCCCCCATTTTATAGGGGAAACGAAATTTGGTGAGAATTCTAAATTTTAAGAATTCTAAGTTCCCCTAAATTTTCAACCAAACAGTATAATTCTAGATGAAGATAATTCTAAATTTCAGAAATCCTAAATTCTCTTTCTAAACCTCGAACCAAAGGACCCCTGAGAATATTTTAGTAGCATGACTTGCGTAATTTTAAAATTTGACAAAATATAATTCATTGTTAGCCTTGTCATATAATGATATATTTTTGTATACTCCATTCATTCAAAACAAAATCAACGTGCATCATTTGAAGCAAGGGTGGAGCTACGTGTGCTCTAGTTATCCATTAACATCACAAACTTTAATTTTTGAGTTATTTGGGCCTTACACTCGTTAGTGATGATCGTTTGGGGCTTATCATAAAAAATGAACTATTGCACCATTAACCCTCAATTTTAAGAGATATTTCTTATTTAATTATTTTTTCTAAAAAAATTCTAAGATGCTCCTCATTTCCTACCTATATTTGTCTCTCTCTCTGATGAAAGAAACTTCAAATCTTATGTAAATTACAAACCAAGTTATTTTAAGAATTGAATTTTTTCATAAAACACAAAAAATATATCACCCATAAAAAAAACATTAGAAAAATTCAAAAAACATGAATAAATTGAGATATACTTTTCCTTAATACCCTTTACACGCACACACAAATAGTCAACTCAACTAGAAAAAAACATTTCTCAATTATTTGGGGCCCACTATATAAATCCCATTTTTTGCAATCCGTTACATTTAGTGCAATAACTTCAATTAAAATCAATATTTGCCTATCTCTACTACTTGTACTACCATTACTACTAACTAAAAAACTCTTCGTTGCAGGGACTACCATTGTTCTATACTTGACGTATCCAACAAAATCGATTTTCTCTCAATTTATCTTTTATAGGATCGACTTTTTTCATTTCACGAATTTGTTCATTTTTAATTTTATTCTTTCGAGTTTTATAACAAATCCATCCTAGCGTTCGCATCTCCGCCACACTCATTTTCTGCGCATTTTTTTTTAGTTTTCCAACATTCTGTCCCATATAACATGCCGGGTCTGATGGTCATCTTATAGAATTTTTAGTTTATCTTTAAAGGTATATGTTGATCGATCACATAGTACGTCAGTAAAACTTCTTCACTTTACCCAACCCGCATTAATCATATGAGTAACATCATCGCTAATATCTCCATCTTTTCGAATAATCAAACCTAAATAACGAAAAATTGTAATTTCTATGTCTGTTTTGACCCTCCAACTTTACCATATCCCTGCTTGTCCTCTTATTAAGACTAAAATTTCACTCCATGTATTCTGTTTTAATTTAACTTATTTTAAATCCTATTTTTCATAAAGTTTCTCTTCAAAATTTCAATCTAGCATTAATTCTCATCTTAGTCTCATCCATTGGAATACTATTATCTACAAATAACATATATCGTGGAACATAATCTTGTATTTATCATGTTAACTCGTCCATAACAAGCGCTAAGAGAGAAGGACTCAAAGCTGAACATTCGTGTAAACTCTGAGTAATTGAAAATTTTGATTACTTTTTTCATTTGTTGTTCTTATAATAGTTGTGACTTAATAATATATGTCCTTGATCAAATCAATATATCTATGAGTCACTCTTATTATATTTAATCTTTCCAAGAAGGTGGTAGTTTTTCAATTATAGATGACACTTGAAATCCCTCACATATACTATAACCCTCGGCCAGAATTTCATGAATAATAATTTGTAGTTCTTCAAGTTGCGACACAACAGATTTATTATCTGACATTTTGAAATCCAAAAGTTTTCCAACCACAAATTTTTTAGACCCAGCATTTTCAGTTGCATATTTTTTATCTAGTGTGTTCCAAAATTCTTTGGCAGTAGGACAGCATAAATAGACATCATAAAGTTCAAGACAGAGACAATTCAGAATATAATTCCTACACGTATAATCCCTTTGTTTTCAAATAACTAGTTCTTCAGGTATAGAAGGTCTATCAGATGCAATCAAGTCAACGACCTTAAGAGTTGTTAGGTACAATTCCAGTTTCATTTGCCATCTCTTAAAATTCTTTCCATCAAACGGTTCAGGTTTTATAGAGTATTTTGCATTAGGATTTTCCATAGCAGGTTGTAAAACAATAAGAATTTCACCTTTAGATTGTAGGAAATAATATATGCAGAATAAACGAAAAAACTCAAATTCAAAATAGATAAAATTATAAGGACTTATCGATCGAGGTTTGTGTTGAGCACAAAGTCCTAAAGATGAAATTTCCCACTGATATTGATGATGTCAGCCTCTTGAATAAACACATCCCAGGATTCAATGATCATATTCTGTCACCAACAACTATGAAGAATCTTGAACTCTCACGATACTCCACTACCAAAAAATAATTTAATAAAAACAATATAACTGAGAACTAATTTTTTTTTTTGTAAATGGAGATTGAGAGAGAGAAGGTATTCAGATACCACTGTTTGCAAAGAGGATGACTCTATTTTATAGAAATAAATCCAAAAACATTTTTGCCCTACTAACCCACTTTTATCTCCACTAACGGGTAGTTTATTTAGAAGAGGAGACTAAGTCAAAAATTAAAAATGGCTTTAATAAAGTGTTAAAAACGAATTAATAAAAAGGGTAATTCTGGGCACTCAATAGAAGCCCAAAGCCCTAAAGACCCAAGGCCCAATCAAAGACTATTAATGTTTAGTGTGCCTCCTAGGGATTATACCCATGACCTCAAGAACCAAACCCCATAAACTTATCACTTGGCCACTTACCCCCACTTATTAGTTCATTCAAAATAAATATGTATACTAATATACCCAACACAAATATAGTATTAATATGGGTCTCATCCAATTTCCTATGTGATAGGGGTAGTAAAATGGATCAATGGATCGTGTTTTCATACGATCCACTATGACAAGATAAGAATTTAGTGGACCCAAACATGACATGATACCATAGTGTATTTTTTTCTTTATTCCAGGCACAACACATTAAAAAAAACACGACACGACAATACGATAAGTAAATAGGGTTCGATTAAACACGATTAGACTTGACTCAACACGATACAATTGGACACGATTGGACTAGTTAGTGAGTAATTAAAAAAATAGTAGGTCTAAATGGGTTTAAATGGAGATGATACTGGGTTTACATAGGGTCTATATCGTGTCCTTAATTAGGTCACCATCTTGTCAATATCGGGTTCTTATCGGGTCATTTTCATGACAGAAATTGGACACGAACACGCCACGACCTGATGACGGGTCCAAAACTTCAGACCCGAATACGACCTGATCATAAAAGATCGTGTCAATTTCGTTTTGTTTCATATTGTGTTATCGTTTCATTCCCAAAATAGTCACCCCTACTATGTAGTATATCACTTTACCTGTAAAAATTTATTGTAGTATTATTTTGAGCATCATTTTTACTATTTTTAATATTGGTCTGTATATTTTGTTACTTTTTAAATTTCGGTTTTTACATAAGTGTGTTGCTAAAAGTAAAAATGATAACGATTTTTATAATAAATAAAACTTTGACATCCAAGACTTGTATTATTAACAATTTCGGAATTGAATAATAATTGGGAATCAAACGTTAAATAATTCTTTTACATTTACATGTTCATTTGAAAAATTGGATTGAGGTCGGTGTTTGTGAAAAATCTTCTATACAAAAAAGATTATTTACATCAGTAAAAGCAATTTATGTGTAAGATGAGCAAATTTTAGTAAAATGACTTTTGCAATTATTAAGTTTTAAAAAATACAACTCATTGTTAGCTTTGTCATATTCTAATGTGTTATTTTATAGCACTAATTTTAAACAAAATTAATGTATATGATTTTAATCAAAGGGTGGTGCTATGTGTACTCTAGTTGTCGACTGGCAACACAAACTACTTCAATTACGAGTAGTACACCTTGGTGATGATTAAACCTTGTTATGTCCAAGTTCAATATAGTATTAATGTGGGTTTTGTTCGATTTGTTACGTCGTATATCACTTTTCATGCCAGAGTTTAGTGCATAATTATTTCGAGCACAGTTTTTAATATTTGTGATATTGTATTGCACATTTCATCAATATATACATTTCGTTTTTCACATAAGAATGAATGACACTAAATGTAACATTAATTGTTCCAATACATAAAACTTTGGCTTCCAAGAATTATACAATATAACATTTTTTGAAGTAATTAAAAATTGGGAATCAAACAATGAATAATTCAATTACCGTTATGTATCCCTTTGTAAATATAAATGGAGACGGGTGTTTGAGACTAATATCTTATACAAACAATATAATATACATACTAAGAGTAATTTATTTGTACATTGAGGGCTTCTTTGGTTCAAGGTTTGGAAAGGGAATGAGAATCCTTGATTCCAAGAATTTTAAGTTCCTGGAATCTTGAATTCATTTTCGTTGTTTGGTTCACACAAGAATCCTCTTTTTTTTGACATTTAAGATTACTTCACCATCTTAGGAATAAATATCATCTAACTAAAATACCTTTATACTAGATTTGAGTGTGTGTGCACAACTGTGTGGTGTGTGAGTGAGTGTGCGGCTATATGTGTGTGTGTGTGTGTGTGTGTATGAGTATGAGAGAGAGAGAGAGTGTTTGTGTGTGTGAGAGAGAGTTTGAGTGTTTGTTTGAGAGAGTGTGTGCATGTATATGTGTTTGTGCTTGCGTGTGAGAGCGAGTGTACGTGTGTGTGTGTGTGTGTGTGTGTGTGTGTGTGTGTGTGTGTGAGTGAGAGAGAGAGAGAGAGAGAGAGAGAAAAGACTGCACTTATGTGTGTGTGTGTGTGTGAAAGAGAGAGAGAGAGAACATGTGTGTTTGAGAGAGAATGGGTGTATGTATTTGATAGAGAGAGATAAAGATTGCACGTGTGGAGGGAGGCTATATTTGTCTCATAAAAAAATTAAGTTAGAATTCTAGGAAATATAGGATTCCCCCCATTTTATAGGGGTAACGAGAATTCAAATTTTGTGATGATTCTAAATTTCAAGAATTCAAAGTTCGCCCAAATTTCCAACCAAACACTATAATTCTAGATGTGGTTAATTATAAATTCCAGAAATCTTAACTTCTCTTTCTAAACCTCAAACGAAATGAGCCCTGAGAATATTTTAATAGCATGACTTGCGTAATTTTAAAATTTGACCAAATATAACTCATTGTTAGCCTTGTCATATACTCATATATTTTTGTATACTCCATTCATTCAAAACAAAATCAACGTGCATCATTTGAAGCAAGGGTGGAGCTATGTGTACTTTAGTTATCCATTAACATCACAAACTTTAATTTATGAGTTATTTGGGCCTTGCACTCGTTAGTGATGATCGTTGGGGCTTACCATAAAAAATGAACTATTGCACCATTAACCCTCAATTTTAAGAGAAATTTCTTATTTAATTATTTTTTCTAAGAAAATTCTAAGATGCCCCTCATTTCCTATCTATATATGTCTCTCTCTCTCCCATGAAAGAAACTTCAAATCTTATGTAAATTACAAACCAAGTTATTTTGAGAATTAAATTTTTTCATAAAATCCAAAAAAAATATCACCCTTCAAAAAAACATTAAAAAAAATTCAAAAACCATGAATAAATTAGGATATATTTTTACTTAATACCCTTTACACGCACACCCAAATAGTCGACTCAATTACGAAAAAAACATTTCTTAATTATTTGGGGCCCACTATATAAATCCTATTTTTTCAATCTTTTACATTTAGCGCAAAGACTTCAATTAAAATCAATATTGGCCTCCCACTACTTCTTGTACTACCATTAATACTAACTAAAAAACTCTTCATTGCGGGGACTACAATTGTTTTATGCTTGACGTATCCTCCCAATTTATCTTTTATGGGATCTACTTTTGACATTTCACGAATTTGTTCATTTTTAATTTTATTCTTTTGAATTTTATAACAAATCAATCTCAGCATTCGCATCTCCGCCACACTCATTTTCTGCACATTTTGTTTTTTAGTTTTCCAACACTCAGTCCCATATAACATTGCGGGTCTAATGGTCATCTTATAGAATTTTTATTTTATCTTTAAGGCTATATGTTGATCGATCACACAGTACGTCACGACACTTCTTCACTTAACCCAGTCCGCATTAATCATACGAGTAACATCATGGCTAATATCTCCATCTTTTCGGATAATCGAAAATAAATAATGAAAAATGATCATTTCTATTTATTTTTTGACCCTACAACTTTACCACTTCCCTGCTTGTCCTCTTATTAAGACTAAAGTTTCAGTCCACGTATTCTGTTTTAATTCAACTTATTTTAAATCCTACTTTTCATAGAGTTTCTCTCCAAAATTTCAATCTAGCATTAATTCTCATCTTAGTCTCATCCATTGGAATGCTATTGTAAGGCCCTAAAACATGATTAGGAAGGTTAATTACATGATTAATTATAACTTAGGAGTTATAAGTTATAGATTGGTTATGTGTGTTAAACATGTTAATTATCACGTTTAGGGGATGCATGCTCATGTGATATATGTGTTGTTTACATTAGGTGTTAATTGAGCTTATGATCGCGGATACCATGTTTAGAACATATGATTAGTTATACGATTAATGCATCATAAATTATGTTTTTAATGCATGATTATGTTTATAAAAGTAAATAAGGGTGTTGATACGAAATTGGCAATGTTTGGTTGCCAAATGTGAAAGTTTTGAGATTTTCGGTAAATTGCTACTTTCATGTTCGAAGCCCAAATTAGGCGTATTAGTTTATGATTTTGGGAAAACATAAATTATGAAAGTTGTATATATATGAATTAATATTATAACACAACAAACGGTGGGTTAAACGGAGGCTCGTACAAGAATTTATAGCTAAAGTACGAAACAAGGGCAATATGTCCATTCCTTAAGTGACAATTGTCTTATTAGCACACCATGTGATATTTTTTGATTGGTTAGAGGGTGGGTGATGGTTTGGCCGACTTAAACTTCATAAAACATCCCCTTTGTTCAGAAAATGCATCCATGAACAAGAGTTTTGCCTAAAGAGAGAGAAAGAGAAGAAAGTTAAGGAAGAAATCTTTGAAAAAATTTTTATAAATCAAGGAACCCTCGTAAGGTAATTACATCTTTATCAAAGTTGGTCACATGAATGAGTTCTATACTTATCATATTTTTATTTTTGATTTGGATATATATTTTAATGATACCCATATTGTTGAATTGTGTTGGAACAAGGATGGGTTAAGAACATAAGTTAGAACTGGAGCTAGGATCGTAAATGCATACTTTAAAGTCCTAAATTTATATCATCTTTTCGTAAAGCATTTTGATTTAGAAAATTCATGATTATAATGTATATTTATGCTAAAAAAAATTTATTATATGTTTCCATGAATTATACTCAAGGTCAAGGTTATGTATGCTTTAAAATGTTAAGTTATGCCTTAATGTTGTATTTTGACCTAGTTATGCTAAAAATGGTATAAATCATGGAATATTTATTGGAATTGAGTGATTCACGTTGGAGAGTAAAATATACTCATACATGTATAACATATCCAAAAATTATATAAAAATACCAAGGAATGAACCCTTGGTGATAGTTTGAAGTCTTGGTTTAAAATCTGCGCTAAAGGAGCAAGAATGCATACCAGGTCTTTGACGTTTTGCTCGACATAGAAAATGAGCCCTAAAAATTATGAAACATTAAATTTGTATTATTCAATGTGTTTACAGATATTGGGAGGAATATCATGGAAAGTTATGTTGTACAAAAATTATGAGAATTTCATGAAGTTGAAGTTGTGTTGTTGTTTTTCTTGAGAAATGATTTGGAAAATGCTGTAATAAAATGGGCATAACTTTGTCTAGAAAATTCGTAATTAAATTATGTAAATTGTGTTAGAACCCTAATTAATTGGGTGTTATAGAAATGTGAAGTGTCATATTTAATTCCTCCTTAGTTATTTCTGATTGACCAAATGATGTGATGTATTATTTGGTTTGATGTTAATCGGTGTATTCAAATACTAACGACATTGACTTGTTAGGTGGGGAAGCAGCTAATACTACCATACCAAGGAAGTAGTTGGTATTAATCTTAGCACTAAATCCAAGGTGAGTGGCCTTCCTTCTGAAATATAAATGCTTATAATTTCATATGGAAATGTGTAGTTAAACACATGTGTTAAAATATTTATGGGAGTGATGTTGTATTTATGAAGCATATGCATATGATTAAAAATGTTAAGGGATGTTATATAATGATATGGACTAGTGAGTCCTTTATCTAATGTTAAGGACTGTGGTGGGTCCTACGGGATGTGGTGGTCCTATTAATCCAACTTAAAGGTTTGTGTACTCGGGCCTAATAAAGGGATGTGGTGGTCCCTAATAATCGTGGTGGGTTAATTGGACTGTGGCGGGTCCAGGCTTGCGAGAGTTTCACAATTCCTGTTGGGTTATAGCATTAGAACAAAATAAAAATGGTTATTCAAATTGGTTATATGTATGGTATGTGGTCATTCACTAAGCCTTTATAGCTTACACTCCTGTAATGTTTTGTTTCAGGTATGCTTATAATTTGGAGTTCACTGCCAAGTTAGGACCTTAAAACGGGGGAGTGACAGATATTTAGTATGGTTTGAATATCAGTATTTCTTTTGTGTAATTATTAAACTAAGGATCTTGGTTATGTAAAGTTATGTAGTACTTATTAGTTATAAGTAAAGGCAGTTATGTTTTCATCTACACATACCTTTGTGGAAAAAAAAATTCTTATGCTATTTTTCCTTAGAGATTTAAATTAAAGCATTGTTTAAGCCAGTTTATCTCTAATTAAAAGGATGAGTTTAACAAAATTAAGTCGGGGCGCGACAACTTGGTATCAGAGCAAGGTTATTTGGTTCTGGATAGGGTGTGAGGGTATAGATTGACAGTGGACACTAGAAAGTGAGTTTGTTATGCACCTGGATTTTGACTAACAATGTTAATATTAAACTACTGCTATTATATTTTGTTTAAGTTAATTATATTGCAATGCGTGATGGATCCACACGAGCCGCATGATAGAGAAGAGGGTGAGGCATCCTATGTACCTAATAGTCAGCAAGGACATAGACCTATTGAAGTGGATGAACCAGAGGTGCAACAACAACCTGTTGATGACGTGGGAAGAATATTACGTGCCGTGGCACAACTTATGGAATAAGCAAGAGGTGGAGAACATGTTGGGGATAGGGACAAATTACATGAGAGGTTCATGAAGTTAAATCCGCCAGCATTTACTGGGACTATGGATCCGTTAATGGCAGAGGGGTGGATTTGAAAAATGGAAACAATATTCAAGGTGATGGAAGTGCGAGATGAACAAAAGGTTTTGTTAGCAACCTTTAGATTGGAGAATGATACAAAGTTATGGTGGATGATACAGAGAGGTTACTTACTATGATTGGGGGAGTAGTGCCAGCAAATCCTCCACCAATTACATGGGAGAGGTTTGTGAAGGTGTTCTTTGAAAAATATTTCCCAGGGCTTTATAGGAAAGAGAAAGAGGAAGAATTTATCACGTTGAAACAGGGGAACCGAACAGTGGCAGAGTATAGAGCTTTATTTATATCCTTATCTAGATTTTCACCTGACTTGATGAGGACGGAAGAAAGTAAATGTGATCGGTTTCAAATCGGGTTGAGTGTAGAGATAAAAAGCATGGTTGCTAATATGAAGATCATAGATTATGTGGACTTGGTTGATATGGCCATGGTGTCAGAAAAGTCAATGAAAGAAATGCAAGCTGAACACTCGAAGAAAGCTAGACATGATGTTATAAGATCATATGGATGGGATACGGGAACCTCAACTCAGAGTGTAGCACGAGGAGTACCTAAGGGATAATAATTTAAAAATAATAGAAGTGCACGTGGAAGATTTCCAGCTCGAGGTGGAAGGACTGGGATGAATCGGTCAGAAAATGCATTTGTGTTGGTGCCGAGGGCCATATTGTTGTTATAGATGTGGTGGTCAGGGGCACATGTCTCGAGAGTGTACAATAGCTGAGACGACACCTTTATGTTTCCATTGTCATCAATCGGGGCACTTACGCAAGAATTGTCCAGCGATGGGAGCTACAACGTCAGTTGGGAGTGTGGCAGTAGGAGGTAGGAGTTCTACGCAGAATGTACCCAGGGGAGGTAGAAGAGGTATATCGCAAAGTCAAGGCCAAGGCAGAGTGTTTGCACTGACGCAATAAGATGCACAAGTTATTCCTAACGTAGTGACAGGTACACTTCCTTTTGGTGATAAAGATGCTTATGTTTTGATAGATCCTGGTTCTACACATCTGTTGCTTCTTAATAAACCATTATCATCATTTGATTCTGGTTTAGCTATTGTTACTCCGGTGGGGGGGTTGGTTTTTATTGAGAGGGTATATAGGGAGTGTGTGGTGCGAGTGGGTGAAAAAGAATTACTAGTTGACTTATTACCTCTCGATATGCGCGACTTTGATGTAATACTGGGTATGGATTGGTTAGCCTCATATCATGTATGTTTGGATTGCTTTAAAAAAGATGTAGTGTTTCGATTACCGGGTGAGCCTGAATTTAAATTTATTGGGGAACGAAATGTCACTCCAACATGTTTGATCTCTGCTACAAAATGTTATGAACTGCTAAGGAAAGGATGTGAGGGTTATCTTGCTCATGTGGTGGACACACGACAAGAGGCTGGAAAACTATCAAATATACCAGTAGTTAATGAGTTTGCAGATATCTTCCCAAAAGAACTCCGAGGGTTAGCACCAGATCGTGAGGTGGAATTTTCGATTGAGTTGGTACCAGGAACTGCACCAATATCTATTGCACCATATCGTATGGCACCTGCAGAATTAAAAGAGCTAAAGATACAGTTACAAGATTTGTTAGATCGTGGTTTTATAAGGCCTAGTGTATCACCGTGGGGAGCCCCAGTATTGATTCTGAAAAAGAAAGATGGAACCATGAGGTTGTGCATCGATTATCGTCAATTGAATAAGGTGACTATCCGTAACAAATACCCACTACCTTGCATTGATGACTTGTTCGATTAGTTGCAAGGAGCCAAAGTGTTTTCCAAGATCGATCTCAGATCCGGATATCATCAATTGAAAGTAAGAGATTATGACATTTCTAAAACTGCTTTTCGTTCCAGGTATGGACATTATGAATTTCTTGTCATGCCATTTGGGTTAACAAATGCACCGACCGTATTTATGGATTTGATGAACCGTATATTTCACCCATACGTGGATTCTTTTGTCATTGTCTTTATTGATGATATTTTGATATATTATCGTAGTAGGGATGAGCACGAACACCACCTGCGTATTATTTTACAGACCTTGCGAGAGAAGCAGTTGTATGCTAAATTTTCTAAATGTGAATTTTGGCTAGACAGGGTAATATTTTTGGGGCATGTTATTTCTGGTGATGGTATTTGTGTTGATCCCAAGAAGGTTGAAGCAGTAATGAATTGGTAAAGACCAACTAGTGTGACAGAGGTGCGTAGCTTTTTGGGATTGGCGGGCTATTAGAGGAGGTTTATACCGGGGTTTTCTTCTATTTCATTGCCATTAACTAAACTTACCAGAAAGGAGAACAAGTTTGTGTGGAGTGGCGATTGTGATAAAAGATTTGAAAATTTAAAGGGTAAGTTAACATCAGCTCCAGTATTGACTATCCTAACGGGTACAGAAGGTTTAGTTATTTATAGTGATGCCTCGTATCAAGGACTCGGTTGTGTGTTAATACAGCATGGAAAGGTAATTGCTTTTGCTTCTCGACAGCTAAAGATACATGGACGCAACTACCCTACACACGATCTTGAGTTGTCTGCAGTAGTTTTCGCATTAAAAATCTGGAGACACTACTTATATGGTGTTAGTTGTGAAATTTTTACTAACCATTAAAGCTTAAAATACTTGTTTACACAAAAAGACTTGAACTTGAGGCAAAGAAGGTGGATGGAACTTATAAAAGATTATGATTGCACGATACATCACCATCCAGGTAAAGCTAATGTTGTTGCTGATGTTTTGAGTAGAAAATCTCTAGGCATAGTATCTTGTATTTATTGTATTCGAGTTGACCTGCTGAGAGAGTTAGCTTTAATGGGGGTGGAATTAACTTTGAATGAGTCTTATGGAATAGTGACACATTTAAATGTTAGACCCACGTTGATAGACTGGATAAAACAAGCACAAGAAGGAGATACAGAATTGGAGAAAGTTAGAGATAATATGAAAAAGGGTAAAGCAAATGAATTTTCTATTCGGGATGATGACATTGTTATGTACGGAAACCGTTTGTGTGTACCTAATGTGCCTGATTTAAGAAGAACAATTTTAGAGGAAGCCCACTGTTCTTTATATGCTATGCATCCAGGGAGAACGAAACTGTATAGAGATTTGAAACAATGTTATTGGTGGCCGGGAATGAAACACGACATTGCAGATTTTGTTGCTAGATGTCTAGTTTGTCAACAGGTGAAGGTGGAGCATCAGAAGCCAAGTGGTTTACTACAGCCCTTACCTATTCCTGAGTGGAAATGGGAGCATGTTACTACAGATTTTCTTATAGGTTTACCAAAATCATCACGAGGGTTTGATTCTATTTGGGTTGTCGTTGATAGATTGACTAAGTCTGCACATTTTATTCCTATTAAAACTACTTACTCCACGGATAGATATGCGAAATTATATGTGGATGAGATTATCAGATTGCATGGTGCACCTGTTTCTATTATTTCTGATCGAGATCCTAAGTTTACTTCTCAATTTTGGCCTAGTTTACAACAAGCTTTGGGGACTAAATTGAAATTTAGTACAACTTTTCATCCTCAAACTGATGGGCAGTAAGAAAGAACGATCCAAACACTTGAAGACATGTTACGAATCTTTGTGTTGGAGTTCAAGGGGAGTTCGGATGAACACTTGCCACTAATAGAGTTTGCTTATAATAATAGCTATCATTCGAGTATTAATATGGCTCCTTATGAAGCTTTGTATGGGAGAAAATGCAGAACTCCAGTGTGTTGGACTGAAGTAGGAGAACGAAAACTTCTTGGGCCAGAAATTGTACAACAGACTACTAAAAAGATCAATGTTATCCATAATCACTTAAAGGTGGCGCAAAGTAGACAGAAAATTTATGCAGAGAACCGAAGGAAAGAATTTAAATTTGAGGAAGGTGATCGAGTATTCCTACGTGTTTCTCCTTGGAGAGGGGTTATGAGATTCGAGAAGAAGGGAAAGTTAAGTCCCAGGTACATTGGCCCTTATGAGATAGTGAAACGGGTTGGAGCTGTAGCTTATAAATTGGCGTTACCACCAGAATTATCTTGGATACACGATGTTTTTCATATATCCATGTTACGTAAGTATGTGCCCGATCCTTCACATGTGTTTATCTCACAACCGATAGAGCTTCAAGATGACTTAACCTATGTGGAGGAACCAATTGCTATTATAGATCGAAAGGAGTAAGTGTTACGTAGTAAAACCATTTCACTAGTTAAAGTGATGTGGAGAAATCGTAATGTGGATTATGGCACTTGGGAAGGGGAGGATAACATGAAGAAGCAATATCCTCATCTATTTGGTAAGTTTCTTATGCGTTAAATTTCGAGGACGAAATTTTTATAAGAGGGGTAGAATTGTAAGGCCCTAAAACATGATTAGGAAGGTTAATTACATGATTAATTATAACTTAGGAATTATAAGTTATATATTGGTTATGTGTGTTAAACATGCTAATTATCATGTTTAGGGGATGCATGCTCATGTGATATATGTGTTGTTTACATTAGGTGTTAATTGAGCTTATGATCGGGGATACCATGTTTAGAACATATGATTAGTTATACAATTAATGCATCATAAATTATGTTTTTAATGCATGATTATGTTTATAAAAGTAAA
Organism: Sambucus nigra; assembly: GCA_949130495.1. Taxonomy (NCBI): domain Eukaryota; kingdom Viridiplantae; phylum Streptophyta; class Magnoliopsida; order Dipsacales; family Adoxaceae; genus Sambucus; species Sambucus nigra. Next base: position 21,199,208 of record OX422220.1, read on the forward strand.
TAAGGATGTTGATACGAAATTGGCAATGTTTGGTTGCCAAATGTGAAAGTTTTGAGATTTTCGGTAAATTGCTACTTTCATGTTCGAAGCCCAAATTAGGCGTATTAGTTTATGATTTTGGGAAAACATAAATTATGAAAGTTGTAGATATATGAATTAATATTATAACACAATAAACGGTGGGTTAAACGGAGGATCGTACAAGAATTTATAGCGAAAGTAAAAACAAGGGCAAATATGTCCATTCCTTAAGTGACAATTGTCTTATTAGCACACCATGTGCTATTTTTTGATTGGTTAGAGGGTGGGTGATGGTTTGGCCGACTTAAACTTCATACAACATCCCCTTTGTTCAGAAAATTCAGCCATGAACAAGAGTTTTGCCTAAAGAGAGAGAAAGAGAAGAAAGTTAAGGAAGAAATCTTTGAAATTTTTTCTATAAATCAAGGAACCCTCGTAAGGTAATTACATCTTTATCAAAGTTGGTCACATGGATGAGTTCTATACTTATCATGTTTTTATTTTTGATTTGGATATATATTTTAATGATACCCATATTGTTGAATTGTGTTGGAACAAGGATGGGTTAAGAACATAAGTTAGAACTGGACCTAGGATCATAAATGCATACTTTAAAGTCCTACATTTACATCATCATTTCGTAAAGCATTTTGATTTAGAAAATTCATGATTATGATGTATATTTCTGCTAAAACTTGTTTATTATATGTTTCCATGAATTATACTCAAGGTCAAGGTTATGTATGCTTTAAAATGTTAAGTTATGCCTTAATGTTGTATTTTGACCTAGTTATGCTAAAAATGGTATAAATCATGGAATATTTATTGGAATTGAGTGATTCAAGTTGTAGAGTAAAATATACTCATACATGTATAACATATCCAAATATTATATAAAAATACCAAGGATTGAACCCTTAGTGATAGTTTGAAGTCCTGGTTTAAAATCTGCCCTAAAGGAGCAATAATGCGTACCAGGTGTTTGACGTTTTGCTCGACATAGAAAATGAGCCCTAAAAATTATGAAACATTAAATTTGTATTATTCAATGTGTTTACTGATATTGGGTGGAATATCATGGAAAATTATGTTGTAAAAAAATTATGAGAATTTCATGAAGTTGAAGTTGTGTTGTTGTTTTTCTTGAGAAATGATTTGGAAAATGCTGTAATAAAATGGGCATAACTCTGTCTAGCAAATTCGTAATTAAATTCTGTAAATTGTGTTAGAACCCTAATTAATTTGGTGTTATAGAAATGTGAAGTGTCATATTTAATTCCCCCTTAGTTATTTCTGATTGACCAAATGATGTGATGTATTACTAGGTTTGATGTTAATCGGTGTATTCAAATACTAACGACATTGACTTGTTAGGTGGGGAAGCAGCTAATACTACCATACCAAGGAAGTAGTTAGTATTAATCTTAGCACTAAATCCAAGGTGAGTGGCCTTCCTTATGAAATATAAATGCTTATAATTTCATATGGAAATGTGTAGTTAAACACATGTGTTAAAATGTTTATGGGAGTGATGTTGTATTTATGAAGCATATGCATATGATTAAAAATGTTAAGAGATGTTATATAATGATATGGACTAGTGAGTCCTTTATCTAATGTTAAGGACTGTGGTGGTTCCTATGGGATGTGGTGGTCCTGTTAATCCAACTTAAAGGTTTGTGTACTCGGGCCTAATAAAGGGATATGGTGGTCCCTAATAATTGTGGTGGGTTAATTGGACTGTGGCGGGTCCAGGCTTGCGAGAGTTTCACAATTCCTGTTGGGTTATAGCATTAGAACAAAATAAAAATGATTATTCAAATTGGTTATATGTGTGGTATGTGGTCATTCACTAAGCCTTTATAGCTTACACTCCTGTAATGTTTTGTTTCAGGTATGCTTATAATTTGGAGTTCACTGCCAAGTTAGGACCTTAAAACGGGGGAGTGACGGATATTTAGTATGGTTTGAATATCAGGATTTCTTTTGTGTAATTATTAAACTAAGTATCTTGGTTATGTAAAGTTATGTAGTACTTATTAGTTATAAGTAAAGGCAGTTATGTTTTCATCTACACATACCTTTGGGGAAAAAAAAATTCTTATGCTATTTTTCCTTAGAGATTTAAATTAACGCATTATTTAAGCCAGTTTATCTCTAATTAAAAGGATGAGTTTAACAAAATTAAGTCGGGGCGCGACAGCTATTATCTACAAATAACATATATTATGGTACATCATCTTGTATTTATCATGTCAACTCATCCATAACAGGAGCTAAGAGATAAGGACTTAAAGTTGAACATTCGTGTAAACTTAGAGTAATTGAAAATTTTGATTACTTTTTTCATTTGTTGTTATTACAGTAGTTATGACCCAATAATATATATCCTTGATCAAATCAATACATCTATGAGTCACTCTTTTTCTATGCAAAATCCATCGTAATATATATTTTGGTTTCTTATCGTATGCTTCTCCAAATCTATAAAACGCATATGAAGATCCTTTGTTTTCTCTCTATACGTCTCCATTAATCACCTTAGTAAATAAATATATTTCATGATTGACGTCCTACGCATAAACCCAAACTGATTTTTGGATATAGTTGTCTCCAATATCAATATATATTCAACCACTCTCTCGCAAAGTTTCATTGTACGAATCATTAGCTCAATACCAAAATAATTTGAACAACTTTGTATGTATCATTTTATTTTATTAATAGGTACTAAAACAATCGTTCTCCATTCATCAGGCATACTGAAAATTATTATAAATAATTTTTTAAACCAAGAAATTCATTTCTCCCCTTAGCACTTTCAAACCTCAATAGGGATACTATCTGGTCCCAAAGCGCTTATTGTTTTCATATTTTTTTTAGAGAAATCCTAACATTTATCGTCCTAATTGTGTTAAAAAATTTACAAGTCTCCTTTAATTCCTCTATTTATAATTTACTCCTATTATCTTCACTCAGTAATCTCTCTAAGTATTTTATTTATCTTTTTATTTTCATATCATCCTTGAGTTTGACTCTCGAATTATCACTTTTAATACACTTAACATTATTAAAAAAAATAGTCCTTAAGTTTAGCAACCTTATAAATATTTTTTTCCCTTCTTGTGTTTCGATCATCATATGCATTTAACTTAGCATCTTTTACCATTTTATAACTTCTTTCTTAGTCCATTTATATTTCTCAAAATTTTCGTTGTCTCTAGTTGTTGTCATATTTTGAAGCACTCTCTTTTGATTTTTTTAATATATTTTGTACTTCTTCATTCTACCACCAAGTTTCGTTAGATTGTGGCCCCCTACCTTTTGATTATCCCACAACGTATTTTAATATTCTCCCAATGCATGTAGCCATCTTATTACACATTATGCTAGTCTCATCTTCACTATTTCATATCATTTCATTTCATATTTTATCATCAAATAGTTTTAATTTTTCTCCTTTTAAATTCCACCACCTAGTTCATGAATTAATCTTTTCTTTTCGCAGTCGTGATTGATTTTTAGTATTTATATCTAATACCATCATCTCCTGGGATAACCTTACAGTCTTTACATGATAATCAGTCTCATTTTCTTATAATGAAAAGTCTATTTGTCTCTTAATAGTTCTACTTTTATAAGTTATTAAGTGTTCAAGCCTCTTTTAAAAACATATATTTACTAGTACAAGAACATAACCCATCGCAAAATCTAACATTGATTCTCCATTGTCTTTCCTATCTCCAAAAACCATATCTTATATTTTCCATCTCATATCATACACGATCATCTCCTACATGACCATTAAAATATCCTCGTATGTAGATTTATCACCTACGAGTATTTATTAAATTAGTTCTTCCATTTATTCCCAAAAATGTACTTTAGTTTGCCCATATAATAAGCACTCATAATATTAATTATATTTTCATCTAATATGAATTTTATAAATATAAATATATTACCTCTCCTAATGACGGTTATGATATCATGATTAAGGTTTGTATCTACTATTATTCCGACTCTGTTTATATTTTTCTATTTTTGGTACAATATAATTTAAACTCTGTATTATTTATTTCTCTAGTTTTCTCACCAGCCCATTTAGTTCCTTGTAAATAATCTATGTTAACTTTTCTTCTTATTATGTTATGCAGTAGCTCCATCCGTTTCCCGGTCAAAGTCCTTATATTTCAAGTTGTTAACCTAATGTTATTATCATGAACTAGCTTCTTTACCCACACATAATCCATGCTATTACGGGAGCCCTTGCCCATTTATCATCACACCCGGGCGTCAATACAACACCCCTTGCAAATTTTTTGAGAACACTCGGTAGCAGGCACAGCGTCCCTTAAATATTTTTCAAGACAACCAATGGCAGGCACAATGCACAGCTTGAGAGAAATGTCCTAGTATTAGCATGTATATTCATATGACTCGTGTTCATAAGGATTTGACAAATTTTTACGTTGGTTGTCACCTACCTAAGACAATATCCTCCTTTATCTAGACTTGGGACTGACAGTATTTAGAATAATATATAAAAAGTTAAACGCAATACAGGCGGATTTGCCCCCCTCCCCGCACACACATACATATTTGAAAAAAAATTGAAAATATCGATTTCCAAATACTTGACCGTAAATATGCAAAAACTAATAAAAAAATAAGGTCGATATAAGATCTAAAATTGACACACACACACACACACACACACATATATATATATACACATATACATACATACATACTCTTATGCGAAATTGAATGTGCAAACCACCTATGTGGAATGTTATTTTAAATAATAAAATATTAAATTTTTCTATCAAACTTGGCGGATATGATTTTAATAGTCACAATATCATCCACAAAAAATCAACAACTTGAATTCAGAAGTGGGTCTAATATACACTTAATAAACATATGGATTTTATACCATTAATTTATTTTTATGATCATATCACCCTTTCCTAAATTTTTATTGATATTTTTTGGATGCAATGGATGACATCCACAAATATTTGTAGAAAATTTAATTATTTTTAGTATTTTCAAAAAAGTATTCGTGCGAGTGATCCGAACAATAAGGTTTGCACCGGTTCTAGAATACACACACACATAGATACACACACACACACACACAGAGAGAGAGAGAGAGAGAGAGAGACACACACACACACACACACACACACACACATATATATATATATATATATATATATATTGTGTAGACAATGTGTATATATATATATATTGTGTAGACAATGTGTATATTAAGGTGGGGGTGGAGGGTGTTGAAAAATGTAGATTTCAATGATGAAAGATTAAAACAGAATGTGGATTTGACGCATATAAATCTCACGTTCGTAAGATGTTATTCACCCCTACTTAAATAATGAGTTTTCTAATGGGTATTTTCGAAAATATACTCTCAAGATACAACAAATTCACATGATTATTCAAGTAATTCCCATGGAACTATAAGGACATTTTATCATCCCATTTTAGTTTTTGATTATCTCAAAACTTGTAGGTTTAGGTAGTTTTTAGTCTTGAGTTGAAATTAAAGACTTGAAAAAGAATATACCACTTAGACTTCACTTAGGTAGACCAAATGATTTATATATTTGCCCCCCCCCCCCCCCCTTTCTAAATGAAGGTGGGGGAAACAAGCTACTTAGGACAGAGTTCATTCAGGATAACTCAAATAAGGTGGAACTTATCTATGACAGGATGAGGACTATACAGAGTAGGCAAATGAGATATCATGACAAGAGGAAGAGACTCCTTAAGTTTTCAGTTGAAGATCAGGTGTTTCTCGAGGTGTCATGTATTAAAGGAGTAATACGACTTGAGAAGAAAGGGAAGTTGGTACCCCAATATCTTAGTCCATTCAATATCATTAGGAAAGTGTGACACGTTTTTTATCGTCTATCCTTGTTGGATCATCTCAAAAGTTGCACAACGTGTTCCATAAGTCTATGTTGTCGAGGCTCCTTAGAGACGATTATTGGGGTTTTATTCTTAAAAGCATATATGACATTTGTTTTTTTAATAATGGAATGTGAAATTTATTTCAAACAGTAATTGTGTTTGTGTGAATAACTTGTATTTATCATAAATATATTATAAGTATGTCTACAAATTAGACTTAGTGAGAATTTTGGTGTGTTATGTTCAACCTAAAATTCCAATCCTAATTCAATTGAATAATTCACAACATAGATAATGAGTTTACATCCTATCAGTAAATCTGCGTATACAGTCTTAGTAGTTTAACTAGACTACAGGAACATATTTTATGGTTCAATAACTTATTTTATAGTTCAAAGATGATTGTATCAGTGCATCAATAATGTATTGAACGGGACCACGGGTGACATTTAAATCTACATATTAACTAGATTAGACTATCACAATGTTTGCCAAGGATGTATAAATTTTCAATCCTTAAGATTTTGAGGATTGGAATATTCACACAATTACTGCTTTGATTATTATGGGTGCGATTTAATTTATTTGGTATAATAACCACAAGTTGGGAAATTGTTATGAGGGTATGTCTAAGAACATATTTCATAGGAATCTTTGTCCATGAGATATCTTAGATAGTGATACCCCTTGATAAATTTATAAGTTTTGATTCTAGTAAAGTTGATCAATAAATTATTTTATAATCTTATAGAGGATCAAATTAATTAAGTTTGAGATCAAGGAGTACATAAGATGTTGGCGAATATCATTTAGAGGCAAGTTAAATTTCACAAAGTGGGCATTGTATGCTTTATGTGGATAATCATATTATGTACTATCTAACCTTGTAAATATTATTCGAGTAACTCTGAGATATTTCAATTGGAGTGAAATTTTAATTATTTAGTGGAATTAACTAAAATTTAATGTTTATTGAAATATATCACAGATTGTAATTCGGATTTATATATATCTATTTGGAAGTAAATTTAGATATTAGCCTTGTGCCCCTATTATAGTCCAATTATCTAAGTAGCAATCCCAAACTCTCTACAAGCCCAAATTGCCCCCAAGCTCACTTCGTTTACTGTAAAATGAGTGCGCGATACTGATTTATATAAATTTGTAAGTTTCCAATTTAGACTTATTTAATTGGAGTCTATTTTCAAACCAAATTAATTTAGCCTTTAAACATGCAACTACTTGTGTGTGTGTCAAACCATCACAAATAAAATTGCTAACTCACAGATTTGAGTAAAAAACCCTTTCGGGTAAAACCTTTATTTCACTATAAAATAGTAAATCGCAACTTACAAAGATTACAATGAAAACTATAATGAAATCCCACAAGAATCCACAAAGACACGCAGTCTTGAGTCAACAATGGTATAACCACAGCATTCCATATGAACACGCAGTCCAAATCATCCAGGAACACCCTCGACCACTCCCATTCGACACGCAGTCATTAGCTGTAGATTTATTCTCTCTACAAGAGAAATATTCAACAAGATTGTATCTTGGGTTCCAAAACAATTCACATAAAGATTGGGACGTTTTGTGAATTGAAAACAAAAAGGATTAAATCCTAAAACTCTCAAAAGTGAGAAGACAAACGTTTGTACCAAAGCAGTTTTCAAAGGACAAAATTCTCAGGTCTTTTTAACTAAAATGAAGTTGTTTAACACGCTGTTTATAAAAACATTAAGGCGACGCATCGTTCAAACGAAAACATCGTGTCTATCGAACGAGCTTCTTTGTCGCTCGAACGAAATAAATAAAAAAAATAATTTTTTTATTTCGCCAGAAAATACTCCCCCTCAAAACTTTAAAAAATACTTTTGACGAAAAACTCTGCTCCAACACTTAGAAAATATTTGGTAAAAAATATCCCAATACTCTAAGTAGATTCTAAGGTACTTAAATACAACCTTACCAAAATTAATCTCGCAGAGGCTTCGATTTTGAAGAACTTTGATATTCAGATCCGTCTTGACGCATGATTGATCTTAAATAAGTCTTCGACGGTTGTAGCGGTATACGACATACTCAAATGTAAACAGGACTTATAAAATATGTACTTACATATACCGATATATATGTGTCTAGGGAATGGGTTTAATATGTATCATCAAATCTAAAGGTTATATGGAGAGAAAAATACTATTCACTTCTTTGTGAAGGGGTGAGGATAGAGAAAGTTATTTGCATCATATTTCATCATATTTTCATCTCTGAAAGTGCCACACATATAGCTTGTTGTGGGTGAATCAAATAATAAAATATTTAAAGCCTACAACAAAATCTAGGAAGGAGTCAGAGGTGGATGAAAATCAACCATATTATTTTCTTCATCAAATCTTTCTCGTACTTCAAATCATATACAAGATCTGCAAATGTATTATGATCTAAACCGTAGATCAATTTGTTAGATCTAGTTATTTTGTTCTTCTTTATAAAACATAATTAATAAATGTTTTGGGTAGCAAAGTTTTTATAATATCAAAATGACGTAGTTTTGATTGCGCATAAAGAAGTAATAGAAAAAGAGGCAGATGAACACTAAGGGTAGCTACGATCGAATCCTTTCGTGGCACAACTGTCTACTACACCCCGCGACCAAACCCATGTGAGACCACGCGGTCACGACCTTACCCTGTGCACCCGTAGGCCTATTATCTAGGCATGAGTACCTTTTTTGGATCTCTCCTTCGCTTTTCCAAATAATAAAATCATGATGGACTCTTCTTCAAGGAGTTATTGACCCACAAGGACTCTACTAAAAGAAGAAGTTATGGCCATGATGGAAAGGGACTTTGTTTCCTTTTTCTATTTAATTAGATGTGCATGTAATTGATTATATCTCTATCTTACCATATTTATATATTATTAAGTTAATTGGGGACTGACATTATTATGGACAACATGGATGTATTTATGTGACAACGTGATTATATCTCTATTTTCTCACTAAAATCAAAATGTATTTGTTCTTTTGTAAAATTGAATTTAATCGGCTAATCAATTTAATATATAAATTAAATTTAGTCACACCGAGTAATTTAATTTTGTGCAAGAAATTGGAAATTTATCAGTGATTTATTTAAGAAATTTAGAATCGAATAAATAATTTTTCAGAAACTACTGTGTTAAAATATTATGTGGGAGAGGTCCTTTAGCATAAATCCCATGGTCTCCATTGGTATTTGATAATTTGCTGTGGTTAAATCCTCGTGTTAGCATTGTCTTTCCTCTCCGATGAAGGGAATTAATCATGACATAATAGTATTTTAAAATTCTTATATTATAATTTAGTTCGGTTCTTAAACGGGCAAGTTCTACATAAAGGATTTAATTTTAATGAATGAACTGATTATATTTAAACACAAGCAATGATATCTTCCCCAGCAGAGTCACTGCCATTAATTTTACAATCAAAAGACAACGACTATTTAATAATGTTGGGCATATATTTTCTAGATTGTTCGAATAATATGATTAAAAGATTAAAAATCTATCTAATTTGGTGTGAGGTCGTTGAAGCACCCAACGAGAAATATCACTTCATAACACAATATCATGTGTTACTATTAAATAATTTTTCTTCCAATGAGGAATTAAATTCCTCTCAATATGTCTTGTTAATACTCTTTCGAGGTTTTATATGAAGTTACGATATGAATTACTGGAGGCACAAATTTCATCCACGAAGACTTTAAATATGGCCTCCAGTATATTACTAAAAATACTAAGCATTCATCATCAAAAAGTTAAATCTCCATTTCGTAGTCCTAATGACATTCTCACAAAGGAAAAAGTTTCCTGGGGATACGTGGTGGTGGTGGTATTTTCTTGATCTTCGGGTGATATATATTTTATTATACCTCGAGTATCCATCAAGAAAATAGTAGTATTCATGTCTAGATACTCTCTCTAAATTCTAATCTGGTAAGTGTAATTGAAAGTATTCTTGTGATTGAATTTACTTCTTGTAGTCAATACATACTTAGTAGATAGTAGGGATACGTGATAGGACAAGATCCCCATCATCATTATCAATAAATGTGATGCCTGACTTTGAAGGATAATATATTTTATACTCTAGTAAACATTATCAACAAACCTAGAGGGGGTGAATAAGTTTAAAAGCATCCTAAGGTCATATTTTCATACTTGCATAAAATTGTTTCGAATTTAACTTCTTAACACTTGATTTGATAAAAATATTTTAAAATGATTTGATTAAAGATGAAATCAAGTGAATCTAATGGTGAAACCCAGATATAACATACTTTATCAACTTTTAGGAAAATTCATAAGGTGAAAATCGAATTTATGTGATGTGCGTGATCAATTGTGTACTTACAAATGTAAGATATACAGAAGCAAACATAAGACAAGGTTTGTGAGGAAAAACCTCCTCCCAGGGGGAAAAACCTTAACGCACTCTAATTCTCATTTCTAATTAAAGAGTAATTTTATAAAAGATAATAAGGTATTTATCACACAATATCTATTGTATAGTTACCAATGAACCTTAAATTGTTCCCCCATAGTCAATGAGAATCCACCACAAGCTCTATGTCTTGAACAAAAAAATCCATTATCTTCCTTGAAAGTCACGACACACTCCAGATTCTCAAATAATCCTGAATGCCTCCAATTTTAGATCATAGAGTGATTGATAATAGCAATTCAAGAAGTGTAGACTGAATTGATAAAGGCTAGTGTGAAGATTTTATTAAGTCCACTCTCAATTATGTCATAAATACTTTAGATCAAACTAGGAGTCCCATATCATCTTAGGTAGCACGTAGGATTTCGAATTTCTCCAGCCATCTCTCTCCAATTAATGTCCTGTTCACAAGACTCCCGAGCTTTATAAAGTTGCAAAACTCTTGAGCTCTAAACAGTTGCGCACAAGGTGTTTGTGCCACTCGCGATTCCGTTTGGGTGCCACTGGGGTACCCACCCGTCGCGGGACGTTTTCAAGTCTAAGTATGAGCGTTTTTTAATTTTGTTGTATTTCACACACATACACCATGCTACTCTAGAACAACACTACACTAGCTTTGGCACTTTCCCAAGTTTCCAATGCCATACTTAAGATGATGAATCTTGAATTTTATGTGGAGTACAAATCCCCCTCCGCCGATGCCTGGTACACCTCTCTACTAATTGTCCAAGATCAATATTTGACCATGAACCTCTTAAACTTCCGCATTTATAGCAATCAGAAATTCAGTGTCCATCATTTCGAAACCTCGAAAGACATGGACGAATTTTGTCAGAGGTTCAGACCAGTATCTGGACAAGTACATGACAACCATTACTCCAAAATAATCAAAGGCATCACCGATATGAAATAGTTCATCCATATGAGTATCGATGTGTGTTGGATTTTTTACTAATACTTATATGGACATATGGACGATTTATTTCCTGTTTGGAGTTTGATAGAGTATTCCAAATACGACTCCTCTTATTATGGGGAGTGTGGCATTCATCAAGAACCACCAATCCAGGACACTCTAATAGTATTTTCCCCCATTCATGATGTTTCTCATTTATAACACTCCTTTTACCTTTCTTTGATTGTTCCTTCGCCATGATTTTCTCTTCGACAAGCTTCATACAAATTATAGCTTACTCCCATGATGCTTTGGTATTTTTGCCACTAATCCACGAAGGTGGTTCTGCTTGTGTGTGTCTAATGGGCACACCATAATGTGGAGGAATCTACATGGGAGCGTGAGGAAGATATGCACGAAAGTTAGCTAGAGTTGTACTAGGTATGATTTCATTTTACCGAATTTCGGGATGAAATTCCGTTATTAGGGGGAAGTATGTAATACCCCGTAATTTTGATAACTTTTAAAAAGGGATTTATTTAGAATTAATTGAATAATTTGAAATTTAATCCGGATTTAATTATTACTTGAGATTATAGTAATATATGATATATATGTTGAATATTATTAGTGAATCAAAGTAATATGTGGTTATGACTTTACTTATGATTAATTTTAGAAGTTGTCGTGAATAGTTAATACGACAATTTCGGTGAATAAGTCAGACGCGTGTGAAAGTAGTGTCGGGACTGAATTTATATAAAATAACAAGAGGAATATTGTTATGCCATCCAAATTTTCGTTTTGACTGCGCCAAAGTGTTCGAAAGGGTTTTTAAAGTAAAAAACGTCAACTCGGACATTTGTATAGGGTCTCGGGGAACTTTGGAGCCGAATAGTCACCCCGGAGGGGTAATATGGTCATTTGAATTTGAAGGTGAATAGTGTACACGCACTACAAAAAAAGTTTCTTTTAAGACCCTATTTTTTTAGACAGGTAAAATTTAGTCTTTAAAACATACTTTTTGAGACGGGTATAATTAGCCGTCTTAAAAACTACTATTTTTGAGACCGTTAATTATATCCGTCTCAAAAGAGGTCACTTTTTGAGACGGTTAATTATCCCCATATAATAAAGTAAATAAAATAAGACAGTAAAATGTTTGTTGTCTCGAAAGATATACCAAATAAGACGGATAAAAAAATTATGTTCCCACCATAATCACTTTTCATCTCCCGCCTTATACCAAAAAATAAAAAATAAAAAAAAATAGGAAGACGCATACACACACGCCCCCACCATCTCTCACAAACTCCATTGACCAAACCCCTCCTCCTCTCACAAACTCAATCGGTAACCCACTAACCATCTCTATCGTCACTTTGAGACGAATCGACGACCACACAATCGGGTACTTACCATCTCTCTCTCTCTCTCTCTCTCTCTCTCTCTCTCTCTCTCTCTCTCTCTCTCTCACACACACACACACACACACACACACACACACACACACACACACACGTGCGTGCACCCATACACACGCACACATGCAGTGATGAACACACACATATATCTGAACACAAATCTTCAAAGTTAGGGGTATTAATTTAATTTTGTGTTGGATATTTACAGGGATAAATACAATCTTCAAATTTAGGGTTTTTATTTTAGTTTTCAATGTAATTTTCTATTGTGTATTCACCCTCACTTGAAAATTTTGATTATTGATATAATTATTAAGAAAATGTAATTAAAATCAATTTATTATTTAAAAACCAAATTTTCATTTAATCTATTGTATAAAATGCAAGACTTTTGTAATTATCTGCAATATGTTTAAGACTAAGACGGTAAAAAATCTCTATAATTTAGTTTTTCCATTCATTTGTATTCGGCAATTCAAGACATAGCTAAAAATAAAAAAGTGATTCAAAGTGTAAAAAAATTAGTTAGTGATGATGAAGAGTATGTGCCACGTGAAGAATAAAATGAGCATAATGATTCTTGCAAGAGTGAAAAGGGGCATGTGTCTTGTGAGTTTTTTAATGTGTAAATGTTTAGTGATGTAGATATTAATTAGTTGATTGTGTGATTTCTTATTTGATGTTTTCCATTATCATGCGTGCATTAGTACTTCAATATTTCAAATTTGAATTGTTCGATTTATCCATATTAATACTTAAATTGATGTGTTGAATTATATTCTTATTTTAATATAGCTTGTTCCCCCTTTATGTGCTAATCTCTTTAGGAATTCATGTTTGTCATTATTAACCTTTTTTATTTTTCATCATCTTACGAAGACATTATAAAGATTTTATCTTATTTATATTATGAAATATAAATTTAATATTTTTTTTTAAATTCATAGATGGGATCCATGTATAAGAGTTGGATTGATTTACGCAATCGTTGACTACATTAATGGGATTGACGGATTTCTTAACTATGCGTATGCTTGTGTGAGTCATCTGGTCGTAGTTTAATACACTTGATATTAATATTGTTGTCTTGTTTGTTCATGTGTTTTTAGATGTCGTGGAGAGTGTTAATATACTTGTCAACATCAATGGGCAAATTATTGGATCAGATGTTGTTGGGGCATTAAAGATGCAGACATATTTGAGGTGATTATCAATCCACATGTTATATTTCCTTACTATTGGTGTTTTGTTATCAACTCTTAATTTTGTAATTGTAAGGGCTATGCATACATAGATGTTTGTTAACTGATCTTGATAAGTTCCCTTTTTAGCTAGTTTATATGCCTCTTAAGATATGTACATATGAGCAGAGTTTCTCATAATGTCATTGAAGCGTGTCTTGCTATCAGCTTCCCTTTACAGTTATGATATAGTAGTATTGCCTGGGAAGACAATACCAAATAAATTTAATTTATCGAAAAGTTCTTCTTGCAATCAACAATGTGCTGCCCTTATGACGTTGCCTTGTAGTTACATTAGATTCCAGAAACTCCATAGATGTATCATGTTTCATGTTGGTAGACATGATAAATTTTAGGCCACCAAGAACAACAAATGGTCTAATTTTTTTAGACATGTTAGAAAAAGGTTTAGATATAGTTATAAAATTATTGATTTGCATTTAATATATGATTGCAACATCAATTTTTTTACCATATTATGCTATGTTGTCTCTTTACCGGTCTTATACCCTTGTCCAGTTATTGAAGTTCTCTATCACATGCACTAGTAGGTTAGGCCAAGCCTTGGCTCAAATACCTAAAGCACAAGATCGATAGGGATAAAAGATTTCTGTCAAGAATTTCATGATAATACTTATTCTAGCAATGGATCCTGAATACTTGTGGTATATAGGGGGGGGTGTCTTCTTACATAGTGGCTACTTTAGGAAAAGTAGCTGGAAATCCTACTTCCCATTCAACTCTAAGTGGTTGTGTTGACATGAATCCAGAGCCATTATCGTGGTTGTACCAACTATCTTAGGGAGACGTAGTTGGAACACCTTCAGCTTCAGCCCGTGTCAGAGAGGAATTAGGACTGGGATCATACCTAAGTATTGGACCCATGTCTTGAAAAGCGTCCTATATGTGTGTACCAATCGAGGTCAACCGGTCTGAGCTATATTCGATGTGACGTTCCATATTGCCCATTGGGGGTGGGGATCATGGAATAACTGGTAATTGGGATCCATCCGATGCTTGAGTTGGTTGAGGAGGGGTAACAAATGGAGAATCCACAAAATCACAGGACTCATGTGACTTTGTACGTGTATCACGTACTAACGAGTTTCGATACCCTTTATTATCTCAATATACTTTAGACCTAACGGTGTTGGCCAGGATAACAGGGACAAGAACTCAAATCCAAACCTAAAACTGTGCAACAAGTTTTTAGAAATATAGATAATCCAAATGTTAATCCCTCAAATACTTTGGATGCTCATGTCGACAATACTAGTGATAATGTTGTAGAAAATCCAAAAACTATTAATTCTTTGGATTTTACTGATATGGTTCACCATGTATATGAATTTGTAGTTGCTGTTAATAACAATATAATGTGTGATAATGCTATTGTTATGATTAGAGCATCCCCGCATGTTGATAACATGATACTCATATAAATATTATCAACTATGTTGAGGTGATAGAAACATCCTGTTTTGATAAGATAGTGACTACTAGGGATGACCAAAAAATTACTATTTTTTTCTCCTATTTCCATAACTAGTGTGCAATGACTTTTTTCCATGCTACACTACCGATTACATCCTTAGGAGAGAGCTTTGGAAGACTATCACATATTTACTCAACCCTCTCCCTCCCTTGGTCAATTATTAGAGACTTTAATTGTCTTGGGGCTCATGAATGTAAAGTAGATAGACTCCCCTATAATAGACCCTTATTAGATTTTAAAAATATGACCGACTCAGCTAAAATTCTTCAAATTGACACTGGGTATTTTTCACACTTGGGTCAAGAGTGACCAAAGATTAGTTCACAGAGAGCTTGATAGGTCTTTATGCAACCAAATATGGATGGATTTCTAGGATGTTGTCTCCTATGAAACTGTTGTGAGATCTTCCTGTGATCATTACCCACTTATATTTGAGTTTAATACTGATGGTCTTATTGGCCTAAAATCTTTTAAATTCATCAAGGCTTTGACTAAACATGGACTAAGCATGATGGCAGAAGTTAGTCTTCGCCCCCAAAGAAGGTAGCTAAATGCAACAACATGGTTGACCTCCCTACAAAAAGTAACTGATTTGAGATTGAGAGCTGCTGAAAGTGTGTTTTAGGAGGGCCCACTACTGGCAGGTGCCCACTACCTCAGCAAAACAGAGATTTGACCTCACATTTATGGTTGACTCTTCACGCCACCAGAATACTCTGTTGTGCTTATTTAAAGTCGTAAAAGAGAAGAACAACTTGTTCATTCCCACTTTCTGGTTCTAATTTTTAACCATTAAATATTCATACCTAACACTTTTTATTGATTAATTTGGCTGCCCCTGGTGGTTATCATGAGGATTGAGAATTATAGGCCAGATATGTCCTTGATCTCCTAAACATAGGCAAGTTCATGATAGAATTGGGTTTTCTAGATTTATCGAAGTTAGGGGCTGAAGCTATCAAAGAGTAGTGCAATATTATTTACATTATTTTCGAGAGGGTACCTTTAGACCCATACGTTTATAACAACCGATGATGTTTGTGAGCTTTTCAGGTTGTAGTCTTTGGGTGAGGCCGAGGGCAGTGGGTATATGTCAAGGCACGAGAAGTATAAAAAAATCTATAAATTGGGATAAATTAATAGATTATCATTTGAAGAATGATGTGGAGTATGTTACCTCTGCATTGAAAACTTGAAGAAATCTCATCATATCCATGTCCTTGACAAATTGGGATTCTTATCAGTACTGACCCTTTCTTAGAAGAAGAAATTGAGAGCAGATGTTAAAAAGTGTAGAGGCTGGTTACAATTTGAGTAATGCCTCTAAAAATGAAGGTTTTATATTAGAATATAAAGGGTTTAGTCATTCCCCTTTCAAAAACACGCTCATCTCTTGGACTATGCAGCATATACCAAAGTTTCTTTTTGTTGCTGAACATAAAATTGAATTTGATGTATATATTTAGAGATGATTTAATTCATTTGGTATGAAGATGTGGATTCTTTACTCTCAGAGGATTGATAAACCTAATATTATTTAGATTTTAACTTCTCAAATCTCTTTTGCTACCAAAGTGATGGAATATTCCATAAAAATCAACAGTAACTCGTAAATTGACTCCCAATTCTCGTCATACTCAGTTAAAAAAAGGAATATTAAACATAAAAATCACATTTAAGGCCTCATTTAGGTCATGCGTTTTTACTACTCCATAGAATCCCATAGTATGTACAAAAAAAGGGCATAACTGTCATAATATATATTACATAAGGGAAAGAATGTTAGTTCCTCCCCTTATAGTCAGTTAGTTCTCGTTTGATTATTATACTAGACATCAGTTTTGAATACAAATACCTACTTTTACATTGTGGTTTATAAGTATGCTAGTTTGCTTCAAATTTTCAAATGGTGATTTCAATTTTCTACAGTTTTATAGATTGAGTAAATACAATTCACTCAACGCCTCATTCTATCATTTAATGTGGATTTGGTGTACTTGAGAGAATCGCTACTATTAAATGTAAAATTACGTTTACAAATGTGACTCGCTAATTATGTCTATGAATCATACGTGTAAAATTATGTTTACAAATGTGACTCGCATAATTGGTGTACTGGTGCAGGAAAGCATGTCCTCCACACCATCTTTGTGGATCTTGAACCCACTGTTATTTGATGAAGTGAGACTGGAACTGACCGCCAGCTCTTCCACCCTGAACAGCTTATCAGTGAAAAAGAAGATGATGCGAACAACTTTACTCGTGGCCATTACACAATTGCAAAAGAGAATGTGGAGCTTTATTTGTACCGTATTAGAAAGTTTGCTGACAATTGCACTGGCCTCCAAAGGTTCCTCATTTTTAATGTTGTCGGCAGGGGAACTGGTTTTGGGATGGGCTCTCTGCTTTTGGAGCGGTTGTCTGTTGACTATGGAAAGAAATCAAAGATTGGGTTCATTGTGTACCCATCCCCACAGATCTCAGCCTCTGTTGTCGAGCCTTATAACAGTGTCCTCTCAACCCAGTCCTGGAACTATTTTTCTTGATAATGAGGCTATTTATGATATCTGTAGGCGTTCACTTGATATTGAGTGACCCACCTACACCAACCTTGACCATCTCGTGTCCCAGGTGATTTCTTCCTTGATGGCATCTCTAAAATTTGATGGTGCCTTGAATTTAGATGTTACTGAATTCCAAACAACCTTGGTCCCCCACCCAAGAATCCACTTCATGCTTTGCTCATATGCACCTGTCATCTCAGCTAAGAAAGCATACCATGAGCAACTCTCTGTGGCTGAAATCACCAGCAGTGCATTTGAGCCCTCGTCTATGATGGCCAAGTATGATCCTCGCCATGGCAAATACATGGCTTGATATCTCATGTAACCTGGCGATGTTGTGCCAAAGGATGTTAACACAGCTGTTGCAACAATCAAAACTAAGCGCACCATTCAGTTTGTTTACTGGTGGCCCCACTGGATTTAAGTGTGGTATCAACTACCAGCCACCTACTGTTGTTCCTGGTGGTGACTTGGCTAAGGTGTAGAGGGTTGTATGCATGATTTCTAACTCATACAGTGTGGCCGAGGTGTTCTCCCCGCAGAGATCGCAAGTTTGATCTTATGTGCACCAGGCGTGCCTTTGTTCACTGGTACGTGGGTGAGGGAATAGAGGAAGTAGAGTTCTCTAAAGCCCGTGAGGATCTTGCTTCTCTTGAGAAGGACAATCAGGAAGTTGGGGTCGAGGATGATAGTGATGAAGGGGATGAGTATTGAGGACTAATGATTTGTTTTAGATTACCCTTTGCTGGCTTGTTTTAATAATTTGTGACTTCTGCTTGATATATTTTGGTTTTAATGTTAAAACTCGTAACTACTTGTTATTCTCTATCACCGTTTATTTGTTAAACAAAATGATTCATTTTTTAAGGAAATTCCAGAGCCTTTTCCTCTTCCCACTGAAGCTTCAATAGTGAGGCTGCACAGGTTGGGCACAATGTGTTTCAACTACAGGTAATGCTAATGTCCTTTTTGAGATGATGTAGAGTGTATTTATTGACCCTGAAATGGAGTGGTTCAGAAAATGGTGAGTTTTGTGTATTTAATTGCCTCTGTGTTAAAGATATCACGTTATTGAGTCAAATTGAAAAAGGTCCAAGTTGAGGGAACTTATTTTTATCAATTTATATATTTTTAAAGATGTACTAGGAACTTGTAGAGGTAATGTGTATAAATTGATAAGACGTACGTCTTATATAATTGATTTCATATATAACGTTCTTTATTATACAACGTCTATATTCTCGCTAATAGAGTGTTGGACTAAGTAAGATTCATTCTCAAATACAAAGACGGGAGAAGTTTACACATGGGGGTGGAAAGAGTGTGTTCCCTCTTTGAATGTCTTTAGGGAGCCATGTGAAGAAATGGATGTACTTGAGAGACAAATATCATTGTTGACATAACAAGGTAATGCTCACTTGACATCTTTCTATTAACAACAAAAGCTTCTGTTTTACAAGATGATGAGTTATATGTACTACAATAAGCCCTCAATCCCAGGGATCAAAATCTAGTGGTGGAACAACTTCTGTTATGGACAACAGAGGAGGCGGGGAGGAAACTACATAGCGAAGATGATTGTCATCTACTAAAATAGCAGCTGAAAACTCATCATTTGGTGATGAACCTCTCTCAGCATTGCTGTGTTTCATGGCATTGAACGTATAGCAAGAATTTGTGCAGTTGCATCTGGTGGGTGCCATACATTAGCATTATCAGGTAATTCACTATGTCCTAGATTTATTTACTCTCTCAGTTTACCGTAATTTACTTCAAAACTAAAGTTTCTTAAAATCCAAGTGTAAATCCTAAATTTGTGAAATACCACAAAGTTTGCTTTTATTTGGATAAATTTATCAACAATCTCTCTCTGAAACGAAATAGAGCGGTATGCATACCAACTAAAACTACAGTTGTTCGTGAAATTTTTATGCTTGATTGGTTAGATTCATTAATTTTGATGTGTTTTTATTTTATAGGTAATGCTTGAAAGACTCCGTTGAGCAGGATGTTTGACATCAGCAAGACATTGAAGATCGACATGCTCGACATCGACAGGAGCTCGAATAATTAAAAATTAGCAACCAACAAGCTCTACTACAGCTGCAGACTGACATGAGAAGTGAAATGCAAAGTTTATTTCTTAGTATTATCCTACACCATGCTCCTAGAATCTCAATGACTCGTACCGACTAGGTAATAATACATCTTTATTATTATGAGATTGATGTAGCTCATGTTATTTAAAATGGAAAATTCTCCATTTTAAAGTTCATGTTGTTGTGTGGTGAGAATTTGCTATTAGTTGGTGTATAGTATTCTTAGAATCAATTTTAATGTTTAAAACAGGTTGGCAACCTGTGATTTTCATGAATAAACAAAGGGGACTCTGCCAATTTTTTTAAAAATAATAGTAGTTAAATACTTATTAAAAAGATATCGTAGTTTAAAATTTATATTTTTTGTGATGAGAATATACTATATTGATTCATTGCACATTTTATTGTTGATGAGTGGGATATTAATTTTAATATAATTGACACTATTTTTTTTGCAGGTGACAATTTTTATAGAACATGCAATGATAATCAGTGATTTTGGAGGTCGTACACTTTAAGATTGCGGGATTACTTTGATAAAAGCATTTCGTGTTTTAGATTATAAGAAATTAATGTATTTTGTTGTCAAGTCGAATATTTGAACTTAGTGTCGTCATTTTTGTTTTGATGACTATTTGGAGATGTTTGTAAGAACAACTATTGTTGAATGAAAATGATTTGTTGTGTTGGTTGGAAATCATCTTATGTATTACATTTTATGATTATTCGTTGTGTTGTGTTTTCTCAAATGTAATTCATTTCTATATTAAACTTTAACGATAGATTTTATTTTCCACAATATATTGGTGCAAAAATTTTAAGATCCCTCCACCTCTTTTGGGATGGTTAACACTGTCCCAAAAATATATTAAAGACGGCTATGTTTTCGTCTCAAAAAGATCTTCTAAAATAGTAACATTTTGAGACAGATTAATTCCCGTCTCAAAAGCACTCTTTTGGGACAACTCTCTTGTCGTCTCAAAAGGGTCATATAAAATGGTGAGATTTTGAGACGGATCTGTTCCCATCTCAAAAAATGCTTTTGAGACGGCTATGGCATCACAAAAAGTATTTATAACGGCCTATCAAAAAGACCCCCCTAGCCGTCCCAAATAGCGTCCCAAAAAATATTTGAGACGGATAAACCATCTTTTGAGTCTGTTAGGCTACCGTCTCAAAAGCTATTTTTTTTTAGTGATGAATTTAGGAGGTTATTTATAAGTCTAAAGAGTTTAGATTATTCATTCATTTTACAAACTTAGAGAGAAAGAAATTGAGAGAGAGTGAGGAGTTCCTCTGGGGAAAAGGAAGAGTCTTTGTGGGAGAACCAAGAGCCAAAGGTCACCACCTCCAACCACCACCGAAAGTTGATCAGAGAAAGGAAGAACCACCAGTGACACACATCCCCAAAGGATCAGAACTTAAGTAGAGGCAAGTGATTTAATATTTGTAATCTAGTTAGTATAATGTCCATGTTAGGATAATTAGAAATGATGAGAAGTAACATGTTTTGGAGACAAACTAGTTGATGTTAATTCATTTATGGAAAGTAGAGATATGTAGGATTAATCTCATGTTATTGGTAGATATGAATTCACGAAATAAACATCACATGTTGGAGAAATTCTAAGAATTATTGGATTGTTCTTGAAATATTCGCATATATAGTTTTCTGGAAAAATATGAGAAACCTGTTTTGAATCCAATTTCTTGATGATTCTAGGTTGTTTAAATCAAGGGGAATCATTTAGATACATTGCTATATCATGTGGTATGGATTATAAGAAATTTGGGACGTTAAAATAGAGGTTTGATTGGTTAAAAGTTGTGAAACCCGTAGAATAAATATTGTAGAATCTGGGTTATTGCCAGGATGATCGATCGATCGACCCATGAAGCTCGATCGATCGATCGACCCCTGACCATCGATCGATCGACCTCCCCAAAAAACATGAACTTTTTCCTTTTTAATTCTTGATTTAATCACAAAACTTTAAGTGATTTTTATTTCAACATTATGGGACTTATGGAAGGGCAGTAGGCCATAGGTAAAACCCAGATTAATATTATTAAATTTGGGAATTAAATTGGAGAGAATTATGTTAATTGATTGAATGAATTACGGTTGTTAAATTCACATTTTGGGTTGCGATTCGTCTAGATGAAGATTAAGGATTGGACCAGTAGGGTGGGGATCATTTGAATCACCTAGAAAATCTTAAGTCCATATGTGAATAAACCTAAGTGAAAGAATATATGGTTATGCGAGAATAGGTTTTATTGAATATAATTCTAATCAAAGATGAGTTTAATTCACAATAATTCGGGGAGTATGATGCCATGGACCCGTAGGATATAAGTGATTTTCTTACTGAATATATGTCGAGGAAAACTTTTTTAATCTTCGAGTACTTCGATAGGCTCCGGAATAACGAATTAAGGAATAAAGTCATAATATTAAATACGTAGGAATTGAGAGATAGATAATACTACATATGAGAATTATCTTATGGTTGTGTGAATACCTTGTTGATACTATATATATATGTATATATATAAGTGGATGAATACCTATAGTATAATTTATTTGTGTATGACATACCTACGCTACTTGCTATTGGGGAGGAGGTTTCGCATTGTGGACGGTCTTATCTTGTGCGCCAATTTGGGAGTATTTTAGATTCGTACCTTGAGCACAGGACCTTGGATACGTGCTATCGGTGATATTGATAGTTTCGACAGTTGAATGGGAATGTAGGTCTGTGCGTGACCCATTTGGCTGAGGAGCATGCTCGCCTCCAACATATGTGTGTTATGATATTTATGATTCGGGGAAGACACCGAACCATTTGTCCTTTGTACAATGAGAATTATGACTGGACATGATAACAGAGCATGCCTGCACCGCAGCTGTGACTGGGACGTGCTATATTAGTATATATTATAGGGTGAACATATATACTGTGATTCAATCTATTGTGTGAAGTTGTACTCGATTGTGAATAAAAGAAATTGAATTTAATTAAATAAAAGAATACTTAATCCTAAGGTTTTGAAAGTAATATTCATATTAAAAGAGAAAATAATATGAATAAGTGTATTACGTATGTTATGGGACATACGGGGTTATTAAATGGGATAAAATCATGTTGTGGAGACTACTTAGAAGGAAACCTTAATTATTACTCGAATACGTTAGGCATGCACTCTAGATGAGAAGTGAGAATATCAAGTGAGAGCCCGAAATCTAACATGTACATAATAAATGCTTAATTTCACTTGTTAAGCACTTGTTATTTGAAAATAATTTATAATCGGGCTCTGACCCGTTTCCTTGCATATTCTCTTCTCTACTATATCTATATTAACACGTGCCCAACATCAGGGATGTGTAGCTTAGGGTTTTGATGCTTGATCATGAGTTGTTGTTCATGGAGATGCAAACTTGTTTAGATGCTTCATTTCTTTGATTCATACGTCTGTATTACTTCTCTTATTTAGGGTATGTTGCCCAAGATTCTAGTATTCCATTTACCATTCAGATATTGTATTGTGTTTATGTTGGTACTATCATTTTTGGTTTATTGGTTTGATGATGGATATTTTAAACTGGAAAGTTTTATCCATGTTACATGTAATCTTGTTATTCATTATTCAGTTATGTATGAGATTTTTCTATTGTTGTTCAGTATTATGGTAATGGTTTTAAATTGTTATTAGTCATGGAAAATGTTTTTAACACTTAACTTAATTAAGTATTGTGTGAGTTATTTTTATAAAAATGTTTTTTTCGACAGTGATGCTAAGAATGAACCAATTGTATATTTTATTTAATTAAAGAAAAGAGTAGCTACCCGATATTTAATTAGGCGGGGTGTTACAGGTGGTATTAGAGCATCGGGTTCTAGAGTCTTTAGGATCTGTGCGGCTTACTATTGCTTTCTGCTTAGCATCCTTTAATATAGATCCCTATCATTAGGGTTGTTGAGAATCATATTTGCGCATTTACGACTTCAGTTATTTATGTGGTATTTTAAAATGCTGATTTCGATGTATATCATTTCAAATGCCTCCTCGACGTGTACAAAGATCCCCAGGTGCAGCATAGCCAACACCACAACCCACTCCTGCACAGGGTACTATGAATGCGGCAGAAGTTATTCCCATTATTGCTCAAACAGTAAATGATGCCTTAGCAGTTTCCCAACAAGCTCCTCCACCAGCACAGACAGTGCCACCAGCACTAGTGCAAGGGTTTCCCACTGCTTGGAAATGTGTTAGGGAGGCCTTTCAAAAGGTACATCCACCAGAATTCAAAGGGGGTTTCGACGTCGTAACTGCTAGCCAATGGAAGAAAGACATCCAGCGGCATCTATGTATGTATGAATGTATGGAGATTCATAAACAAATGCTTACTACGTTCAAGTTGGTTGGTGCAACTCTACAGCGGAGGAGATGGATACTTTGTCTATTCAGGAATTCTTGTTGTGGTTCAACTGCAAATATTTTCCTTCTACAGTTCAGACAGAGATGCGGAGGAAACTCTTAGACCTTACACAGGAAGGAAAATCAGTTACTGAATATGAAGAAGAGTTTACTATGTTGATCAATTTGGTGCCAGGAGAGGTACCTACTGAGGAGAAGAAGATTCAGTTGTTCATTGATGGTCTTACTTGGAGGATTCACCAGCATCTGTTGGGAAATCTTTCTTTACAGACTTATAATGATGTATTGAATGCTGCGCTACTTCATTGCTAGGACCACCGTCTTCATCTCAAGGGGAATAAGAGGGGAACTGAGTCCAGTCAGTAGGGCCGTACTAGAGGAAATAATGACAGTGGATCATCTTCAGTTCAGGGACAATCGAAAAAAGGTGATCGAAATTCGCAGTCAGGGGATTATGCGAAGCGTTTGAGATCGGGAGGATTTCGTAATGGGCAGGGTGGTAGTAGGTAAGGTAACCAGGGCCAACATCACAATCAGCAGGGCCATTAGGGCCAAGGTAGATGTGGAAATGGTCAATAAGGTCGTGGCCAATAGGGTCGTAATGGGGGCAATTTATAGCTAGATGTTTCACATATGGAAAGACTGGTTATAAGAAATAGGATTGCCCAGATAAGGGTAAGATGACCCAGCAGTAGTGTGCGTACCGAGAGCCTCAGAAGCCTATATTTCTAGCTGCTCTTCCAGCACCGGCTCAGATGCCAACCTTACTGGACCTTCCAACACCTCTTTCGCAGCAGGGGCAGTAATAGTATGGAGGTGTGTATAACATTCAACAGGTAGCAGTTCAGCAGCCACCACCAGCGATTGAGGGTATGTTTTCTATCTCTGGAGTTATGGGTCGTATTTTGTTTGATACGGTAGCATCACATTCTTTCATATCCACTTATTTTTCTCAGGCCAAAGGGTTGTTAGACACAACCAACAGTACTATTACTTATGTAGAGTCACCTATGGGTCATGTCATGCCTATTTTCTTTATATACCGTAATGTGAGTATAGAGATTGGGAGTTTAATTTTACCAGTTGATATGCTTGTATTAGAGATGTCTTAATACGATGCTATTATTGGGATGGACTGGCTAGTCACTTATAGATCCACGATCGATTGTTTTGGTAGAAGTATTATATTTGCTATCCCTGGTCAGGAGATGTTCATAGTAGTGATGCCTCGGACCGAGGGTGGATCGACCATTCAGTTATATTACTTAGAGGAGGAGACCTCTAAGGGAGTTTTAATTTCCCTTGATTCAATTCTAGTGGTTAAAGAATTCGCCAATCTATTTTAGGATATACCTGGATTACCGCCTAGTAGGAAACTCGATTTTGTGATTGACTTAGCACCAGACACTCGACCTATAGCTCGTGCTCCCTATCGTATGGCTCCTGCAGAGATGAGAGAATTGATGTATAATATCGAGAAGTTGTTAGGAGAAGGTTTCATCCGTAGAAGTACCTCACCCTGGGGTTCCCTAGTTCTATTTATAATGAAGAGGGATGGATCCTTACGACTGTGTGTTGATTACCAGGAGTTTAATAAAGTCACGATCCAAAATAAATATCCTTTACCCCACATCGATGACTTGTTTGATCATTTGAGAGGTGCAGCTTACTTCTCAAAGATAGACTTGATATCTGGATATCACCAATTGAGAATCAGAGAACAGGATGTATCGAATACTTCCTTTCTAATATGATATGGATCTTACGAGTTTTAGGTTTTGCCATTCGGGTTGACCAATGCGTCGGCTGTATTTATGGACTTGATGAACTGAGTATTCAGAGGGTTCCTAGATCAGTTTGTAATTATCTTTATAGATGACATCCTGGTTTACTCTAATACAGAAGAAGAGCATGCCGAGCATTTGCGAAAGGTCCTATAGACACTACGTGAGCATCAGTTGTATGCTAAGTACGATAATTGTGGATTTTGGCTCCGATAAGTAAAATTCCTGGGGAATATAGTGTTAGAAAGAGGTATTTCAGTGGATCCTTGCAAAGTATCATCGGTGAGGGAGTGGGGACAACCCACGACACTAAAGGAGGTACGCTATTTCTTGGGATTAGATTGCTACTACAAATGGATTATCACAGGATTTTTAAATATTGCGGGACTGATGACTAATCTAACCCGTAAAGGCATACCATTTGTTTGGGATGATGCGTGTCAGTTGGTGTTTGATGAAATGAAGGATAAGTTGACTTCTGCTCCGGTACTAGCGTTGCCCAGGCCAGGAGTGGCGTATCTCGTATACAGTAATGCATCGTTACAAGGACTCGATGGGGTTTTGCAGCAATAAGATAAGGCTATAGATTATGCCTCTAGGAGGCTTAAGCCCCATGAGAAGAACTAACCTACCCACGACTTAGAGCTTGAAGCGGTCGTATTTACCCTTCGAATATGGAGACACTATTTATTGGGTGAAAAGTTTCATTTATTCACGTATCACAAGTCACTACAATATTTGTTCACTCAGAGAGATTTGAATATGTCACAGCGTAGGTGGCTTGAATTCATGAAGGATTATCAGTTTGAGATACATTATCACCCTAGAAAGGCTAACATCGTAGTCGATGCTTTGAGTCATAAACCTGAGGGTGAACTAGCCTCGGTATGGAAGGCAAAATGGAAGGAACTATGTCATCAGGATACAATTGCTAGGTCATTTATATCTGTTATGACCATTACTCCTCAGATTATGACGAGGGTAGACATGCCCAGACAGTTGATATGTTATGTCATGAGAAAATTTGATAACTTTTGGCCGAAGGATTAGAGTCTTGCTCAGTGAGCTCAAAGGGAGGTTTGCGCTTTAATGGTAGACTGATTGTTTGGGAAGGTAAATAGTTGCAGCACGCGGTGATGTCTGAGTCGCATGGTTCCAAATTTACGGTACATCCCGATGGGGACAAAATGTACCAAGATATGCGAAGACAGTATTGGTGGAGTGGAATGAAGAAAGATATTACCGAGTTTGTCTCTAAATGTGAAATGTGCCAATTAGTGAAAGTGGATCATCATAAGCGAGCATGGTTTCTTCAGCCGTTAGAGATTCCGATGTGGAAATGGGAGATAGTAAATAGTTGCAACACGCGGTGATGTCTGAGTCGCATGGTTCCAAATTTACGGTACATCCCGATGGGGACAAAATGTACCAAGATATGCGAAGACAGTATTGGTGGAGTGGAATGAAGAAAGATATTACCGAGTTTGTCTCTAAATGTGAAATGTGCCAATTAGTGAAAGTGGATCATCATAAGCGAGCATGGTTTCTTCAGCCGTTAGAGATTCCGATGTGGAAATGGGAGATAATTTCCATGGATTTTATCATCGAACTACCTAACACTCAGAGAGGTCACGATTCCATATGGGTAATTGTGGATCGGTTGACTAAGGTATCTCACTTCTTGTCGGTACGAACTGATTACGCTACAGGGAAATATGCACAACTCTTTATAGTCGAAATAATAAAGTTATATGGAGTTTCGCTTAATATTGTGTCCGATCGGGACAAGATCTTTATTTCCCGATTTTAGGAAAGTTTTTACGAGGCCATGGGTACTGAAGTGCGGTTGAGTACAGCCTATCACCCACAGACAGATGGTCATACGGAATGCACTTACCAGATGCTAGAGGATATGTTGTGTACGCGTATTATGGATTTTATAGGGAGTTTAGAACAATATCTTCCTTTGGTGGAATTTGCATATAACAATTCCTGTCAGTTCACCATTGGTATGGCCCCATTTGAGGCATTATGTGGTAGACCTTCTCACTCTCTTGCATGTTGGTTAGAAGTGGGGGACAACAAACTACTTGGGCCGAAAGTGATTCAGGATATGTCTTTTAGGATTGAAATGATAACACCTCGCATTCGTGTAGCACAAGATAGGCAGAAAAGCTACGCTGATGCTAAGAGGTTCTTCAGGGAGTTTTGCGTGGGGGACCAGGTACTTTTACGAGTATCTCCGATGAAGGGGATAATGAGATTTGGGAAGAAGGGAAGATTGGCACCAAGATATGTGGGACCATTTCCTATCATAGAGAGAGTGGGACCAGTAGCATACAAAATTGGGCTGCTGGAACACCTGCATCGTATACATGACGTGTTCCACATTCCTTCATTGCAATGATATCTTCGAGATGAGTTGGCTCACAATCATATTGCTTTGTAGGAAGTGTATTTTCATCCAGATAGTTCTTACTTGGAGCGCCCAATGATGATCTTAGACCAAGTTGAGAAACACTTGAGGTCAAAGGTACTTCCGCTTGTGCGTGTCCAGTGGGCACACCACAATGTGGAGGAATCTACCTGGGAGCGTGAGGAAGATATGTGCAAATGTTATCCATAGTTATTTGTACAAGGTATGATTTTATTTTTCCCAATTTCGGGACGAAATTCCGTTATTAGGGGGTAAGTATGGAATACCCCGTAATTTTGATAACTTTTAAAAAGGGATTTATTTATAATTAATAGAATAATTTGAAATTTAATCAGGATTTAAATATTACTTGACATTATAGTAATATATGATATATGTTGAATATTACTTAGTGAATCTAAGTAATATGTGGTTATGACTTTACTTATGATTAATTTTAGAAGTTATCGCGAATAGTTAATACGGCAATTTCGATGAATAAGGCAGACGCGTGTGAAAGTAGTGTCGGGACTGAATTCATATAAAATAAAAAGAGGAATATTTTTATGTCATCCAAATGGTCATTTTTACTGCGCCAAAGTATTCAAAAGGATTTTTATAGTAAAAAAAAGTCTACTCGGACGTTTGTATAGGTTTTCGTGGCACTTTGGAGCCGAATAGTCACCTCGGAGGGGTAATATGGTCATTTGACTTGGAAAGTGAATAGTGTACAGGAATTTTGGAGGTTATTTATAACTCTAAAGGGTTTAGATTATTCATTCATTCTATACACTTAGAGAGAAAGAAATTGAGAGAGAGTGAGGAGTTCCTCTGGGGAAAAGGAAGAGTCTTTGTGGGAGAACCAAGAGCCAAAGGTCGCCACCTCCAACCACCACGGAAAGTTTATCGGAGAAAGGAAGAACCACCAGTGACACACATCCCCAAAGGATCAGAACTTAAGTAGAGGCAAGTGATTTAATATTTGCAATCTAGTTAGTATAATGTCCATGTTAGGATAATTAGAAATGATGAGAAGTAACATGTTTTGGAGACAAACTAGTTGATGTTAATTCATTTATGGAAAGTAGAGATATGTAGGATTAATCTCATGTTATTGGTAGATATGAATTCACGAAATAAACATCACATGTTGGAGAAATTCTAAGAATTATTGGATTGTTCTTGAAATATTCGCATATATAGTTTTCTGGAAAAATATGAGAAACCTGTTTTGAATCCAATTTCTTGATGATTCTAGGTTGTTTAAATCAAGGGGAATCATTTAGATACATTGCTATATCATGTGGTATGGATTATAAGAAATTTGGGACGTTAAAATAGAGGTTTGATTGGTTAAAAGTTGTGAAACCCGTAGAATAAATATTGTAGAATCTGGGTTATTGCCAGGATGATCGATCGATCGACCCATGAAGCTCGATCGATCGATCGACCCCTGACCATCGATCGATCGACCTCCCCAAAAAACATGAACTTTTTCCTTTTTAATTCTTGATTTAATCACAAAACTTTAAGTGATTTTTATTTCAACATTATGGGACTTATGGAAGGGCAGTAGGCCATAGGTAAAACCCAGATTAATATTATTAAATTTGGGAATTAAATTGGAGAGAATTATGTTAATTGATTGAATTAATTACGGTTGTTAAATTCACATTTTGGGTTGCGATTCGTCTAGATGAAGATTAAGGATTGGACCACTAGGGTGGGGATCATTTGAATCACCTGGAAAATCTTAAGTCCATAGGTGAATAAACCTAAGTGAAAGAATATATGGTTATGCGAGAATAGGTTTTATCAAATATAATTCTAATCAAATATGAGTTTAATTCACAATAATTTGGGGAGTATGATGACATGGACCAGTAGGGTATAAGTGAGTTTCTTATTTAATATATGTCAAGGAAAACTTATTTAATCTTCGAGTAATGTGATAGGCTCGGGAATAAAGAATTGAGGAGTAAAGTCATAATATTAAATACGTAGGAATTGAGAGATAGATAATACTACATATGAGAATTATCTTATGGTTGTGTGAATACCTTATTGATACTATATATATATATATATATATATATATATATATATATATATATATATATACTAGGGTATGCCCGTGCTTGAAGGCACACTGATAATTATTAAAAGTATTAAATCGTGTAAATTTAAGTCAAACTTTTTTGTACAACAAAAATGCGTAAACAATTTAGAAAATTTGGGCAAATTTTACTTTCTTTATTGAACTATCCACCCTATTTAGGAAATAAAAAATACCACAACAATAGTAATTAGTATTTCTTGGACCTCATGTAAACAACATCAATTTAATGCAACTTATTGAAATACAACTAATATATCAATAACACCCATTAACACCCACATATGTATTCAAATGAATACAAACAAACTATAATCACGTGTATTAATACTCGAGTGAAAAGAAAATTCGGATTATTCGGATATCATTACATTCACCTTAAAATTTTATATCAATATGATATGTTTCCATGCTGGACCTGTAGAAAAAAATATGTATCAAGTCATTACTCATGTAGCAAAAACACTAACAAAGATATCTTAGAGTATACACACATAGATGGAAAACAACTAATAAACAAAAAAAACTATACAAAACAATTCTTCCCCCATTTGTTCGAACCCGAGTCTGTTTGCCACAAAACATTTAAAAAAAAACTATTTTCACTTTGTTCCCATATTTAAAAGCTACTAAAAAAAAACTTCCCTACTGGTCTTATAAACAAACATTCAGAAACACTATGTTTTTTAAATACACATTCAAACTTACCTATTGATCTTAATATAGATTCTAAACTCGCAACTGATCTTGCACAACTGTTTTTTAGACTTATATTTTGTTTCCATCTTTAATCCTCTTAAACTTCCCTCGTTTACTGAAACAATGAGAAAGTGACAAAAAGAACGTAAAGCTGCGTTCCAAAACAATAATACAAACCCATTAATGGGTATTTTGGGCTCATATGAAGAGCAAGTATTGAAAGTGGGACCGAACCCCATGTGCCCACAATGTTATGCACCTAAATACTAAGCATTCAAAAGCCTAACTTTCAGATTTTTTGCATATAATACTAACCACAAACTCATGTTCAGTCAACAACAAAAATGAGTTCAAAATGGGTTTCCTTGAAACTGGACTTTTTTGGTGATAAGCAATTAGAATGAAGAAGTGTTGCAGATTACAACATACAGAAAAGTCAACACTTCTCCCAGTTTTTTTTTCAGCCAACCGATACCATAAATTTTGATTTGAAACCCAACACGAACAAAATCAAACCACATGTGAAAAGGAATGTACACAGAGAACGGAATACCTCAAAATAAACATATCTTGATCTAAATCTAAACATATTTTTTTATAACCTAATCTGGTCAGAGAAAAACTCAGTTAATAGTACTGAGATACTAAAGTAATTTTGATTTGCAAAATCAACTAAAAAAATAAATAGAAAAGGATAAAAAAAAGAGAACTGAGAAAGAGGGGAGAGAAGTTAAAC
This sequence comes from Sambucus nigra, assembly GCA_949130495.1. Lineage (NCBI taxonomy): Eukaryota > Viridiplantae > Streptophyta > Magnoliopsida > Dipsacales > Adoxaceae > Sambucus > Sambucus nigra. Next base: position 21,231,576 of record OX422220.1, read on the forward strand.
CGTAGCATACCTCAAAATTAACATCAAAGCTCAAAAAATTACAAAATGAAAATGAGAGACACGAAATTAAGGAAAGAAAACCATAAGAGAAAGCGAAATAAAATAAAAAACAAAACACCAGAATACAAAACCAAAACAATTTAAAGTATGTGGGGATTTCCGAGTTCAAATCTGAGGTTCCGAGTTCAAATTTGAGATTTTTGAGTTCAAACAGAGTGATAATGAACAGAGAATAATTTATAAACAAATTGAGACATATGTATATATTATAAACTGAGACATACCGAGTTCCAAATCTGAGGTTTCGGGTTCCTGTAAGAATGAACAGAGTGAGAATGAATAGAGAACCCCCAAAATATAACTAATTAACATGAAGATTTAATTCTAAAAGCCTGACAAAATACCCCAAACATCACTATAAATCCACGAATGCCCAAACGTATACCATGAAAAAACCTCCATAAGAACTTACATTGCAAACCTCCCTCTTATGGCCAACTTCATATTCAACGTCGCCACCAATGCTAGAGTTTTGTGGTGTAGGAAGGCTCTATTGATGAATACCACTGAGATAATATATACATCTGTCTTTGTGTCAGTTTATAATATATACATCTATTTTGGAACTCGATTTGTCTCAGAACAACAAACGGAACTCAGTTTGTCTGTTCAACAAAACGCTAACGTTTTGTCCGAACAATAAACGGAAGGGACCTTGAGTTCTGAGAGAGAGAGAGATACCACCAATGCCAGCATTTTGTTGTTCGTTGACGAAGGGAGAGAGGGAGGGAGAGAGAAAAGTGAGGGAGAAAAATAAGAGACGGATAGGTATGGATAATGAGGGTAAGGGAGAGAATTGGTGAAATACTAATGTACCCTTAATTTTGAATTTTGATGAAAAGGGGGAAATAAATTAGAGGGTGTAAAAAGAGGGGGTATCTAAATTTATAAGGGGTAAAGTAGGGAGTACATGAAAAACTTATATGGATGACATCATTGATCAATCTTATGACATACATAACTTTCCTACTTTATTATATATATATATATATATATATATATATATATATATATATATATATATATATATATATGTGGATGAATACCTATAGTATAGTTTATTTGTGTATGACAGGATTTTAGATTCGTACCCTGAGCATAGGACCTTGGATACGTGCTATCGGTGAGATTGATTATTTCGACGATTGAATGGGAATGCAAGTATGTGCGTGACCCATTTGGCTGGGGAGTATGCTCTCCTCCAACATATGTGTGTTATGATATTTATGATTCGGGGAAAACACCGAACCATTTGTCCTTTGTATAATGAGAATTTTGACTGGACATGATAGCAGAGTATGCCTACACCGCAACTGTGATTGGGAGGTGCTATATTAGTATATATTATAGGGTGGACATATATACTGTGATTCAATCTATTGTCTGAAGTTGTAGTGGATTGTGAATAAAAGAAATTGAATTTAATTAAGTAAAAGAATACTTAGTCCTAAGGTTTTTAAAGCAATATTCATATTAAAAGAGAAAAGAATATGAATAAGTATATTATGTATGGTATGGTACATACGGGGTTATTATATGGGATAGAATTATGTTGTAGAAACTAGTTAGAAGTAAACCTTAATTATTACTCGAATACGTTAGAAATGCACTCTAGATGAGAAGTGAGAATATCAAGTGAGAGCCTGGAATCTAACATGTACATAATAAATGCTTAATTGCACTTGCTAAACACTTACTATTTTAAAATCATTTACAATCGGGCTCTAACCCGTTTCCTTGCATATTCTCTTCTCTACTATATCTATATTAACAGGTGACTAGCATTAGGGACGTGTAGCTTAGGGTTTGGATGCTTGATCATGAGTTGTTGTTCCTAGAGATGCAAACTTGTTTAGATGCTTCATTTATTTTATTCCTATGTCTGTAGTACTTCTCTTATTAATGGCATGTTGCCCAGGATTCTAGTATTCCATTTTCCATTCAGATATTGTATTGGGTTTATGTTGGTACTATCATTTTTGGTTTGTTGGTTTGATGATGGATATTTTAAACTGGAAAGTTTTATCCAAGTTACATTTAATCTTATTATTCATTATTCATTTGTGTATGAGATTTTTCTATTGTTGTTCAGTATTGTGGTAATGGTTTTAAATTGTTATTAGTCATGGAAAATGTTTTTAACACTTAACTTAATTAAGTATTGGGTGAGTTATTTAAAAACAAATGTTTTTTTCGACATTGATGCTGAGAATGAACCAACTGTATATTCTATTTAATTTAATAAAGGAGTAGCTACCCGGTATTTAATTAGGCGGGGTGTTACAACCATTCCCTTCTCCACTGTCGATGTGCACAGGAACATCTTCGAAACCACCATATATTTTATGAACAATGATTTCACACACACCCTCCTTCAATGGCCAATAATGGCCGCCATATATTTAACAACTATGAGCTTGCACACTCCAACGACCAGTTTACCACTCAGGCGCTTCATTTAGTATTTCTTACCATAGTCACGATGGGTTATTGACGATAAACCAAGACATGTGACATGCTGAGGCATTGAGAAGGAGAATGTTGAAGGAGGAACCGACATCTGTGAGGGGAATGGAGAAGGAGGAAAATTTTGAGGAGGTAAAGGGAAACTAGGATGGATTGGGGGCTATAGGGACATACGACAGGTTAAAAGGGACGCAATTTGTGCAAGTTTCTCATTCATGACTTCCAGTTCATTTCGAAGCCCCATTACATTTCCTTCGGTCCTAGAATGACATTCATAGTTGGACGAGAAACGCTTATTAACTAAAGAACTCTCTTCCACAAGAGGTGCGGTGTGTTTCAATTTTGTTTTTGACATATGCAACCCAAACCTCTTGTCCTCCTTCTATGGTCCTTCCCAAAGGTCTGTGCGAGGGCATTATTGTCAAGGTCATCGAACGGGCTTGAAACTGACTGAATAATCATAGACTCTATTGATTCTAGAGTCTTGGACAAGTGAGGAGGGAATTTATTATCTTAGTCTCTTCTTGTTTGCATGTACAAGTTGGCCCGATTTGGTATCTTTCCTTCATCCGGGCTGCTGTTTGTCTTGCTCGACCACTTGTTTTTCAAATCTTCATAAAATTTTGAGCTAAGCCAGTAGATATAAGTTTTTTGTCCCTATTCTGCTTGTTTTTCTCCCTTTGCAACATATTGATTCCTTTGCCTAATTTTCCAGAAAATCATTTCATTGATCGATTGGCATCTTAACATTCGAGGGGACTTTATCTTTGAGCACTAAAATGTCAGATCTCGATGCTCCCTTAGGGAAATGATTATGCCTATAGTTTCTCCGATATGTTTGGAGTTGTTTAGCAACCCGATAAAGAACCTTATTTTTTGAGTTTACAGAAAATGAAAACCGTTTGTCGAGTTGCTCGTAGATGTCATCTTTAACAACTTTATCAATGAGGTTTTAATTGTCAGCTCCTCCCACTCTCACATTCATTTTTTCCAAGGACAAACACTGGCCTTTAAACTGTTGAATGTGATTCTTATCTCATGTGGGGTTATTTTCCAATAGAGAGAACCTAATGGGCTTCTTCTCAACTGACCCGATAATTTTAAGAGCGTTGGGCGTGTTTGTTGGATTAATGGGAGTACCTTGCCTACTGTAAATCGGAGTAGTGGAGTCAATCGCTGGTGGAGTTGAGTATTGCTCCCTAATTGGTGATGAAAATTCTCTTGGGGTGGTGTCATCTCGTCGGTTGGAGAGTTGAGTTCATTACCGCCCGACATTATCTACAAAAATAATAAAATTCAATGTGTATCTACAATAGATGCATAATTTCAAAGTTCAATATGAAACTATAACTAAGAAAATAATTTTTTTGACCATATATTGTAATCTACCTTTTCATGGTAAGATTTTAATAAAAGTTCCATGTGTCTGATCTCCATCCAGTCAGAATTTGTTTTTGAAAACCTATTAATTTTTGTACGGGTCCAATTAGGAGGAAGCATATCTATAATGGATGCATAGATGTCAGCAACATGAACTCAAAATTTCATCCTCTTCAGTCTATTAAAAAGATTGAGTTTGACGTGTATATGTCGCGAGACATTACACTCTTCGTCAATGTTCTTTTTACGTAATTATATCCATAATGGGTGATTTTTTTCTACCTTCTCTAACAGCGTAAGCAAGGTCAGAGATCTATCGGGATTATGTACACAAAATATATATTGTACAGCTTCATCCCAACATTCTAGTAGGGAAAACAGAATACGATTGAATAAGTACTCTTGCTGGAGATGAACTCCACGGTTTACATGGTAGTTAAATTATTCGATCTTGCTATTCACATACCAATACAATGGAGTACCCTATGAATGAGGCTAATTAATGAAAAAGGTACGAGTGCGGTCCAATTATAACCTCACACTTTTGTTGCTATTTATTATCACTGTGACTCGATTTTCCGCAGAAAAATGAACAAGGGGATAGATTAAATATCTATAAATAATGGCTCTAATGAATTATTAACTAGTTAGGTTAGTTTGATTTAGGTTTTGAATAATCACTACCCTTCTCTTCACCCAGTGCAATTTTTATTTAGGGCAATTTACAATTAGGTCTCTTGTTGACAATTTACTATTAGGTCCACTTGTTATGCCACTTGTACGGACTTCTATAAGAAGAGAATTAGTGGACCTAAGTGTTTAAAATTTGCCAAAATTCCTTTCGTGTTTAAAATTTGTTTCTAAGGGACCTAAGAGTACTTTGTTATTTAATTTATTTGTTATTATGTATGAAGGCATGAATCCCGTTCATGTTGGATCTCACCAATGTGAAATTCAAACAACAACTTGCCGTATAAGACAGAAAATTGAACCGTATGAATCGTTCCAGGCTTATGTGGATTGATTGAAGACGATTATGGTTACTTTATTTCCATGCTAAGATTTCAAAATGACAACACTCAGTATACACACACAGTACATACAAATATTATGTTAATAATTATCCCCAAAAAATAATAGCATATCAAACCATACACATATAAAATTCTAATAAACCAAATAGTTATATATACCTACTTTTATATATTTTTTAAAAGAATTCTCACTTACACACGCGCACACACACAGAGTACACACACATAAAAATACACGCACACACGCCATATGTACAATATGTGTGTATACCTACTTTGGTATTTATTTTAATTTTTACCCAAATAATTATTTATACCCACTTTTCCATTTTTTTGTAAAATGTCTCTTACACACACAGAGAGAGTACACACATAGTACATAATACATACACAATACAGAACACATGCATATACATATATATACACACACACGTATACACGCATACACACATAAACATATAAATACACACATACAGACATAAATACACACATATATACAAATGCACAAATACCCGAATACAAAAAATTAGGGTTTAAGTGTTGCTGTTGAGATTGAGATTGAAAAACTTGAGATTGAAATTTTAGGGTTTGGAAATTGTCGAAATTGCCGGAGAGAGGAAAAGTTGAAGGGTTTGGAAATTTTTGAGGGAAATATGAAAACCGGTTTGGGTTTTTTGTATTAAGACACTGGTCATGGCCTTGAGACATGACCACATACCAGGACCCCTTTAAAATTTAACACATATGACTAGAAACAAGAACATTGTCATGGCCAAAGCCGTGACTCCTAAATGGGATAATCACGGCCCAAAGTCGTGACTAGGCCAATGTGTATTTTGTTTGGTGGTCATAGACTTGGACCGTGACCACATCTATAACCATCTTAGAGGGAACTTTGGCTCGAATTTGGCGCAATAATGGTCACGCACGTGTCACAGCTATGGTCTGTGACCTATAGTGGTCACGAACTCGAGCTGTGGCCACCTTCAAGAGTATCCATGACCACACTGGGTCATGAACATGGTCATGGCAACGTTTGATGTGGTCACGACTTTTGACTGTGACCAGTTAGTCACGAATTTAGGACGTGACCCCTAGGTCATGACCATGCATAGGATTTGGTGTAATCATGTGAAAATCAACAAGTGAAGTAAAGTACATAACCACATAGATAGAGTGAGAACTATAAAGCATATAAGCGTATGATAATGTAAAGGTCAACATGTGAACAATAGACATTAACCTTCTTTTATTTCCAGGCCAGCAAATAAATTGCCTGAAATGCCAGTCCCTTCAAACAGTGAGGAGTCTTTGAGTGGATCCACCTCAGGATCCTTTAAATTTGTGGACATCACTTCTATTCTCATTGGTGTTCTTACTACTTAGGAGGAAGAAATGGAATCGAGAAGTAAAATCCCAACTTTTTTGGATTAGTCTAACGACCCACTTTTTCCAAAAGACCTATACTCTAGGAGGAATGAGGTTAGGGACCATCGGACCTCATTAACCTAGTGGATTTCCCCGACAAGTTACAAACCCATCTTGTAAAGAAGAGAAGGACTAGCATAAGTCTTATTGCTTCTTCTCTGGCCACCAAGAAGGTGGATGCCCTCGAAAAGGGGAAGGTCCTGTGATGTGAGTGGAAAATAATTATGACATGGCCCCCGCTCTACTAAAGGGGACCATCTTACTGGTCGATAAGGAAGAGTTTGGCAAGCTATTGACCAATCAGTTGGTCTCTCACGCCGCCTAGGCATTCTTTTTGGTAAGTCCCAATGATTTGTTTATCTTTTACTAAAAAAAATTATGTCATACTAACTCTTTTGTTCATCACCTTCCTTTCAGTTCCTAGTGGACTTTTTCGACATCCTAGATAGAATGGACGACAAGGATAGAGCCAATGATGATTTTGGGCGTGCCTTGAACGGATCCCAGACTGCTTTGAAGGCCATTAAAAAGGGTTAAGAAGCCGACAAGAAGACCACGAAGTTGAAAATGTCCAAACTAGTATAAGAGATTGAATAACTAAAGAAGCATGCTAAAGAATCTTGCATGCCACTTTTTCTTATGTGTACTTTAAGTGAAAATAATTTTTTCAAAAATAATTTTTTTCTAATTTTCATTTGCACCAATTTTGTGAACAAATTTTACTGAACCCAATTTTATCTTGTTAAGCCTAAACATGCATCTAGTGTGATTAAGAAAGTAAAATAAATCAAGTCCAAAAAATACACAACGTCGATGTATGGGAAAACCACTAAGGGAAAAAACCTCAGATGACCCAACCCAGACAATCACTATAATACGATTTTATAAAGTACAGACAATAGACTGACTCAACGACTCAATAGACCACAAGCCTTGATGCTCTTCTATGCTTCAACCGCTCCCCAACAGTGCAACGCAGGAGTCCACCTATGCGACGTCCACAACACACGATTCCACGTGCGCCTTGGTATCCGCTGAACAACTTTAGCAACTGCCTAAGATTAGGAACACAGAGTCCACCATTTCTTCACTACAAAACTCGAACAAGCAAATGTTCAACATAGATGAAAAAACTACAAATGGTTCTAAGCACATGATTGCTAAAAGATATGTATATGAAATATCGGATCTTGAAATACAAAGGATATTTTTAACTTTGGAAATCTTTGTAAACAAGTAAAGAAAAATAAAATTGTTCTGTTCTATAATTTTGGTTTTTCACACCTCGAAATTCTGAGAGAAAATTGCCTTTTATAAAAAAATCTTAACCCGACAAGTCGTCCGAACGATATCGGCCTATTATTAGAATGACTCTAAATATCTTTATTCGAATGAGACACTCATGTCGTTCTAATGAATAGCTGATGTCATTTGAATGACAGTGAATGACGTTTTATCTTCCAAAACACAAGGGAATGATCTACATTACTCTAAAATGTGTTTATCACAGAATAAACAAAGTTATCTTCAAAAAATGAAGTTAAAACATTTTAAAATCATTTTTAAACAAAATTACATCCTTAAAATATTTTTTGAGTCACATAAACATTATGAGTTCATACTTGAGAGTATCTCGGAATGCAATATGATATGAAGACATGAAACGTGCACCAATAAACATGACATGATCTATCTTTGAAGCTTGGCCACTACGTCTTCAAAATAACGTCATAGACTATGTGGGAATCATGACAAGATAAAATCTATCTATGACTCAAATTGGTTTTTGTCCAGAGTAATGCCAATACATAGAAATTGAAATTACTTGAAAATTTGTCCTTACAAATCTCCCCCTTTGGCTATTCCATGATAAAACCAAAAAAGTTAAATGCCTAAGCCAGGTCGTCAAGATGAATGACCTAAATCCCATCCCATAAACCCAAAAAGAAAATACGGGATATGCTCTTGAAAACAAATGTTGAACCGGCTTCCAAAACACAAGGGAAAGATCTATATAATTTTAAAATGTGTTTAACTCAGAATAAACGAAGTTGTCTTTAGAAAAAAGAAGCTAAAATATTTTAAAACCATTTTAAAACAAGATAACATCCTTAAAACATTTTTTGAGTCCCATAAACATTATGCGTTCATACTTGAGAGTATCTATGAAGATGTGAAATGTGTACAAATAAATACAACATGATTTATCTTTGAAGCTGGTCCACTACATCTTCAAATCAACGTTATAGACTATGTGAGAATCATGACAAGATAAAATCTATTAATGGCTAAAATTGGCTTTTGTCCGTAATAACGCTAATACATACAAAATGACACTACTTGAAAATTTGTCCTTACAAATCTCCCCCTTTGGCTATTCCGTGACAAAACCAAAGAAGTGAAATGCATAAGCTGATCCATTAAGCCGAATGACCTAAATCCAATCCCATAAACCCAAAATTAAAATATAGGACACGATCTAGTAAACAAATGTCGGACCGGCAACATAAACTTGTCTTCATGTGATGTAGTAGCAAAATATCTAATCTCTAAATAATCACTACACACACGAAAAAAATACCATGTGAAGTTTGGAGGTACAAATGATATAAACATTATGAAATCAATTTGTAAAACAAACCATTTGTTAAACATTTGAGCGAAACATATGATATCCATATTTTAACACATTTTCAATATAACTCAAATCAATGATACCAATATGTAAATAGTATGATCAAAACATGATAATCATAGGTTCTCATCAATTAAAACTTCCCCTACATCATATATTATCTCTCCCCTTTTTGTCTCGAATAGACAACTAGAGAAAAAGATATAAACATACAACATCATATCTACAATGAGAATAATCATATAAACCATATCTAGATAAACAGAGATAGCTAGCTAAAAAAAATCAGAAGATACTAAATCGTTGATAACAAATAGTCACACAAATGAATCATCAATATAAAAAACGATGTGACTAAACAAATTAATGTAGTATAAGAATCAATCGTGAGTAAACAATATCGACTGCAAATAAACTGTTCAAAACAACCTAGGTGTACTAAAATAATGTAATATCAACATATCAACGAAGCATGTGCAAAATCAGTACAAATAGTCAAAAAGTAAACTCAGGTCGTTCGAACGATAATGCAGTGTTGTTTGAATAATATAAGGTCTCATTCGATCAATTCAAGAAATGACCCAAAACATTAAGGTGTTCTGCGATGCAAATCAAGAAACGACCTATCTCACAGCCATACCTGACACTTTTATCCTCTCATTACTAGTGTCGTGCAATCGACTCTTCGAATGACATGGGCTATGTCATTTGAACGACATCCAGATGTTGTTTGAACGACTTCAAAACTTTATTTTCCAGCTCTAAAAATGTTCAAAATTTGCCTAGTGAAAAATTTCTTGAAAACAGCAACTGAAAAATCAAAACGGTAACAAAAAATACTCAAAACATAAAATATGAGTTTCTTGCTAACATAGTATCAATGTGATCAAACATGGATATGGAATGAATGGGCGTGAACTACTACAAATGAATCACAATCTGGACGCATTGAAACGATTAAGAAGCTCTAATTGATAGCTAAATATCATCAAACTAAGTTTTAGCCATAAGAAACAATTAATATATTGAGATAAATGAACTAAACAAACATCAGGCACACAAATTCAAAAATTTTACAATTCTACAAACAATACCGCCATGACACGATTTTTCAACATTAGGATTTGTGGTACAAACCCATTGTAATTTCCATACAAACACCCTTGTATATTTCATATTTTCTTTTTCAAGTTCTTTTGAGGTTGCTGTTTTCTCACCTTAGAGAAATCCTATTGGCCCCAATTTGGCATATGCTTCTTTTTATTGCCTTAATTTTTTCTCAGTCTCTTTTAAATGGTGGCCTTCATGACGAGTTTATTATACTCTCACATCCTTTTCCCATGAACACTCATCATTTTTTCAATATAAGAAATATTTATCCTCATGGAAAATGGTTCTTGCATGCATAGCTCCTCCTAAGTCTAATTATGGTTAGATGACCAAATTTAGAGGAGAACGTCTCACCAAACTCAATATGCATGATAAGTCAAACATTCCTAAAAACTCATGCATGTGTGTGCGATGGCATATATACAAAGTCGAATCCAAATGCAAATCAACATTGAAACAACCACATTAGTCAATGGCTAAGATCATTCAATGCCTGTACAATTATGACCAAATGTCCTAACCACATGGATAATGAAACAATGGGGGTCCAAACACACAAATAATCCACATCAAACATGTAAAATCGAGACACTAAAATAAACGAAAAATATTTTTATTTTTCAAAAAATATTTTTGACTCAAAAATAAAATCTTTTTGTATTTTCAAAAAATTTTAGCAAAATAAAATATTTTTGTATTTTTCAAATAAGACTCAATAAAAGAAAAATATAATACAAAGAGTTACACTTTTCATAACACTAGCAAGACATATATCATAAAGCAAAGACTAACGTATGACAAATATTGCCATGCAAGCAATCATCCATAAGAAATAACATGTGAAGCACTATGTGCTAGCATGTGAGAATTAACCAACCTAGCATTTAGAATCTCCAAAATAGATTTCTTAACCCATACATGTGTATACCTAATTAAATAGGCTTAGAGAACTGACGGGACACTACAATTAAACTTCCTAGGGTCTTTTATAATATAATAGGAAAAATTCCTAAGGTGACCTTTCCTAGCACAATGCGAACATATGTAAACACGCCGAGGAACGGGGCCTTTAAGTTGACCTTTTCTAACATCCTGTGATGTGGTTGATTCTCTAAAACAAACTATGGTTTGGACTTTAGCATTTGAGGCACTAGAATAAGATAAGCCACTACCATCACTCCAGGAATCGTTTATATCATTTTTCAACTTCAAAATTTTAGACTCAAGCAAAGAATGAGATTCCTCAAATTTTAGGGACTCCTTCTTCATATTTTCAATTACCCCTAAAAGGTTATCTCCCTCACCCTCAATATGAACAAACTTATCCATAATTGTCTTACCAGTTGCCTTAAATTCATTAATCAAAATATTTTCTTCAACGGTAGAAACCCTATAATTCTTAAAGTCCTCTAACTATTTCTCTAAAACAAGGACTCTATTCTCACTCTCTTTCTTGGCCAATTTTAAAGAATTAAATTCACCATACAAAGTAACAAACTTCTTATGAATGATATATCTTTGACTTTGAAACGCTTGCAAATATTCAATCATATGTTTAAAATGATGATTTTCGTCTTCAAGTATTTCAATTCTTTTTGCAAACTTCAAATTCAAAAGATTTAATTTGTCAAAAATTTGAGTATTCATCGAGAGAAAAATAAAAAAAACTACCAAAAATCACAAAAACAAGGATCTACATACTAACTAAATGTAACCCACTCTGATACCAATTTGTAGGACCCTTTTTCTTGTGTGTGCTTTAAATGAAAATAATTTTTCTAAAAACAAACTTTTTCCAATTTTAATTTAGACTAATTTTGTGAACCAATTTTCCTTAACCCAATTTTATCTTGTTAATCCAAAACATGTATCTAGTGCGATTAAGCAAGTAAAATAAATCAAATCCACAAAACACATAATACCGATGTACGAGGAAACCACTAAAAGAAAAAACTTGGGACGGCCCAAGCCTACAATCACCATAATGCGATTTTACAAAGTACAGATAGTAGACTTACTCAATGACTTGATACCCCATAAGCCTTGACACTCTTCTATACTTTAACCACTCCTCCATAGTGAACCGCAACAGTCAACCTACGCCAGGTCCACAACACATGAGTCCACATGCGCCTCAATATCCATTAAACATCTTTGGCAACCGCCTATGATTAGGAACATGGAGTCCACCGCTTCTTCACCACAAATCCCAACAAAAAAAATGTTCAAAAGAGATGAACAAACTCCACATGGTGGTAAACAGAAGATCTTTGTTGCATATGTATATGAAAAATTGGATCTTAAAACACAAAGGATGTTTTTAACTTTGGAAACCTTTATAAACAAGTGTAGAAAAATGAAACTGTTCTGTTCTATAATTTTGGTTCTGCACACCTCAAAATTCTGAGAGAAAATTGCCTAAAATAAAAAATACAAAGTCGGTAAGTCGTTAGAATGATATCGATCGGTGGTTAAAACGACTCTACATATCTCGTTCGAACGAGATACGCATGTCGTTAGAACGACTAGCTGATGTCATCTGACCGACAGTGAATGTTGTTTGATCTTCCAAAACACAAGGGAATATCTACACGACTCTAAAACTTGTTTATCTCAGAATAAACAAAGTTATCTTAAGAAAAATGAAGTTAAGACATTTTAAAATCATTTTGAAACAAAATAACATCCTTTAAATATTTTTTAAGTCCCATAAACATTACGCGTTCATACCTGAGAGTATCTCGGAATGCAATATGATATGAAGATGTGAAACATGCACCAATAAACACAACATGATCCATCTTTGAAGCTTGACATCTACGTCTTCAAAACAACATCATAGACTATGTGGGAATCGTGATAAGATAAAAATCTATCTATGACTTAAATTGGTTTTTGTCTGGAATAATGCCAATACATACAAATTGACACTACTTGGAAATTTTCCCTTATAAATTTTCCCAAATGTTGTCTGAGGCTTTGGAGACTAAGGATAAATCCTACGACCGAGGGTGGGGTAATCCTTATGATAAGGCCAAGAAATAATTGGAGCACTAAACTCGTAAGTTTAATTTTGAGAAAGGATTGTATGGGTCCTTAGTTATGACATGAGTCTATCCCAACTCCGAACTCTTCAACAAGCATGACCCAATCTCCTCCTAAAGATGGACGAGCAAGAGTTTGATTGACCAAGAGCATGTGAAAAAGAAGTAATGCCAATCTAGTCAGATTATCCTAGGAACTTTTATTCCCTGTAATTTTGTTTTTTATATTTTGAATTATAAGGGCTTTCCCATCCTTGGTCCTTAATGAAAAAGTTATCTTTTGGCCTTATCATTTCCTGCTCACTTGTTGACTGCTTATGAATGATTTAGTTGATATTTCATTTTTAAATGTCTTACCTTTGATATTTATAGTCTAATAATAATTTTGCAATTATGCCAATAAGTCATGAGGGTGAAGATCTAGATATGATCCTTGGTCTGAAATCCTGTGGATGAGGTCGTGAAGAGTACGTATATGTTCAACAGACAATGCAAAAATTGACAAATGCTTACAAGAAGTTGTCTCGTATGATTTTTTCACTTAAGACCGAGGTTAAAGACATGGAAAACATTATCGAACTACTGGAAACTGAGAACAATGCTCTAAGGGAGAAGTTCGGGAGTGTCGACCAAATCTTCAACGAAGACCGGACGAGTGAATGGTGTCTTCAATAAATCATGATGAGACTGATGTACTAGTTTCATCTTGATCCTCGAGAAGTTTGGTCGTCTTTGTATGATGTTGGATGGATAGATACCCTTCCCTAATTGGACAAAGATAAGTAGGCCACATACAAGCATGGGTGGCAAAATGTCCTAGTGGTTATGAAGGTCGCTAGTAATTCCTAATTCTGGCATTGGTATGGGGATAACTTATCATTTATTCAGCCCCTCGTTGAAACAGAGGACTTAGGTATCCCTACATATGCTATCCCGATTCAACTTATAAGGGACAATTTTTCGAATCATGACTGTGACAAATTTTTTTATCCTAATCCAGAGACGGTCCCCGTGGTAGAATTACTACCGAGTTGGAGCGCCCGAGATAAAATTCTTATTTATCCTTTTTGTATCAGTTTTGTATATTTCCAATCTAGTTAGTTGTAATTTAACAAGATTATGAATTAAACTACGTAGTTAATTACATGTCTTACATTCTCCTATTTTTTATGCCAAAAAGTATTTTATTACTTACATTACTTTTTGGGATAAGTGTCATCACACCACCTTAGGCCTAGGAACAACTATATAAAAAATGCACATAGTTATAGGGTAATCCACCCGTTCGGAATTTTAGTCGAGTTAAGTCGAGGCATATAGTGCCTAACAGTCCCCCATATGTCTTTTTCTTAATCAGGTAATTCTGGATGTTTTCTTTTATTAATGATGAAAATATGTAACCTTAAAATCCGATTACATGTGATTTCACTAAGGCATTCAAACTTATAATCAGGATTTGATCGGATAAATCTGAAGAAATTTGTGATACTTAGCAAAGCTAGCCTGCTATTTGGAATAATAAGAAAGCTAATTGTATTTATTGAACTTTAAATCATACAAGAATATAAGTTGAATCTTGAATTACAACAAAAAAAATTCCAAAATAAAACTTGCTAAGATTTGTCATATTCCAGGCCCTAGGAATATCCCTGCCCTCCATTGTTCTAAATGGTATGATTCTTACAGGTCATCTCTGGTAACTTTGAAAGTTCATTCCTTGTTAGGATCTAACTTACCATCCGATGACTTCCTCGCGCTACCGATCACCTTTATAAGGGCATAATCCCCAACCTAGAATTTCCTTATATTTATGTCTTTGTTATACTTTTTGGCCAAGTGCTATTGGTAATAATAAGTTTTATTAAGGCTTGCTCCGTCCTCTCTTTGGTCAAGTCAAGCTTAGTCCTTATGATTTCTTCGTTCAGGCTTTGCTCGGCAACAATTATCTTCATGGTCTGTATGATAGCTTTAAGTGGGATCATGGGTTAAATTCCATAAACTTGTGAGAAGTGCATTTCCCTAATAAACCTCCAAGGCATTGTTCGATGTACCCAAGAGATACGGCAAAGCTCATACAACTAAGCTCTTTTTGCCTTATCCAACATTTTCTTCATTTCTTCGAGCACTATTTTGATGGAGGCCTCAACCTGCCCATCTCTCTAAGAAAGGCCACCGAACTATATTAATGCTTGATTTTGTTGTTATTGGAGAAGTCCTAAAATCACCCGCTCTCAAATTTCATTCCGTTATCAATTATGACTATTCTAGGAATGCCAAAATAGGTCATGATGTTCCTCCAAATAAATATGATCATATCGGTGTACCTTATGTTCGCCAAAGGTCTAGCCTTTATCCATTTGGTGAAGTAATTAGTTTTTACCATGAGATACTTCTGATTTTCCTAGTTTTGTGGGTAAGGGACTCATAATGTCCAAACTCCTCTAAGAAAAATGCCATGTACTAGTTAGTGACTTGAGGTCACTAGCTAGTTGATGAAGCATATGTGGGAACTCTTTTCGTTTCTTGGACTTTATGATATGTTAGACTGAGTCTTTTGACATATAAGACAACTAGTACTTTTCCTTAATGCCCCTAAATGCTAAAAACCTTACTCCAAAATGGTTTCCACATATTCATCGTGCAGCTTATGATAGACTCGTTAGACGTCATTGGGTGCATGAATTGGAGATATAAACTTGTGAAAGATTATTTGAAAATATTACCCAAAGGTTATAAGTAAAACTAAGTAGACTCCACCTTGATCTGATGGTGTCCTTACTGGTAGTAAGGTAATACGTCTTCCTGTAAGTATGACATAATTGGGTCCATCCAGTTAGGAGCCTTTTGGACAGAGAGAACGTGTTCTATGACCTTCGCCTTAATGATGCTTGGTTAGGAAAGGTAATCTCAATCGTTATCTTTTGTTCGAAGTCAATTGTTGAACCCAAAGTGTCCAGAGGATCTGCATGACTATTATTCCCTTATGGAAGTTGTTAAATATGAACTTTTATGAACTGGGTGACCAGGCTCTGGACGGTCTGTAAGTATGCTGACATTCATTCATATATGGTATTGTAGTCTCCTGATACTTGATTAGACACTAGTCTTGAGTCGTATAAGACATTACGGTGAATCGCATCAAGAGATATGGCCTTCCTCAATCCGTTGATGAGATCTTCATACACAACCTCATTATTGGATGTCTTAAAGCCATGTTTGATCCCCAATTCGAGCATGTTTTGATTTGGAGTAACAAGGACAATTCCCACTTCTTCCCCCATTGAGTTAGTGGGTTTGTCGTTGTAGGGCATCCACTTATTCTACTAATACATGTCCTTTGATCTTAACTCTAGGTTAATAATGGATGTTGAACCTCCCTAATTCCACCGACCATTTAGATATATTTCCAAAGAGGTCGACCTTTTTTTAGGACTACTTTGAGCGAAAACTATGTGATATTTATATTTGAACTTTAAAATAGTGCTTTATCTTTAGTGATGAGAATACCAAAAAATAGTCTAGCTTCTCCAAAGGTAGGAATAATATCTTAGAGTCCAGTAGCGTTTTTCTAACATAATAGGTCGAGGACTGGTTAACTTTCTTTTCACATATCAAGGTTGAGCTAAATGCGTGGTGGAATACCACGGGATATAGATAGTTTAGGTCTAACATATTTGGGACCACGAGCAGGTGTGGTTTACTGAAGTAAATCTTGATTTCCTTAAGTTCCTTTATACGTTCTTAATTCCAATTTAGGCCCTTATCATTCTTAAAGAGTTAAAAGAATGGTTGGAACTTTCTAGAGGACTTAGAGATGAAATAGTTGAGCGATGCAAACATTTTGATCCACTTCTCAACATCTCTCCCTATTTTTGGTGGATAAAAATTATTGATCATCCCAATCTGGCCGGGGTTTTATTCTATCCCCCTTTGGCTGACCAGGTAGCCCAGGAACTTCCTAGACCGTACTCTGAAAGAGCATTAGGCAGTGTCAAGTTTCCTGTAACACCTGAAAACCTCAAATGCCTCTGACAGGTCCTATAAACGACCACTCATGTGCTTACTTTTGACAAGCATGTCGTCCATGTAGACCTTCATATTATCACACAACTAATATTTGAACATCTTAGTGACTAACTGTCGCTAAGTATCTCCTATATTATTGAGCCCATATGGCTTAACTTTAAAGTAGTACAAGCCGAGGGTTATAATGAGCGAGGATTTTTCTAATTCTGGATCAAACATAGGAATCAGATGATACCCTGGGTATGCTTAAAGGAAACTCATGGATCTATGGCAGGTTATAGAATTCACTAACTGGTCAATCTTTGGCAGACGAAAACTGTCTTTGTAACATGCTTTTTTCAATCCAGTGAAGTCTATGTAGACTCTGCACTTTCCATTATTCTTCTTAATAATAACTGGGTTACAAGTACACTTGGGGAATTAAACTTCTTTAATACACCTTGCCTCCATAAGTTTCCACATTTCATCTTTCGCAACCTTTGCCTTTTGGGGGGCTGTTCGACACACTTTTTACGTGATCGATGGGAACGCTGGATCCAGATAGAGATTATGGCATATGACCTCTGAACCAATCTCAATCATATCACAAGGATTCTAAACGAATACTTCTTTATTATCTTTAAGATGATAGTTCAGTTTGTAAGAGAAAGTCTTATAATTTCTTAATGTAGTTTTTATTTGGCTTATCTCGTTACACATACATTGCACCATCATGACCGCTTCTACATATTCAAAGACAAAGTTGAATAATTTTGGTAGATCAAAGGATCGTGCATAACAACAACATTCATAAGAGTTATGGTTGCTTTGGTAAGGCCTTTATTTTTATAGGGGATTTTAAATTTTTAAGAGTTTGCATTTAGAAATGATTTAAAATATTTTGCAAAGAAATTTTGAAAATTTTGACAACTCATTAGAATGAGCTTCTATTGTCGTTCGAATAAGGTATATGAGGTCGTTAGAACAGGGTTCCCACTATCGAATGAGTTGATTTTCATTCTTCTTGGGAATGTCATTTGATAGGTCATTGGAAGATGATTCGAATGAAAACAGGTTCATCGTTCGAACGAGGTACCAAGTCGTTGGAATGAGCATGCAACAATTTATTTTTTAATTAGATCTAATCTAAATCTCTAATGTGTATCCTTTTACAACCAGCTTTCTTACAAACAGAGATGGTGGATTAGAGTCTTCAAGGACATCTTTATAAGCTTTTCCACACCCTTTTTAGAGTTCCATTTGTGATTAAACTCTTCCAAAAACCATCCAAACCCCTTGAAAATTTAGAGATCACTTTAACAAATCAAGAAGAACATTTTAATTATTTAAAACCTTGTAGAGATCATCTTTACTACTAATTTTTGGATCAAAGGCTTTATCGTTAAAGAAGAAGGTTAATCGATGGATACTGATGGAAGATTGTTTCCTATGGGTTATGCTGGACTGTGTCGTTGCAGTAGAAGATTTGAATAACTGCGCATCATACTTAGTGAGATAAGTAGTTTGTAAGTCAACGATGTCTTTCAAATCTTGTATAATGATGAAATAGAGGTTTTTGCTTGAAAGGAATTTTTTCCTACTTCATCATGTATTTGCCTGTTTAGTTATCTATATTTAATTTTGACTACATCTTTACATGCACACTAAATTAATTCAAAGAAAAAATTTGGTAAAATTGATTTTGTGTGTGGCTGGCCTAATATACGAATCATTCCATAGAATCCTTACATTCTCAAATTGGTATCAGAGCTAGTTACACTAAGTTTATGTGTGATCCTTTAAAATTTTAGATTTTATCGATAATTTGTATAATAGGATGCCTATTTTTGATGGGTCAAATTATGCTTACTAGAAGGCTAGGATGAGGTATGCTTTAAAATCTATTGATGAAAGAGTCTAGCTTGTATTTGAAAGAGGGTGGACACCTCCCACTGTGACCAATGACAATGTCGAAAGCCCTAGACTTGTCTCTGCGAGGTCAGAAGATTATTTTAAATGGAGTAATTTTAGCTCATGTGGCTTAAGTGCCATTTAGGGAGCCGTCACCCCTGATGAGTTCCACCATATCATAATGTGCACCACGTCTAAAGAAGGTTGTCTTACTCTCCAGCTCACTCATGAGGGTACCACTACTGTAAAAGCTTGTAAGCTATAGAACCTCACCACACAATTTGAGACGATTACCATGTTAGATTCTGAGTCATTTATTGAATTTTATGCATGATTGTCTAATATCGTAAACTCTAGTTGTAATTTAGGTTAGAAAATTCATAAAACGCATATAGTTAAAAATATTTTGTGATCAGTTCTTATTTCATTTTATTCCTAAGGTCACCGTGCTTAATCCGTTGGGGATATTAGATACGCTTAGGTTAGACGAACTCATAGGAGACCTTCAAACATATGAGATCGACATATTTTCCAAAACTATTACACCAAAGGAAAAGATAATTTCATTATTTGAATCTAAAAGGGAAGAGGAAGTGTCATCTAGCTCCGAATATAATTTTGATTTAGATGATTTATCCTTTTTTGTAAAAAAAAATTAAAAATTTCTTAAATTTAGAAAAGAAAATACTTCCAAAGAAAATAAGAGTTTTGAGAAAGACAAAAAAACATAAATCGGGCAAGAAAATATCACACAAATAAAAATAAAGAGAGATGTTATGAGTGCAAGGGTAAGGGTCACAAGCCTCACGAGTGCCTGACAAGATTAAAGAGATATGGTGAAGACAAAGCTCCCTTTAATTCCACGCTTAGTGAGAGCGATGTTGAGTTGGTGAATTCTGAAGACAAATCACCACATGGACATAACTTCACCGCGTTCATGGCTAATCATCTTAGTAAATCTAGTGCACCTTACGCCGATAAGGAAGTTGCTAAACATGATGACCTTGACAGTGAGTCTAGTCATTCAGGAGTGAAAGCGAGAGTGACCTTTAACGTGTTTACACCGAGCTTTATGCCTAGTCCTTTAAAACAAATAAATAAAACAATGGTTTAACACTTAGATTTTCATCTTTAGAGAACGAATTGAAAGAGTCGAAAGAGAGCTAGTCATCGGTGTTCATTTACAGATAGAGTCGTTTTAGTGGAGAGGGAAAATGGTGGCTTGACTAACAAAGTGTCTAGTCTTACGAGAGATCTTTAAGCATCCGTGGAGAGTCATGAGAAAGTTGAAGCCTATAAGGACATATTTCTCACGTTCATTATCTTACATTTTTATATGTCGTACGCCGCTACATTTGGCACGTCTCTACACGATCTCACACGACGGCCTCAATCTGAATTCTAGGGATCAAGCATTCAACATCTCCATCATGTGTCCCACATCTACCTCAATGACTTCACGTTCCACAATTTCAGTGATTTAATTCAAGTGGTATGCAAGAGAAGTCAAAATAGTGAAAGAAGGGAAGATATGGAAGTTTAAGGGCATTTTGGTAATTTTATAGATGCCATCCAGAATACCAATCAACTATAGAGTTGAAGAGCTCGACGTATCGAAGATACTGGAAGAAACAGCATCTCAATCAGAGCTACGGTGAAGAAGTTATGGCCCTTTGAAAATGGAGAAAATTTCGAGGAAAACTCTTGGAAAAAGGCTCAGTGTTTAAAGCCCCACATTTCAACGAATTTCTACGAACCGAAGCCAAAACGGTTTGGGGGGGGGGGTTGAATCGGTTCGCGGTACACTCGAACCGGTTCGGGGTACCTATACGCTGGCAGAGTTTTAAAATCATAAAACTCTTTATTGGTTTCCCTATAAAAACCAACTTCGGGGGAGTTGTTTTGCAAGACTTTGAGAGACATTTTTTAGAGTCCAAATACATCTAGTCTTCATATTTTTTAGTTCCAAGACTCATTTTTTGATTCACATATCATTGCAAATCCTTTGTGAATCCGTTTGCAACCCAAAAAACACAACCTTGTGTTTGTTCAACCCTTGTGGAGAAGACCATCCTTCTTCATTGCTGCCCTTCTGGAAAGGGAAAGTTCCAGCCGCCGACTACAGAACCGACGCCTGCGGGTACTTCTGTGTCACTGTATTTTTACTATAATCCATGTAACCGTTTCTTACAATATTATAGTGAAAATAAAAGGTTTTGCCTCTTTGGAGGATTTTTCCTCACATGTGTGTGTTTGAATGATCTTGTATGATTTCATCATCTTCAATCCCACCTAGATGCATGTTTAGGACTTAATTGTTAAAAATTGAGTTTAATTAAATAATTTATTTATTTGAACGCACGGGCACTCTTTACAAAGCCCTTGTATCCCAACTCGATAAAGATATCGAACGTTGTCTGGAGGTCAATGTTACTATTGAGGGTACATCAAAGAATGTTGAAAAGATACTCCTCGATCCTTCTTTGGATTTTATGGAGAGGCAAGGAATAGGTTATACTGGGCATCAACTTCACATATTGTACCTAATACGGTTCCTAAATTTGTGGTAAATCCTTATGGGCATCGACCTAAACTACAAAAGAGATTTCAACCTAAGAAAGCGAACCATGATAGATCCAAACAAGTCTAGGTTTTAACCTATTGCAAAAGGACAAGCCACCTTAGGGAATTTTGTTACAAGATATATAAAACTAGATGTATATAAACTCCTGCGCACCGCTATAGCAACTTTGCTAGTATTAAAGAGCAAGTTAAGTTCCTATTCATGACTTCTCCAAGTTTGGAAGAATTTCAACTGATGTCTATATTGTTTGAGAACGCTTCTAATGCTCAAACTAGAGCCAACAATGACTAATAAAAAAACAAAAGGTTACCTTCGCTTGGTACCTCCGCTTGGTTACCTCTGCATGTTTCTCTCGAGGTTTAAATTACTTCCCAATAGTATTTTCATAGTTAGTCACTTAACTGGTGGCATATCATTTTTTACCAACCTTGAGGATCGCAAGAAAGGGAAAGTCACTTATGGAAATAGGAGAAGGTCTAGTATTTTTAGGGCATGGATGTGTTCTGATAATGGGATTTCCTAAACTAGACAATGTGTTGTACTTAAAAGGGTTGAAAGAGAACTTAATTATCATAAGTCAATTGTATGAAATAAACATTGCAATAAATTTTGACCAGTACGAGTGTAACATATATGATCAATCTGGTGAAGTTTTACTATGAAGAGTGAGGACCGAAGATAATTGCTGTGAGATTATTCCCAAGTCCCCCTTAGTGTGCGACAATGCCACGGCCTCCTCTACAAACCATTGGCATGAACAAATAGGTCATGTGAACATTAGATAACTGGAGATATTAGTGAAAAAGGACCTAGTTCTTGGCTTACTATCACTTTGGACACCAACTTCCTCGACTTGTGGACCTTAACAATAAGGAAAACATATTTGAAATCCACATCTAAAGTTGAATACCATTACCACCGGACGTGTTTTGGAGTTGATTCACATGGATCTTATGGGTCCTACTTGTTTGGAGAGATTAGGTGGTAAGAGATACATTCTCGTGATAGTTGATGACTTATCTAGATACACTATAGTAGGATTTCTTAGAGAAAAGTCTGATGCGGTTAAGTTCTTAACAACCATGTATCATGTCCTACAAAACTAATATGGTGTCACTATTAATCGTATGCATAGTGATTACGGCACAAAATAAAAAAAAAAGACTGTAGTGGATAGTTATTATGATGGAGTGGGAATCAAACACGAGTTTTTCACCATTCATACCCTAAAAAAATTGGATAGATGAGAGAAAGAACGAGACGATACAATAGATGTCTAGATCCACTCTTCTTGGGAGAAACGTGCCTAGACATTTTTGAGCAAAGGCGGTAAGTACCGCATGCCATACAGTGAATAGGGTATATCTTCGTACGCACACACGCTAAACACGCATTATGAGTTGTAGACATGGAAGAAGCCCAACATCGTATTTCTTTACCTTTGGAAGTACTTGCTACATCTTGAGAGATAGAGAGCAATTAGAAAAGTTTGACTCCTAGAGTGACGAGGGGATATTTTTTGGCTATTCATCGTCGAGTTGGCCTTATAGGGTATTTAACCTTGCAAGCTCTAAGGTTATGGAGTCAATAAACATTACGATTATAGATGACGATTCCTCGGAGTTTATTAACCCTATCCCCCAATGTAAGGATGATGAACCCCTGGTGACGATCTCGTCCTTCCTCATACTATTTCAATGGACCCCACGCTTAATTTAGAGGATCCACCCTATTGGGTTTAAAAGAGTCACGACCCTTCCGTTATTCTTGGTGATCGCACATTAAGTGTCAAGACTCGTTCTCAACTATAGAATGTGGTTATCTATCTTTAATACACCTCCTTACTCAAGCCTAAAAATATGAAAGAATCACTCAAGGACGATCATTGGATATCCTCTATGCAAGATGAGTTGCTTCGATTTCACAAGAATGATGTATGGGAGTTAGTCCTCCGACCCAGCGAGACAAATGTGATAAGTACTAAATGGATTTACAAGAACAAGATGGATGGAAATGGTACCATAGTTCGTAATCAGTCTAGGTTGATCGCTCAAGGCTACACACATATTGAGGGTGTAGACTTTGACGAGACATTCACTTCTGTTGCTAGGATTGAGTCCATCCACTTACTACTCGCCATAACTTGTCATCTGCTCTTCAAGTTATATCAGATGGATTTCAAAAGTGCCGTCCTAAATGACATTCCACAGGAGGAAGTTTATGTGGAACAACCAAAGGGTTTGAAGTCCCAAAGCGCTTAGGACGCGTCTTTTATCTTAAGAAGGCCCTGTATGGTTTGGGCAAGCACTATGTTCTTGGTACGAGAGGCTCACCTTTGATCTCTTAGCTCGTGGCTTCAAGAGAGAGGGATTGGATAAGACGCTATTTATGGGGAGAGAGAGTGGTGTTGTATTAGTTACATTAATCTATGTGGATGACATAGTATTTGGATCCACGTTCTCTCGACATGCTCACACTTTTGAGGAGGAGATGACGAGTGAGTTCAAAATGAGCATGGTCGGTGACCTTACGTTATTCTTAGGTCTCCAGGTGCGTCAGTTAGAGGATAGGATATTCATATCTAAATCTAATTATGTTAGGGACCTAGCGAATAAGTTTGGTTTAGACTTTGCTAAGAACTCACGCACCCCTTTGAGTACATAGACTAAGATTAGCAAACACACTTTGGGCAAGGACGTAGAGCAAACCCTTTATAGGAGCATGATAGGTAGTCTTTTCTAATTAACCACTAGTCATATCGACATTTCCTTTAGCATTGGAGTCTATGCACGATACCAAGCGTTCCCGAAAGAGTCTCACTTACTCACACTTAAACGTATCAATAAATACATGAGCGACACTCCTTCTTACGGTATTTGGTATTTCTTTGATACTGATGATCATTTTTCTACCTATTTTGATGTTGATTGGGTCGAGGATGTTGATGGTTGTAGGAGCACCCCGGGTGGGTGTTTTTAATTTAGGAGAACTCTCGTCTCTTGGTTGGTTAAGAAGAAAAACTCCATATCTTTGTCCATGGCGGAGGCCGAGTATATTATCACCGGGAGTTATTGCGCACAACTCTTATGGATGAAGCAAATGTTGGAAGATTATGGGATTTCACAAGGCACTATGACTATTTCTTGTTATAATACGAGTGCGATTCATATATCTCGTAATCCAGTCCAACATTCTCAGACAAAGAACATTAGGATACGTGAGAATTTTATTCGTGATCTCGTTGAGGAGAACGTTGTGTTCTTGAGCTTTGTGAGCACCAAACGTCGATTAGAGGATATTTTCCTAAAATCTTTAGATGCACTTAGATTTGAGGATCTTAGGAAGTCTTTGGGTTTGCTCCGTTGAATGGGTTCGAGTACTTTATCTACTATAGGAAGTTTATCATGTTCATATCGCATATTCCTATTACTAGATTGTATCATCATTATATTGATATGTTTTCCTTTTGATATATTTTGAAAATTTCCAAAAAGTATTTTGTTTTTATGATTTTTTTTTTGAAAAATCAAAAAGATTTTCGATCTTTAAGAAAAAATTTGAAAAATATATTATTTTGATAAAATTTATGAAAAGGAATAAAACATTTCTATATTTGCAAATTTTCACCGTATATGGATAAACATTTAAGATATTAAGATCACCACTAGATTCCATCCATTCACGTGGATTTTTCATGGTGTCTTGAGACATGACTTTGTTTCGTTAGTTTGATTAATAACTAGTGGATTTCATTACGTCGTTCATTGATGATTACTCTATAAATGTTATACTCGTTGTCACCTTTATTGCACACGTGCATGAACTTTTTGAACATTGTACTTACCTATCATGTGTCGAATACAATGTTCTCATCTCAATTCTGCTTAATAACCCATAATATATAAAAAGAGAATAATTATGCATGTAAGAACCATTTCCCAGATTTTGTTTCCCAAAAAATATTAATATATGTTAAGCAATGGAAATGAGCCACGAAAGAGCAAAATTGTCTTTGCGTTAAAAGCCACCATTTGCATAAAAGATCTTAAAAAGATTAATGGCACACAAAAACAGAAGTGCTAAGGTCATTTAGTTTATATTCATTGATGATTCACTATATATGAGCATTATGATTTCTTCAAAATATATGAAAGTGAATCTTTATATATGAGGGATTTTGAGGGATTTATAAAGTTGAAGATCAATGGGTTTGTTCAACGGACTTTCTTAAAAAGAACTAAATAGTTTGGCGTTATTATTCTTACAATCATTAAAATTTATGGCATATTGCATAAGTTGAGTTAATTTTATTTGAGTTCAATAATTTTGTACCACTCCGTAGATTCTTAAACTGGTATTAATTAAAATTAATTCAAAATTCGAAAAAAATAATATTTTTGGATTTAATTATTTCTAGTAATTAAATATGTTGGTTTATGGAAAATAGGATTTTAATCGGAATTGAAATCGGGGATGCAATCGAGTTTTTATTTGTAAATATAGATTTTGGGGCATCCTGAGCACTTGACCAGGATCGAATCGATTCAGCCTGGTGGGCGAATCGATTCGCCCTGGCTAGTGTCGACAGATTTGGTTGTTTTATTAGAGTTTGAGATAATTACAACTCTTAATTTTCCCCATATTAAAATAATTCCAGGTTAGACTTTTCTAAACCCTTGTTCACAAACTTTTCAACCAGAAGACTTATTCATCTTTACCAACTTTTCTCTACAAACCCTAGCCCCAAATTTAATCAAGATTCAACTAAATTTTTGAAGGTTTAATTTGTATAACCTTATAATCAGATTTTTCAATCGACGTTTTAGCAAACATGGATACTTATATTCCCTCTCTTTAGTATTATGCATTTTAAATATTGCCTAAACATTAATTTACATATTTTTATTAAAATAAATTAGCAACCTTAATTAAGTAAAGTGAAATCTAAGTTGGGACTGTTTTTGTGAATAATCTTAATCTGAATTAAGACTCCTAACCCTTATGAGCTTAGGGTAGAGATTTGGTTTTGTTATTGTGGGGGTAGGTTTGCATGTAAAAAATCATAATTGCGCTATTTAAATGAAAAATGACTTGTTAAATCATACGGAATTACATAGATATGATCAAAGTAAATTATTGAGGTGTGCTCCTTAAACTCGTATTATGTTGAAATTATAATGTTAGATAAAATATATAGTGTTATTTACGACGATGGATTGAACGAATTAAACTGAGTTTAATTATGATTATATGAGAAATTGTATATTTGTTGATAAATTGGATTGTGTGACTTATTGTGTTAATTACATTCATCACCGCAGGGATGACGAAATTTTGGATAGTATGCGCTCACCTTAATTTTAGGAAAACTTGCTAGGTATGGGGACAGTGGGTATGCCTTAGTTGCGGTTAACTCTATCTAGGTATGGGACTAGTTAGTGTAGATTTTTACAGATGGGATATTCCGTGGTGGGGATGATTTTGGTGTCATTCCGTTGATTTGGAAAGGCTAGACGCGAGACTATGAATGGATAATTCATAAAAATTCGTCATATTTTATAGGGTAGGACGTGTTTGTATTTTGGCGACCTCAAGGTATGGGACTAGGGGATGGTTTGGTGATTTATACTCTATAATAGGGCGGGGTTAATTTAAAATGATGATAAATTGGGAATAAATGCCTAAGATAATAAATAAGTATTAAAACGAACTGGCGTCATTAATAAGTGCGGGACTGACAGAATACGAGTTGGATAGCTATTACGATGTGTGGGTGTGTGGTGTGGTAATAAGTGCAGGGCTAACAAAATACGGATTGGCTAGCTATTATTATGTGTCGTGCGTGGAACCTCGTAAATAAGTGCAGGGCTAATAGAATACAGGTTGGCTGGTTATTACGAGGAGGGGAATTTGTGTGGTGTAAAACTTGAGATGGCCCCGAATAAGTGCATGACATACAATAGAGTCGGCTGGCTATGACAGAATCCCAATAATATTATTAATATTGTGATAATAAATTTTAATAAAGATGGTGAGTTTAGAGTAATTATCTAATTGTGATAACATAAGTTGGACTTAAACTCCTGGGGGTGGCATAAGTACGTGATTAGGCGATAGCTAATTATTTTTAGTCGCACGTTAATAATTATTTCGTTTAATTTAAAATACTCTATTGTGGTGTAATACTACTGTCTAGATTCACGGACCCTAATTGGGGAGACTAGTTTGTATTCATGCGGTGGACTCTGACCGATTGTGTTTACTAACATTTTAGGTATAGTGTTGGAGTAGATGCATAGGAATATTGGAGATATTTTGGAGGTGCAACTGGAGTTTACTTTAGATGCTTAGTAGTTTATATTTATTTTCCATTCCATCGATATTTTTATAAGACTCTTATTATGGATTTGGTGGGCCAATCAGTTCCACGGTTGTTTACGGTTTTATTCAAGCACTCACAATTGGATTATTTAATTCTGATTTATATTTACTTCGAGTTGGATTATTGAGGAGATTGGCATGGTGGTGGATTTATTATTGCATGAATGGTTAATTATTATTGGAATAATTAATTAATATCTTGTGGAATGAAATTTTTATAAGTCTTATATCTATTACATGCTAAGAATGGTATTTAATTTAGTAACACCCAACGTAGTCTTGGTGGCGGTCAACGCCATAATGCATGGGGTGTTTCAATTTTTACACCAAAGGTTAAAATTGAGTTCTTTATTTAAAAGTATCTCATGATTTCGTGCGACTGGATATTGTGGGACCACTACCTACTGCACCTGTGAATCGTAAGTATATATTGGTCGACATAGACTACTTCACCAAGTGGGTAGAGGAAGAACCACTAGTAAACATCCATGACACCAACATGACAATGTTCATCTGAAAGAGCATCATAACATTCTCTATGGTATAAAGAGCTATTATTAGCAATAACGACACACAGTTTGAAATAAGATTCTTTCAAAGCTTCTGTGATGAACATGGCATTAAGCATCACTTCAGTTCTGTAGTGTACCCCCAGAGCAACGGTCAGGCACAAGCTTCCAATAAAATAATGCTCGATGGTCTAAAAATGAGGCTAGAAATAGAAAAGGGTGACTGGATGGACGAGCTCCTCAATGCCCTTTGGGCCTATCATACCATGCCTAGAAGACCTACTAGGGAGACACCCTTCATGCTTACCTCTGAAATGGAAGCCATTATTTCGCTTGAAGCAAGTCTCCCTACTATGAAAACCAACTTGGTCAACCAAGGACTAAATGATGATACCTTGTACACTGAACTTGACTTAGTGGACGAATGAAGAGAGCAAGCCATTATCAAGTTGCCTTTATACCAGGAGTAAGTGGCAAAGCAGTATAATAAGAGAGTCAATTTGAGAAAATTTCAGGTATGGGATTATGTCCTAAAGTACTCAATAGTGCAGTAAGACTGTCTGATGGAAAACTGGTACCAAACTGGGAAGGACCTTTCACGGTAATAAGGGACAACCTTCAAGGAGTTTATCACTTGGAAACATTGGAGGGAAGGGATATACCAAGATCATAGAATGCGGATAATCTCAAGAAGTTCCACTTTTAGTCTTCTTAATCTTTTTAAGCACATCTAGTTTATTCAAATTTTCATTTCAAACCTATGTTTCTCTCAAGCTATTATTCAATAAATAAAGGCCCATTAGCTCTCGCATTTTTCTTTTGCATAGTCGTTGTATCAATTCAATGTTATGTATCTCAATATTTTGCATCGTTTACAAACGATAGATCTATTCTCTCAATGCCAAGTAGAATCATACTTGGTTATAGAAAACTACTCAGACTACTTCAACTAAAGAGCTTCCTCACGTAGAACATAACTCCTTTAGATTACAACGGGTTATTAAACTCATTTCGATTAAGGAATATCCTTATACCGAGCATGGTTCATAATAATGACAATAAGATGTTAAGTTTGTTTAAATTAATGGAGTTCTCGAGTCTTTGTCATTCTAAACACAACAGACATCATGAGTTACCTTGGAAATAATAAAAAACCCTATAGGGGATCCTTAGGCATAAAGACAACCTAGTTTGGTCGCAAAAAACCTGATAGGGTGGATGACCCATTAACTAGGCGAATTATTTTCATCATCTCACCTAGGCCTAAAGGAGAGTGACAACACAACCTAAAAGGTAAGGTGGATGGTATGATATTTCTAAGGCATATTGGACTGAAAGAATGTTTGACATAATTTATCAACTCATTTAATCATCAAAAGACCCAAGATGATGAACACTTGTCACTAATTCATTTAGTCGGCAAAGTCCCAAAATGATTAACATTAGATACTAACTTATTTAGAATGGTAAACAATATTATTTGGTCAGTAAAAGACCTGAGTGATTGTTAGGTATCAACTCTTCCTAGTCGGGAGGCAAAGTACATAAGTAGTTATTAAGTATATTTAGTCAGTGCATGCCTGAAATATGATACAGTTGATAAACAAACTATTATATTTTGACAAAAGATTAAATAGTAAAAATATATAAAATATTCCAAAAATCCCACAAGGACACAAGTTATTCAATAATGGTGAGCTATATATTCAGCTATGTGTTCTCTCCGACCATTATCTGGAATGGGGACAAACAACTCTTCATGATTTTCAAGATAGTGGCTCATCGGCTGGGCAAGAATGACATCAATTGGAATTCATTTCTCATCCTTCGAGAAAGGGGCGGGCGGTAGGTCAGGCAGTCCACTTGGTATTAAAACTATAACTTTGAATCCTTGGTCATTTTGATCTCCCTAAGGGCATTCATCCACCCACGTTTATATGCCATATCTTCGGCTTCCTTCAACCTCGCAGGTGCATCCGTTCAGCCCTCATCATAACCTGTTGCCCAAGCTTCTCAAGGACGCATCTTGAAAAGGTACCTCAGCCTCTTAACATCCTTCTGAAGGCCAACTATGATGGTATACTTTCTCTAAATATCTTCTTTCATCTCAAAAACCTCCTTCTTCAGGACATCATTCTTAGCTTGAATCATCTCACCCACCTAGCCCACATCCTTTCTTATTGCAAGATGGGCCTTCGGGTCATTTATTTCCTCCTAAACAAAGGATTTTATGTCCTACATGACTTGGAGTTCATCCTTCAGCTTTGCCACTATCTCGGACTGTTCCTTATATGTTGCAAAACTGCTTGCAGATCTTCTAAAAGGCCTAGCGAGGCTTCCCACTCACATTTGGGCCTAAAACCTTCCCTAAATTTGAGGAAGGAGATATGTAATCATCTAAAACAATAAGTTACAAACAACAGAACAAATCGCAAGCACACATAACATCTGTATAATAACAGAATATGGAATATTAGCAAAAAGTAGAATCTTTTTGGTTAATATTCCAAAGGAGAGGCAAAAACCATTATAACCAAAGGGAAAAAGACATTACAATGTAAGATCGGGATAAAGAAAGAGTCTTATATCTATGTGACTTCATTTCTTGTCTTGCTCAGAGGTTATTGGTTCCGTCCGCTTCCCAGCAACTTTCTCTGTCTGGTCGGTAGGCATCCGAACCTCATATGTCTCCTTTCTAGCCTGATCAGCAGGTAGATCAGCAGGGAGCTCCTCAACAGTAAGGGAAAGGGCTTTGGAGATGAAGATAGTAAATATTATACTCTGATGGAACTCCTGTTTCTCCAAGGGCTTGATCCCATCCTTTCTTGAAGTACAACTTCTTGTCATAGGCAATCTGGATCGCAACATCATCATTGGTCGCATTCCAGCTGCCCAAATAGTTTTTATCCTTCATGTCCGGGATCTCAACCTCTAATTGCTGGACCTTCCTGAACCAGGTTCAGGTTTCCCCAGCTAATCTCTCATTCTCAGCAACAACAAGATCATTGGCCACCTTTAGCTCAATAAAGGCCTTGTTCGCCTTTTCCCTTTTTATCTCAAAACTTACTCGAGAATCATCTAAGTCCTTTTGGGAGTTTTTTAGAAATTTTATCTGCTCATGGTTCTTCTTGGAATGGTCGGCGCGACCATCCAAGAGAGTGGTAAAGTTAGATAATAACTGCAAGGTAAAAGAAGAATAGTTAGTATACAGAGGTTAAACAAAAGCGGAATAACGAAAAAGGATGATGCTTACCAGGGCAAGGGCCTATGCTGATTTGAGGGCCAACTAGTCTGCCCCCAATCGTGATGAGCGCTCACGATCAGTCGTGAGCACTGACCCCTTCTGTAAATTAGGGGCAATGTACGGGGTGTTAGATACACTGGACCCCCACCAGTGACAGCATTAGAGAGGGAGGATTCAACTGGGGCCTTTAGAGGTGGCTTCTTCTTCTTCCTCTCCTCCTCTCTCTTTCTTTCTTCCTTATTCTTTCTCTCTCCCTTTTTTCTCTTCTCCTCTTCCTTCTTCTTCTTTTTTGCTTCCTTCTCTTTCCCCTTGGTTTCCAAGACGGACCACCAACCCTAGGGGATCTCCCTTCATCCTTCTTTTGGAACTTCGTCCTATTGGACAACGACATCTGGTCCTCATCATCTGCAATTAGTAATCTTCTCTTTAGGGTGCCATTTCTTCTTCTTCATTCTTCTTCTTCTTCTTCTTCTTCTTCTTCTTCTTCTTCTTCTTCTTCTTCTTCTTCTTCTTCTTCTTCTTCTTCTATCTCAATTGGCCCAGATGGACCACAGGAATCCTCTTTTGAAAGCTCTAACTGAGGGATCTCATCGACCGATCGAGAAATGTAACTAGAAGTTGTGTTGTTGTATTCTAGAAGATAAGTTGCTACATGAGGGTTCTCGCCATCAGGCAATTTATCCATAACCTTCCTAGCTTTGAGGAGATCAACAACTTTAAGATCTCAGAGAGTAGATTCTGGGTACTTATCATGAGCTGTCAAACAGAGGAAAAAACACACATCAGAGGACAAGAAAAGGAAATAACCAATATAGAGTTCGATAAGAAACAAAAAAAATAAGGGAAGTGACCTATGTGATCCCCCCTAAGTCGAGACACTAAGGACCTCGGTACGTCATGCCCTCAGGTAAATGCGGATGTTGCCAATTCTTGGCAATAAAACCTTGCTCCCAATACCCCTTATAGGAGTCAGGCAAGTTCATAACTAGAACCCTCTCAGCCTTCCTAGCCTTCAGATACAAAAGACCATCGGTAGTGCTTGACCAGACGTAGAAATAACAAATTTTTAGGATCCCAAGTTTCCATATAATTTTTTTATTTTATGTACCCCATTCACTATTTTCCAAGTGTTTGGGGAACATTGGGTGGGGACAACCTTAAAATAGATAAAAAATTTCAAAAAGAGAGGGTTTGGGGGAAAAGTTAACCCCCCCGTGCACGATGAGCAGAGTGTGGATCCAGTGCCCATATTATATGTCCCTAACGTCCCTGGGCATATGGGCACATTTAATCTCCACTCACTTAGGGATACTATAAGTTTTCTCAAACTCTTTGACATTTTTTCCATCAAGAAGATCCATGAAGAAAAGAGACTTTGAGCAGCAAAGAGTGCTAATTAAAATGGTGAATTAAATAAGCAAATCAGAGAACTTAAAGGCAAGAATGATCCAGGAAAGCTCCAAAAATATGAAGGGCTATAAAGAGGAAACATGATGACTTTGTGGAGAATAAGCGTTTGAGAAATGATGGTTGTTGAACTTCATTTGAACTTTGTGTAAAAAAGAATGTGGAATGGTTCCCCAAGAGGATTTTGGTGCTTCATATCCCTGGTCGAACTAGCGCGCCCCTTCCATTTTAAGCTTATCACAAGTTTGCAATCCACGTCACTTCCATCTCTACCCGGATGAGCGTACACTCTGCAGTTCTCAAATCTTACAGGAATGTCGTGCCTATTCTGAAATAGTTCTAGGCCTTGGGCCTTGAACTCATTTAAAATCTATAGGCCCAACATTTTAGCGCAAAGATTTTGGGGGCAATTATGGGGTCTTATTTATTCAAGCCTAATAATTCAGCCGACTATCCCAATAGGCAGAACGGACTGCCTTACCCAATTGAAAATAGCTATTTTATATTTATGTATTTGACATGTGCTTAAATGCATGGAGAAAGACTCAAATCGATTACCAATAATCTCGGAGGAGATATTAAGGAACACCTGCGAGTCATCTACAAGCTAGTTGAGTTACTTGTATAATTCCATAACTTATTTTTATAACCATAAAATGTGAAAGTTTACTCTAATCGAGTTTTTGAGGGGGCATTTTTCAGCCGAGGCTAACGTCGTACTCATGTCACCTTCTATACTTACCAAACTGTGTAGGACCCATAATACGAGTTTGAATATTTGGATTTTAAGGAGGTAGATTGAGCCCCCTCCCCCTCCCCCCCCCCCCCCCCCCCCATGGAGCGGGAGGGGGGAGGAGTAACTGGGTCGAATTAAGTAGGTAGGGGAGAGGAAGTGGCGTGGAAGAGGGAGGGGTAGAAATTATGAAAGTTTTTCAGGTCCGACTGGGATATGGGTTTATGGTTGAGAGAGTTTCTCCCACTTTCTCTCTCTGATGACTTTTCCTATTTTTCCACCCTCTGTCTCTTTATTTCAAGGTACCCTTCCTAACTTGGGATTGTGAGAATATAACAATATGAGAAAACGTACCATACCCTAATGTAACACATATTTGTGATTGATAAAAAAAAAAAAGGATATATGTGAATGGATATCACATATTCGTACTTAACACAAATAAGGACACAACATGTATATGATACATATTCGATATATTTTTCAGTATATAGACAAGAATTATAAATGTGCATAATTATTGTGTTCTTATTTTTGTTGACCACACACACGTGGTTCACATGGTACTACTTTTCCTCAATAACAATAAAGACACGATATGTTTGTACATGTGAAGATATTATTTTTATAATGGGAGACATGTGGGACACGTATCACATTCGTATCATGTCTTTATTGGTGTTGAGAACGAACATGTGGTTCCCTAAGTGCATAATATTGTTCTCTATGAGTATATATACTAATACTATACATTTAAACCCGAGAAGTTGGTTGAGTGGTTAATCACTTATGACTAATGGGCTAGGACCACAAAGGTTATAAGTTATATTCCTCCCTCTAACATAAAATTGGGGTGACGGATCGCAGAAAGTAATCTCTATTTCGTAAGCCTTGTTCAGGATGAAGGGAATAATCTGACATGCGCGCAAGCTGGATGGAATGGATAATCCTCCATATATAAAAAACTATCGTGTAAATTTTTAATGTTAAAGTAAAATAATAAATATATACAATATTATGTGTAATAAAATATATCCCTAAACAAATCATCTGCACATATCAATTAAATACTATATTCTAACTTTTATATTATATTACTTTTATGTTCATCATAATTGAATGAATCATATTCCACATATGATCCACTCCTAAACCCATGACACCTGATAAATGGTTTTTCTATTCCCATCCAAATTTTATTTCTAGCCACCATATTTTGAATTTTTAAATTTATTGATACTTTAAATGTAAACAACCAACTTAATCCCATTTAACCTACCCCATTTAGGTTTCAAATTGGATTAATATTTTCTTAGGTTACGTATATTTTTGTATCTGAATTTGAAGTCTGAAAGATATGTCTGTTTTTATGTCTGAATGTACCTATGAATGAATGTATTTAGACTGATTTAGATTTCAGATTCATACTTCAAATGTAAATCTACCTCTTAATCATTCAGAAGCAAATATAGTCATTGGCCTCTTAATCGTTTAAAAAAACAAGCGCTATTTGTTCCTTCTTAAGTCTGAATGGTCCAGATTCAGAATTAAGGGATAAAATCAAACACCACCTTAGTGGCTAAGAACTAGACTAACTATAAATAAAATGGAAAGCATCAGTGTGATGGACTTTAATTATTGAAAACAAACTAAACAATGGCAAATTCAATGAAAAAGATTATAAATTCAATTATAACATTGATTATTACAACTCATTTTTACAGTCTCGCTCTCCACACATGTCAGAATTTGTTCAGTATGCGTTACTGACACTGTCGTCGATGTCTCGATGAACTGTCATTATCAATTTATTCATATCGTTCCCAATATCTCATAAAACCCTTACATATACCCATCTATAATAAACACAAGTTTATATTCCGTGAACCTATTAAGCTTAATTAAAAATCAATTGATAAATTGAATCACTTTAAATGAACAACACAGAGTTCTAATTCTTAATTCAATTATGTTCGATTCAACCAATTCAATTAATTTAACAAGTTTAATATTAACTTAATTTTTAACCTTACTCATTTAACTATAGTGTTGTTACATGAATCAATTTCCCATTAACTTGCTATTGTTGATATGTTTAAAAAATATTACGATAGTAACAACGGGAATGCAAGTTAGATTGAACACATTACAAAACAACGTGTGATGATGAATCAGAATGGGATTGCAAATCTTATTTCGTGATTAAGAAGGTAGATTTTTTAAAAAAATTATGTCTTGTGTTATTTTACAAATGTAGGAATGTGAAAAAATTATTGTTAAGAGATGAGTGATGAGTACAAACGTAGGAAAAGTAAGCCATTAAGGGAAAGCGAGAAACAAATAAGTAAGAGTAATACAAAAAGTGTAGATTTCCAGTATTGATTAAAGGAGTTATAAATTGGTGAATGGGGAGATGTGGAAGGTCCATGTTGTGTGCGATGTTAAAAAAATTCACTTGATAAAGATGATACGTTTAAAGGTCGTTAATATGTGGGGGGGGGGGGGGGGACTTTATAAAATCGAGGATAAGATGGTTTATGATATGAGCTTTTGTGGAGTTAAACCAAGACAAATTGTCCCTTAAAAAAGATTCAAATAATTCATATAAAATTGAAACAATATATAATTTCAAGGAAAAGAGTTGAATTCTTGAAAAATAATGGATAACTGAACTGCAATAATTAATGTATATATTGAATACAGAGCAATGAATTGAATTTCACAAGATACATCATGACACAGATGAGGTGTTAGACATTTTCTTTACACATTCATATTATATGACCCTTGATAAATTATCTCGTTAGTGTTCTTAATCGATTGTACCTATAAGAAAAATAAACACAACATGCCATTGTTAGAGATAGTGAGTGTTACATCCACAATTAGACTTTCATTATTGAACATGCATATTTTAAATAAAAACGGGAAGATAAATTTACATGGGCTTTGAATTATTTGAAGGAAATCCTCCATCCGAGGATTACCACTTCTATAATTATTATTGATAGAGAGTTGGCGTTGATAAATGTCATACCATACACTTTCTTTGTATATGACATATATTTAAGAACATCAATACTCATGGCAAGAAATTTTTCAAAACAACCCAGTATTGGGAAAGATTTATAAAATAATTTCATAGAATCATTAAAGATGATACTAAAGAGTCATTTTATGTTGCACTTGACATTTTTTAGGACCAATATGGGCATTTCATTGACCTCGTCGATTACAATAATAATAATTGGTTATGCGTTTACAAGGAGAATTTCCTGCACTTTGGACAAATAATATAATGTATTTTGACAAAGTTACAACCAATAATTTGAAGACAACATGAGTCATTAAAGAGTTATAATTTAGTCATTAAAAAAGTAATCGACAACAATAAACAGACCAACCTACGCCATAATTACATCATTTAGAAAAAAAATATTATTATTCATCAACTAAATCAATCAATTTTTTGAAATAAATTATTAGACTTTAAGAGAATTATCGTTTATAAATTAAAATAACATAATGTAGTTGGAAAAGTTTAAAGTCTTGTATAATCCACATAAGTGGGGTGTAATAATGGCTTACACACCAATTATCAAGGGTGTATTAAAATTGGGGCATAAGGAAATACAAACACACTGATGAATAACTAATGTATTATTTTTTTTAACTTATAATAATAATAATAATAATAATAATAATAATAATAATAATAATAATAAAAACATCCAAAAGTAAAAGGAAATACAATGTTTATAAAGCGTAAAATATCACCAGTATAAGATAAAACACACACACACACACACACACACACACACACATATATATATATATATATATATATATATATATATATATATATATATATATATATATATATATTCTTGTAAGACTAATAATTCAAAATCAACTTTCTTAAAACATAAAGTAAATGTCATAGACAATAGCCCACACAATTTGGACAATTTTTGTTTTGATGTTTGATCAACACACAAATTTTTTAATACCTTAAATCTCTCTCTCTCTCTCTCTCTCTCTCTCTCTCTCTCTCTCTCTTTTCTTCATTTATTATGCCATCAAATTAAAAAAAGTACTACATGAACATTTAATAAAAAAATACAACATGTTTCAAATCCAACACTGCTAAATTCCTTCGAATATGAATTCTAACATGAAATTTCAAAAAAATTAGCAAATTCATTTTTTTTTAAATTTTCTAATTCCGGATCTTTTTGTGGTGGGTGGGTGGGGGGGAGGGGGGGGGGGGGGGGGGACTCCCACATTTTTCATCAAATTGGATTAATTAACACAACATACAAAAAAATACGTGAATAGAGTTGTGTGTGAGAGAGAGAGAGGGAGAGAAGTTTTAGGGAAAAATGAAAATCATTGTATATATTTTAAAAAGTCAGCCTCTTATTTAATTTCAAACTTTATCCCTTATTCAAGACCCAAAGCTCTACAATCCCATTTTTCGAATTGAGGAAACTATTACCTCGACCTACACTAGCACTGCTCTAAATCGCGTTAGTCAAATTGTTTTGGCCTATAGTTACTCATTAGTGAAGAAAATTCTTGTGGTGGAATTATCTGAACCAATGGAAAAGGATAACGTGTGTCCAGTAGCCTTGATAAGTGATCGTAATTGAAGATAAGAACAAAAGAGGAGCCGATCAGTGAAAATCTCGAGCTTTGATTCGCTTGACCAGATCATAACAAGAACTCCAAGGCCATAGACTTCCACACGACTCATTTTCTTTTTGTTCTCTATAAATTTAACCCTCACCCATGGAAAAATGGGTATTTAATCTTTTTTATGAAGAACTGATTAGTAAATAAAGAGAAACACCATCGTGGACGTAGTCACATTGCCCAACCATGTATATCTTTGTGTTGTAAAATTGTTTGATTTTTCTTTACGATTTGACTTAAATGTGTTGAATCATAATTGTTGGATTTTACCACCTACAATTGGCGCCAACTGTTGAAATGAGTTTCCTTATATAAGTCAAGCAAAGGCAATGAACATTCATGTCTCACTCGCACAACCTTTGTTTATAGTATAACGGGGATTGTTAGAATGAGGAAAATGGGCATCTAATATCTAGGGTTAGGTCTGAGGTCCATCCCCATAGGATTAATAACACTCCTAACTCATGTTATCATCCACAACAGGAACAAACTGTGGAGCACGATGAATAACCAAAATTCACACAGATATCACGGCTCGTAGACGCCTATGAACGGTGACTTCGTGAACAAGAGGATGCCACAGGCCTCTAATAGGACGAAAACACTCATTTACAATATCTCTTGGAAAGAATCGAGCTAGAGCACCATGGAGAAAAATGAAAGCACAACGTCCGAACACCTAGCTCCTAGGCGAATAAAACTCACATTCGAGGAAGGATTTCACAGCGCGATCAGGAATGCTCCAGGCACAAGAGATCTCCAGCGACAGAAGACCAAGAATGAGGTCATATTCAAGAATCATCTCTGCGAGCTTATCCGACGAGAGATTAATAAGCATACAGCTCATCTCGGGACAAGATCTACCAAGGAACTAGCGAGAATATCCCTCATTAGTCAAATGAAGTCCTATAATGCCCTATACTTTTATGATTATTTAATTTCCATGCGCTGATAATTTTTAATTTGATTATGGGAAATTAAATTGGGTTGCGATAAATATTAATCAATGAGATAAAGTATTAATGCTTTTTATTATTATTATTTACTTGCGTGTGATAAGTAAATATATATATATAATTTATTATATATTGCGTACGAGTGAAAGTGACGGTTTATTGTCATATGCCGAAAAAGTGTTACATTGGCGGATCGAAATATTGTATGGGTGATGCCTACGGTATTCACATGTTGGGAATGGTTAATGAGATGTTAAAATATTTGTAGCTGGGTGATTCAGATGACCGTTTTGAGTGCAATTGTGGTTCGGGAAAGGTCAAAATAGTTCTGATTGGGTACTCGGGTGTTATGATTGGATTCTGAGGACTTTTTAGGCATAGCAGGACTCGTATAAAGGTAGGATGGTCATTTTACCCATAGGGTTAAATGGAAACACGGTATTATGGTGAATTAAGGAGGTATTTAAAGGTAGAGAATGTGGATGGCATCCCACCTTTGACATTCCGCATACTTGAGTTACAGAAAAAGTTCAAGAGAAAAAAAAAAGATACGGGGAGAAAGAATGGAGAAGAGAAAAAAGGGACTCATCTCCAGATTAAACCCATCACAAATGTAGATAACTTTAGATAAAATACATAAAGGCACGTATTTACTTGATTTATATTGCACGTTCATGTACTTAATCACTTTAATACTTAATTGGTCTAAAAATCTGGGATTTAAAAATGAAAGGTTTTAACTTTGATTTAATTAATTAATAGATGCCGGTTGAAACTAATCTATGATTTGGATTTATTATTAGTTAGGGTTGATCATATAAAAATTTTAAAATTTAATATCGGTTTGCCATGATGAACATGCAGGATAATGATAGGATGTTTGAAATATGAAAATTAAAATTAAGAAAATTCTAGGTTTGATAAATTGAAAGTTTGATTTAGAATCCTAAAGTTTTTATATGGGATTTAGAGTGAACTATGTGTTAGAATACTTCTGGTACGTTAGTATAATGATAAGGGAGGTTAATTTTGTATTTGGGGTGGTTTGGACCTCCATTGGAGGGTTTGAAAGAGAAAACCTCGAGGAAGAAGATAAAAGGCAACTCAGTGAACCAAACCTATTTACTGGGGTAGAAAACTGGTTTGCTCAACCGAACCTATTCGGTCTACCAAGAAAATAAGTTCAATTTTCTATCTTACCCATTTTTTGTTCGTGTGTTGTTTCGACCCACTAGATCTTGATGAATGATAGTAAGGGCTTTCAACACTATTGTGGGATTTATGGACAATGCTTTTCAGGATTTGGTATGTGGAATAGGCGCACTAATGTCTAGTTTCGAGTGACGAGAATAGAGAATTCAAAGGATTTATCATTTAGATCTTTAATCAAGAAGTCGGTTTGAACTTCGGGATTGGGAGGCCAATACGCATTGGGATATGTGTACGATCTCGGTACCTTATATATATATATATATATATTAAAGTAACATGTATAAATATGTATGCATTTATTGTACTTATTTATATTAAATATGTCAATGCCGCAGTGCTATCGTAGGAGGTTGCGCATAGTGGGCAGTCAACCTGGCATTAACTAGCAAGTGTCGGATTGAGTTCCTGAGTCATAGTATTATTGCATGATTAATATCTACATGTGAGGATAAGTGTTAGTTTGGAGACTGGGTGCGATATGGTATGGTTGTGACCCTCGGACGTATGCTTATGATCGCTTCCATTATATGTGTTTATGCTTAGGTTCGGTGGTGAGATTTTGATCCAGTGGCTCAGCATGATGCGTGATGCCTGGAGCCTAATAGTACACGAAGGATGTATCCGCGAGGTCCATGCTCTGGGGAAATGGTTATACGTGTACAGCAATTTATATATATATATATATATATATATATATATATATATATATATATATATATATATATATATGTGTGTGTGTGTGTGTGTGTGTGTGTGTGTGTGTGTGTGTGTGTGTGTGAATATGTATTTATATCATGTGTGTCGTTACTATATCGCTTATGAGCATATACCTTGTGAGGGTTATTTATTCTTACATAATAGAGAGCATTGGTGGGATTGGGCTAGGATAGCGGTTAGACTAGTTTAATTAGGATGATAAAATGAATGCGTTAGGTGTACACTATAGATGAGAGGTGAGGTTTTATCTCATATGAGTGAGATCAGATAATTAATTATAAAAGTAATGCACTAAAACTTTTATTGATTTAAAATAATTAATTACTTGAAAAATATTTTCAAATTTTCGGGCTTTGATCCGCGTGTAATTGTTTTTCTTATTTTTTTTTAAAAATCCTAGGTGTGCAGTAGCAGCAGCCGAGACTGCAGGGATATATCCTTTCCTGCCATTGCAGCAGGAAGCTACATGATTTGACTTAGCCGCCTTAGTTTATTCTATCTAGATAGGATCTTTAGTATTCCAATACTTTATTTTGGGTGTGTTCTCCATAGTTGGATAGGACTTTATTTATGTCAGGATATGAGTTCTCAACTTTTATTCAGTTTTTATTCAGTGGATGTCACTCTTTGGTGATCGATTGTATTCTGTTGACTTTTATTATCTATTTATGCAAGTTGATTTTACCTGTTCATTTTATTTTATGTTTTTATTCATATTATTTATATTGCTTGTTGCGAAAATGATGCTAAAAATGAAACCATATTATGATTCCTTTTTTATTTTAGTAGAGGATTGGCCACGCGGTATTAGAATAGGCTGGTTGTCACAGTTTTTATTAGAGCATCAGGTTTTAGTCTCCTTAGGATTAGTGAGAACTTGCTGTAATGTCAACATTGCGTTTCTTTGATATAGATTCCTATATTTAGGACTGTAATTTCACATTGCTCTTTTACGTTCTTATGATATTATTTATAATTGAAGTGATTCTCATATAATTTCGATTTTGTTTCAGATGCCAAATTCCAGGAGAGGTAGACCAACACGTGCCGCTAGGATAGTCGCAAAGGAGGAGGCTCAGCCGAAGCCACAGGCCACTCAGGGGACTGTGACTACAATAGAGGCTGCTACTATTATCGCACGGGCAGTTAAT
This sequence comes from Sambucus nigra, assembly GCA_949130495.1. NCBI lineage: Eukaryota > Viridiplantae > Streptophyta > Magnoliopsida > Dipsacales > Adoxaceae > Sambucus > Sambucus nigra. The sequence goes on from OX422220.1 coordinate 21,274,238, forward strand.
GCCCTAATGATTTCCCCAGCACGGCATTTTCCCCAGGCACAGCCACAATCGCCAGTGGCAACACCAGTTCAGGCTTACCCACTACCATCAGTGTGGGATGGAGTGAGAGAGGCCATTTAGAAGGGCCATCCATAGGAGTTAAAGGGGAGTGTGGATGTGGTTGTATCTAGCCAATTGAAGACTAATATCCAGAGGCATATGTGCATGGCTTAGTGTAGTGACACTCGTAAATAGATACTTACTACGTTTAAGCTAGTCGGGGAAGCTCTTTAGTGGTGGGAGTTCGTGACCACATCGAATGAGGGAGATACGATGACTATCCAAGAGTTTTGGGGCAATTTGATCACAATTGTTTTCCCTCAACAGTTCAGATGAAGATAATGAGGAAATTTTTAGATTTCTCGCAAGAGGGTCGGATTGTAGCCAAATACAAGGAGAATTTCACTCTCCTGGTGAAATTTATGCTGGATAAGGTGAACACTAAGGAGAAAATGGTCCTTATGTTTATAAATGGATTACTTGGAGGATCCACCAGCATTTATTGAGGAACCAGGCATTGAGGACTTAAGCTGAGGTGGTTAACACCGCATTGATCCATTTCTAGGACCATTGCTTCCATATGAGGGCATAAAAGAGCACAATAGAGTCTAGTCAGTAGGGAAATACTAGCATTAGCGGTGCCAATGGGTAGTCGCAGCATCAAGGGAGACAAAATGAGCGGTTTTCCCAGTGGGGAGACTTATCCAAGAGATTTAAGTAGAGTGATGACAATTTTAGTCAGGTCTAGTAGCATACCCTTCGGGGCCAACAGGGTCAGAGGAACCAGACTGAAGGCCAATGAGTCTAGGGTTATCGGGGCTAGCAGGGCTAAATACAAGTGAAGCCTCATTAAGGTCAGTAGGAATACAGGTAATAGACTTTACTGGAAGATGTTTCATATGTGGGGAGGAGGGCCACATGCAGCCTGTATGCCCGAGAAGTGCTAGGAGTCAGGAGTAGGGTGCCCAGCGAGGACAACCGTTATAGAAGATTTCAGCCCCGATGACAGTTCTAGCATTTCCCCCTCCGCAGAGGCTGTTTGGGCATGTGTATCCCGTTCGTGGACCCATTTTACCGCCAGAGCTGTTAGTGATTGAAGGTATGTTTTCCATCCTTGGGCATTCGGGGTTACTATTATTTTATAAGGGTGAATCAAATTCTTTTATTTGCACTAGATTCACGCGTGAGATTGGTTCAGTGGGTAAATCGTTAGATATTATTATGATGGTATATTCACCGTTGGGTAGCGGGGATCTCATTCGTTCTATCTGTAGAGGAGCGGTGTGGACATTCAAAGGTTATGCTTGGTAGCGGATGTGTTAGTTTTTATAGATGTAAAAGTATAATGTTATCATGGATATGGACTGGTTAGCGATGGTTTGAGTGACGGTGGATTGTTACAGTAGGACTATCGTGTTTGCTATTCTAGGACAGGACATGTTTCTTGTGGCAATGCCTCGTTCGAAGGGAGGGTTGATCACGCACTTATATTATATTGAGGAGAAGATTTTGAAAAGTATAGTTATCTTGTTATATTCAATACCCGTATTTAGGAACTTTACTAATGTGATTTAAGAGATACGGGGGTTACCACTAAGTCGAGAGATTGAGTTGTGATCGACTTAGCATTGGGGACTAGGCGAGAGCGTATGAGACATATCGTATGACTCATTTAAAGATGGCCAGTCGAGATTTCAGATTTTGTAGCTTTTAGGGCAGGGTTTTATTCATAAGGGCACATTACCTTGGGGTGCCTTATTACTGTGTTTTAGGCCAACGGATCTCGATAACTAACAAAGATAGGCAATTGTGTGTCGAGAGGGTTCCTTGTTTATATTCTAGAACCCCGGAGGCTGATTTTCTCAATTAAAATCAAAGTTAATAATTTCCTATGTATGTAATAACTCGATGCGGAAGCGTAATGGTGATGGTTCAATTTTACCACAAAACAACAAATTTTAATTTCTTGAACAAATTAAAATTAAACCAAGTGAAGTAAAATTTATCAATTTATGTAATCACTTAAACCGATTAATACAATCCAAGTCCTAGAATTTGCCTAAGTCAAATTTATCAATATTAGTAAATTAGGCGAAACCAAATTTTAGCAAATGACTTGAATTAAATAAATTTTATCCAATATTTAATTTAGTCCCAAATTAAATGAAGTGTGATAATTAAACCAAATTTTATCTTGTAATTATTCTAAGCATGCGTTTTACGTTATTATGCAAGATAAAATAAACCAATCACACTATGCCGCGATGTACGAGGAAAAACCCAAGACGGGAAACAACCTCGGACGGCCCTAGCCACAAATCCACTAGATACGGAATTACAAGACAGATAGACTTACAACGCACGACTCGATCCCTCTCAAGCCTCGACGCTTCTTCTTGTAGACACCTCTTCCTAGCGGATAACCTTGGAACACCACCGCGGTCTCGGAATCCACCGATAGGACTTTATATGGTCACCGTCACCCGAGCATGGATCCTTTCTCCGTGTGGGTAAATTAACATAGAAACACTTCTTCTTTCTTTGTGGGTGGTGGAAGCAAAACCCAAAACTTCTCTTTAATTCGGTGTAGAGAAAACCGGTGCCAAACTCCAAGCAATTGATAAGTATATAAGAACTTGGAATAAACTCATTTGGGTGTAAACACTAGAGTGATGGATATTTTTCTCAAGAATCTCACTCAAAACATGAACATTTTCCTCAAAATATTTTCTCTCTAACTCTCTCTTAGAGATGAAAATGGTATGGAAAAGTTAAGTTGGAAAATGTTATTCCCGCACATAATAAAGTGTGAAAAAGTTGGTTAAAAACCAAGTGGGGAAGTGGGTGCAAAACTGCCAAAAAACTGCCAAAAACTGTTCTCGCCAGGCATCTCGTTCGAACGAGACTTCTAACGACATTCCAGAGAGAACTGGTTAGAATCTCGTTGGAAATCTCGTTAGAACGAACAATCTCGTTCGAACGACATTTCGAACGACGGACCAGTATACTTTGGCGGGAACTCGTTGGCAGGTTCGTTCGAACGACATTCTCGTTCGAACGACATTCTCGTTCGAACGACTCTATCTAACGAAAAACCAGAAAGTTTAAATATTCTTGTTTAAGCCCAAAAAACTTTATAAACATTTATTTAAAGTTTTAATTAATTCTTTCTTAAAACAAAATGAAGTTTTTATAAGACCTAACACCCAATAAACTTGTTCCAAGCTCCTATATATATATATATAATATTGCGTTCATACCTTGGGAGCATGGAACTATGGTTGATGACGTAGAAACGAGGCACACAAACTGGCATGTTTGATGAAGCTTTATACTCTTTGCCGCTACGTCTTCAACAAACACTTCATAGGCTTGTGCATATTACAATTAAATACTATCCTATGAATAAATGTTTTTTCCCGGAATTGAGCCAAAACTACATAAGGACTCAATTGGAAATTTGTGTCCTTACATAGATTTTTCTAGCGAGACGTCCCAAGCATGAGGATTAGCAAGTGTTAGGAGTTAAGAGACATTAGGCTCTAGGATGCTGGTTTATTACGTTAGGCATTACATGTGTGAAGATGCAACGCAACACGCAATGAGATATTATGTGATTTAAGGCCAGTAGAGCTAAGGAATGCAGCATCGGAAGAAGTCAGGGATGCTTGTACCACTAGTTGAATAAGTGGGTCAATCTTAAGAAAAAGTTAAGTCGCAAATAGTAGGGTTGAGTATACCTTTACTTATGGTCATACACGGTATATATGATTGATTTTTGGGATGCATGTGAGTTGGATAAGTAATAGTTGTGCATGTGTGCACATGGAATAGGGTGTATGGGCACATTAGTCAATCCGATATTCAATATCATCCTGAAAAGGCTTATGTGGGGGCAGATGCATTGAGCCATATACCTATAGGGCAGTTGGCAATAGTTTGGTAGGTGAATCGAGCTGAACTTTATCAAGAGGAGGAGGTAGTTTGATCCTATATAACAATGATGACCATTACACGCGAGATCATTATGAGGGTCGTAATGGCATAGGCAGGGGATCCTCCTTGCCAAAAGAGGATAAAATTGTCATTGGTAAGTGGAGCGAAGTCTTTCTCAGTCAGTGTCGAGGGTGTTGTATGCTTCAATGGAGGTTGAGTGTCCCAGATAAACTAGTATTAGTGGGATGGTATAAAGAGGAACATATAGAGTTTGTCTCCAGGTGTACCACTTGTCAGATGGTGAAGGTTGATCATCAGAGACTAGTCGGGGTCCTACAACCATTGGAGATTTCGATGTGAAAATGGGAAAGTATTTTGATGGACTTCATCACAAGGTTACCTATGTTATATAGTGGCCAAGATTACATCTAAGTCATTGTGGATCGATTGTCCAAGGTAGCCCATTTCTTTCCAGTTTGATTGGATCACATTATAGGGCAGTATGCACGGTGTTCATAGCAGATATAGTGAGATTGCATAGGGTTTTGCTCAACATTCACTACACCAAATCTGCCCATTTGTCAAGGTCATTGACCTTGACAAATTCACCATGTCAAGGTCAATGACCGTGATATTTCGAGGCGAGACAACTTTTTTTGTCACGGTCGTGTCACGGTCATTGACCTTGACACAAAACTCGCGTTTTGTGTCACGGTCGTGTCACGGTCATTGACCTTGACACGTTTGTCACGGTTTAAAACCGTGACAAAGCCGTGACCCTTTTTTAAAAAAATTGTCACGGTCAATGACCGTGACAAGCCCTTGACAAAATTTGTCACGGGCTTGTCACGGTCACTGACCGTGACAATTCAGGGCAGAATTTAAAAAAAATCTACTAGGCAGTATGGCCACCGCCACTGCCCAGCAGTATATTTGTACCTGTTATAGCAACGTTGTACCTGTTCCAAACATCATATATCCAACACAAACTAAAGATAATGCAAATATATATTCATGACAGTATAATCCAAATATTCAAAGTAAAAATAATATACATGACGATATAATTCAAATATAATTAAAATGGACAAACTTAAAAATAATGTTACTACATGTCTTAGATAAAACTGAGGAGGTGAGTAGGCCACACGACATACGAATTGACGCACCCACTAATATACGTCGTACTGCATTGTTCGCGCAACCACAATAGGGAGTTCTCCTTCCCGGGTATGACATGCGTGACGAGCACCCTGGACTCCATCTCTTGAAGCACACGTCCATGGACTATTCCACCCTCGACGATGTTCGGGTCCCTCAACCCCCGCCCTATCCGCTGACCATCAAATATGTCCAATATGAACACGCTCGGCCAACCAATTGTCGATAATGGTCTGTTGGAGGGCGTCAAATAGGGAAGTGGATCGTCGAAGTACGAACATGTCGGTGATGAAGCAGCGAGGTACGTATCCTCGTCATCCTGCGCCTCGTCCTCCCGCACCTCCTCGTCCTCCCGCACCTCCTCCTCCACCGCCTTCTCCTTCCCTTTCCCTTTACCTTTCTCTTTACGGTCTCCACCCAACGTACGCTTCATGAATGCGTACATATCTTGGACCGTCGCCTCCAAACGGGACAGCTTCGCGTCGTGTGAATCCACCGTTCGAGCCAACCCGGTGTCGCTCGTCTCCAATCCGATGATCCTAGATTTGGCCACCCGCGAGCTCACTCCCCTTGTCCTCCCCTTGCGATCAGAGCCAAGCACTTGGCTGAGTGCGTCTGTGGACAAAGATGCCTTGTCGGCATCAGACTGCGACTCATGCACTTCCTTAAGCTTTGCCTGAAACGACAAAAAGCACATGATTACTAAAATAAGTAAACTAAAAAATTATAACGTAATTAACAATAATTAAACTGTCGGATTACTTACAATCGTGGCCGCGACGCTCGGGGACACCTCCTTGTCCTTCCCCTTCTTCGTCCGAAGAGCCACATAAGTATCGAGCCTATGTGGCTTACCCCCTGGCCCACTCCCCCCGCCACACACACACGCACACCTAAGCACACGCACACACACATATAATTTTTAGATTATGTATAGGAATTGAATTTTAATATTAATCCTTCATAAATCCCTTGAATACATGCATAAATTTGTAGAGATTGAAATTAAATTGCTTGAGATTGAATTTCTATGTTTCGGGGTCATTATTTGAAAATACTTAATTACCCTTTGAATACCAAGTTAGGTAAAACCACGCAAGTATGTAATACCACGCAAGTTAGGTAAAACCACGTTAGGTAAAACCACGCAAGTATCTAATACCAAGTTTTGACGACACGGATCTCTAGAAAGAAAAACAAGCATTTCCAAATTAATATGCCCTCTTTCTTGTTTAGTGTCTCGTGAATTGATAGTATGATTTTAAAAATAGTATACAAAACTAGGTGAGATTTTAGAATTACACGTCGAAATAATACATGTTGTATAATAATAATAATACGAGTGCATGCTTTGCAATCAAAGGTATTTATCTTTATAAGGAAAAAATTATCTTAAAATGATTGGTAGGGAATGTCTATGAGGTGGATGATAATTTATTTGATATTTTATTTTATTTCTTTTGGTTAGGTTATTAAGACTTTATTTGAATTGATATCTTAGTAATTATTATTTAATATTTATTTTGAGCAATTATCTTATAGCAGGATTATTATCCTAGAAACAATTCTAACATTCCATGAAGGAAAACTTTTATTGGATGGTTGAAAAGACAAAAGTTCCAAATTTATTATATTCCATAACAATTTCATAGTTTCAATTCATTTTCATTTATTCTCTTAGTGCTACAACAATAATTTTCGTCCTCCACTACCCCCTCCCCACCCCCTGCCCCCCTCCACCACCCCCTCCTCCACCACACACCACCACACATACACACACACACACCCCACCCCACCCCTCCACCACCCCCTCCCCCACCACACACCACCATACACACACACACACACCCCATCCCACCCCCTCCCCCACCACACACCACCACCACACACACACACACCCCACCCCACCCCACCCCCTGCCCCACCCCACACCACCACCACCACACACACACACACCCTGCCCCACCCCTCATCCACCCCCTCCCCCACCACACACCACCACACACACACACACACCCCACCCCACCCCCTCCCCCACCATGCCCCACCCTGCCCCACCCCCTGCCCCCCTCCACCACTCTGCCCCACCCCGCCCCACCCCCTGCCCCCCTCCACGCACACACATACACACATATATATATACACATACACACATAAATATACACACAAATATATATATAAATGGAAGAGAGAGAGAGAGAGAGCAGCGTCGAGAGAGAGAGAGAGAGAGATGGAGGGAACGGCGCGGGAGGGAAAAAAGAAGGGGGATAGGGTTTTTGCTGCGAACATTGTCACGGTCGTGTCAAGGTCTTTGACCGTGACACGACTTGTCACGGTCATTGACCGTGACAAGTCTTTGTCACGGTCGTGTCAAGGACAATGACCGTGACACAAAACGCGTGTTTTTTTGTCACGGTCAATGACCTTGACAAGGCTGGCCGGCTGAAAGGTGACAATTTGCCCATTTTGGTGTAGTGATTATTTTAGATTGGGATAAGATGTTTGTATCCCACTTTTGGCCGAGTTTTCAAGCGGTGATAGGGACGGAGTTGTATTTGAGCACGACATATTACCCGCAGATCGATGGGTAGACAGAGAGGATGAATCAAATATTAGAGGATACACTGAGGATGTGTATTCTGGACCTTAAGGGTAGTTGGGAGAAATGTTTATCGTTGGTAAAGTTTGCATATAACAACTCATACTAGTTCGTGACTGGCATGGCACCATTTGAGTCTTTGTTCGGGAGACCTTGTCATCCTCCCTCTTATTGGTTAAAGGTATGGGACAACAAACTTCTTGGACAAGATTTTATTTAGGAGACATCGATGAAGATTGAGTCTATCAGAAGTCGTATTCGGGTAGCTCAAGATTGATATAATAGTTATACCGATGTGAACTGAAGATTTCTGGACTTTTACGTGGTTAATAGGGTGTTGCTACAAGTATCTTCGATGAACAAGTAATGCAATTTGCGAAGAAGTGGATTTGAAGCATAGGTATGTGGGGCCTTTTCCCATTATTGAGAGAATAGGGACGGTTGTGTATAGGCCCGCCTTATCGGAGTATTTGCAGAAGATTCACAGTGTATTTTATGTGTTGTTGTTTGAGAGGTATGTCAGGGATAACGTGGCCTACTGGCATATACCGTTGGAGGAGATTGACCTACTATCGGACATTTTTTACGAGCAGAGACCTGTTGCCATTTTGGACCGTAGCGAACGGAAGCTTTAGTCAAAGATGGTACCGTTAGTGAGTGTACAATGGGGACACTATAATGTTGTCAAGTTACGTGGGAGCATGATGATGACATGAGAGAAATGTATCTAGATCTCTTTGTGGCCGGTACATTTTAGTTTTAGGGAAGAAATTCCATTATTAGGGGGAGAATGTAATACCCCGTACTTTTATAATTATTTAACTTTCACGTGCTTATAATTATTAATTTATTTGGGTGAAATTAAATTAGGTCTTGGCAAATATTAATCAGCAACATAAAGGTTTAATGTTTACTAGTATTATTTACTTGTGTGTGATAAGTAAATAGATATGTGATTTATTATATGTCATGTATGAGTGAAAGCGACGGTTTATTATTATATGTCGATAGAGTGTTACATGGGGAGATTGGTATATTTTATGGGCGATGCATACGGTATGCAAGTGCCTAGCTCGGTTAATGAAATGTTAACATATTTATAGTTTAGTGACTCGAATGACCTTTTAGAGTGCACCGGTGATATGAGAAGAGTAGAAATAGTCTAGAATAGGTACACAAGTATTATGATTGGGTATCGGGTACTTTTTAGACATAGCAGAACCCGTATAAGGTAGGATGGTATTTTTACACCTAGGGTTAAATGAAAAAACAAGATTAAGGTGAATTAACGAGGCATTAAATGTAGGGAATGTAGATTGAAGTCCACCTTTGACATTCTTTATACTTGAGTTAGAGATAAAGTTTAAGAGAATAAAAAAAGAGGAAGAAAAGGAGATAAAATCTTACAGAAGAGAAGAGAGGGGCACATCTTAGTATTCAACCCCTCACAAATGTAGAGAACTTCACATTAAATGCACAAAGGCAAGTAGTTGCTTAATTTAAATTGCACGTACATGTAGTTAATCACTTTCATACTTAATTGGTATAAAAATTGGGATTTAAAGATAAAAGGTTGAAACTTTAATTTAATTGATTAAAAGATGTACGTTTAAATTAATCTCTCATATAGAAATTTCAAATTTTAATATGGGTTTACCATGATGAACATGTAGAACAATGATATGATGTTTGAATTGATGAAATCTAAAATTGGAAAAATTTTGTGTTTGATAAACTGAAAGTTTGTTTTAGAATCCTAGGGTTTTGATATAGGATTTGGGGTTAATTATGTGTTAAAATAATTATGGGATGTTAGTATAGTGATGAATATGTTGATTTCGTGTTTGGGGTGGTTTGGGACCTCCATTAGAGGGTTTGGAATAGAAAAACTTGAGAAAGAGGATGACAGGCATCCTATTGAACCGAATCGGTTCACTAGGGGAGAAAATCGGTTTTGTCTTCCAAGTGAACCGATTCGGCTCTCTAGCCTATTATTTTTTTGTTTGTGTGTTATTTTGACCCATTAGGGCTTGGAGAATGAACGTAGGGGTTTTGGGGTATCATGGGAGTTATAGGGAAGGCTTTCCAGGGTTTTGTATGTGTAATAGGCCAATGAATAGTTAGGTTCGGGTGAGGAGAATCGATAAATCAAGCGAGTGATCATTTAGATCTTTAATCGAGAAGTTGGTTCGAACTTCGAGATTCAGAGGCCATTGCACTGTGGGATATACTTACGAGCTCGATACCTTATATATATATATATATATATATATATATATATATATATATATATGTGTGTGTGTGTGTGTGTGTGTGTGTGTGTGTGTAAGCTACTTCTGTATTAAACATACTTACTCGGTAATGCTCTCATATAAGGTTGTGTGTAGTCGTCAGTCCACCTAATGTTGACCATCAGGGGTTAGATCGATTCCCCAGGGTGTAGTACTGTTGCATGGTCAATATCCACGTGTGAGGATATGTGGTTGTTTGCATATCGGTTGGGTGTGATATGGTATGGTTGAGACCCACAGATGTATATTTTTATCTCTTCTATTGTATGTGTTTAAACTTGTGTTCGGTGGTGAGATTCTTACCCCGTGCCTCAGTGTGATACGTGATGCCTGGAGCCTCGTAACACACGAGGGATATATCCGTGAGGTCCATGCTCTAGGGATACGATTTTTCATATAAAGCGAGAGATATATATGTATGTTTATATGATATAGTTTATATATTTACTTATATCACGAGTGTAGCTATATTATATTTATTGTATGAATACGTGTTTATAGCGCATGTGTTGCTACGATATCATTTATTATCGTATACATAGTGAGGGTTGTTTATGCTTAGCTAATAGAGAGTGTTTGTGGGATTGGGCATGGATAGCCATTAGATGTCTTAGTTAGAGCGAGTGTTTTAATTAGGATAATAAAATGAATGCGTTAGGTGCGCACTATAGATGAGAGGTGAGGTTTTATATCATATGAGTGCGACCAAATCATTAACTGTGGCAGTAATATACTACAAGTTTTATCGATTTAAAACAACTAATTACTAGCAAAATATTTTCAGTTTTCGAGCTTTGACCGACGGGCAATTATTTTTTTTATTTTTCTTTTTAAAACCCCAGGTGTGCAGTAGCAGCAGTCGGGACCGCAGGTATAGATTTGTTCTTATCGTTGTAGTAGTTGTGGATGTTATAGGATACGACCTTGCCTCCTCTTCTTATTCTATTTAGATAGGATATTTAGTATTCTAATAGTTAATTTTGGGTTGGTTGCCTGTAGTTGGATAAGAGTTTATTTATTTTAAGATATTATTACCATAGTCAGCGTTTATACAATTTTATTCAGCGGATGTTACTATTTGGTGACCGATGGTTTATTCGGCTTACTTTTGTCATCTATTTATGCATGGTGATGTTCAATTTAGTGTATGGTATTATTTGTATTACTTATATTGCTTGTTGTGATATTGACGCTGAGAATGAGACCATACTGAGATTCCTATTATATTCTAGTAGAGGATTGGCCACGCGGTATTAGAATAGGCGGGCTGTCATAAGTCCCCTTTATCAAGGTCAATTGAGGAACCAAAGTCTCCTTAGAAGTTGACCACCCTTAGATATAAGATCTGTAATAGGAAATCCGATCCCATCGATAACGTTCATCAGTTTTGTCAATCAATAGCTCTCTGGGGAACTATTGAAGAACTCATGCGCTACATATTCTTTTTTAGTCCAGGGGAGACTGCACAAAAAAGGTTTGAGAATTTTATCGGATAATTCGATCACCAGTTTTAAATAGCTCATGGAAGCCTTCCTTGTAATATTCATAACTAGAAAATCTCATCCCATGAGTCACAATGAGTAAAAAGTCCCGAAAAACCTTGCGGGAATACACTCGGCAATGTTGGGAAACTTAAAACAAAGTGGAGGATTACTTCGAGAAAGTTATCGTGGCTTCTTTCAAAATTAGTCTACTGAGCAACTCCATATTACACCAGTCTCTCACTATGAAGGAGTCCAACACTATTGATGACCTGATGTTCATAATTGAAAATATGTCAAAGTGAAGGATGTGGTAGCTAACACCTAGCATAATAATGGTCACTCGAAGATGGCTAAGAATGATGAGAATGAAAATGCTTCTAAGAAGGGGTGGGCAGAAAAATTGAGGGGCTAAAAGTAGTGATAAGGTAGAACCAATCAGAGGTCATCGAGAGATCAAAATTGTCTTCAAAGGGCTGATTTAGAAGATTTTAAGCAAGATCGGGGATCAACAAGAGACTTGTTAAATTGAAACACCTCTTTGACATATACCTTCCATAAAGGCAATAGGCACAAAACGGTAAATTATAAAGCTCTAAAGTCCCACTCGGAATAATTGTTCCAGATAGGTCACCCTGATGACTGTATGGAGAAAAAGGCTATGATAGCCTCCATGGAGAATGACCCAAAACAACGTCCTGAGGGATGATGAATCAGGATACGAGTTCGTAGTCATCCATAGAGCTTCAAGTCCAAACCAGATCCAAGGGAATTCTATTCGAATGTAATGGGAAAAGGTTATTACAGTGATGAAAGCTTTACAAATTGAACCTACGAAGACTCGACGAGGAAAACTTCGTCATTCAGAATACATCGAATATATTAGCCATATAATCTATTTCGAAGAAGACTTCGTCAGAGTCAGAACTCTTCATCAAGATGTGCTAGTAATCACTATTAAAATTGTTGAATGGGACGTGGATAAGTTACCAGCCGACCATGGGAGCTCATTAGTGATCATTTACCTAAAACTATTAAATAAAATAAAACACAAGATGGATGATCTGAAGGAATTGACCACCCATTTACTTATATTTTCTTAAAATACGACTATTCCCCTAGAAAAGGTTATGCTACAACTATGCGCTGGTAACATTTAAAAGTGAATCTAAATACTAGTCATCGATATTGAGTCCCCATACCATCGGATATTAGGGAGACGATGGATCCATACCATGAAGATAATCCCCTCCACTTATCACAAAAGGCTCAAATACATCATCGATCGAGAGATAATTAAGATATGGGGAAATCAAGTCGCTGGGCACTACCATCAGGCCTAAGTAAGAAAAGAAGAAAGAGAAATTGGACACTGAGAAAGTGACCAAAGACGGGGATACCTTGTCCAAGTAGAAACTAAGGTATGGTAGACTGGGGGTATAAGAAGCAAGGGTGGCCCCCACTAATAGAGTCATGAAGGCATTGCAAGAAGTGATTTTTGATGACTCACACTTCAGAGAAGAAATTTAATACTGGTAGTTCACTTTCTTATAATGAAAAGAAAGAACTGCGTGGATTCTTTGGAATGACTCATTTATTTGGCCAACCACACACATAATCAATTTTATCTTCTAATTAACTTAGTGTGTATGCAAAGATGTAACGAAAATTAAATATAGCAAACCAAATAAGTAAATACACGAAGAAGTAAGAAAAAATCCCTTTCAAGCAAAAATCTATATTTGAGCACTATACAAGATTTAACAGACACAATCGACTTACAAACTACTTAGCTCACTAAGTATGACGTGCAGTTCTTTAAATCTTTTACAGTAACAGCACAATCTAGCACCGTCCACAGGAAGTAGTCTTCTCTCGGTATCCACCGATCAACCTTCATTTTCAGCAGTACAACCTTTGCTCCGCAAACCAGTAGTAAACATGATCTCTACAAGTTTTTTTAATAATGAAAGTGTTCTTCTTGTTTTACTAAAGTTATCTATAAATTTTCAAGGGGTTTGAATGGTTTTTAGAAGAATTTGATCACAAATGGAACTCTAAAAGGGTGTGAAAAGGCTCGTAAAAGTGTTCTTGAAGACTCTAATATTGCATCTCTAGTAATAAGGAAGTTGGTTGTAAAAGGATAAAAATTAAAGATTTAGACCAGATCTAATTTAAAAAATAAATTTTTGCGTGCTCGTTTGAAGGACTTGGAACCTCATTCGAACAATGTACTGATTTTCATTCGAAGAATCTTCTAATGACCTATCAAATGGTATTCTAGATAGACAAAAAAATGACCCCTTTGATCATGGGAACCTCGTTTTAACGACCTCGTGTACCTCGTTCGAATGATAATAGAAGCTCGTTTTAACGAGTTGTTGAAATTTAAAAAAAAAATTAAATTATTTTGAAATGCAAACACTTAAAAAATGTAATATCCCAGAGAAAAAAAGGAAGGCTTTGCCAAAGCAACCATAACTCTTGTGAATGTTGTTGAGATAAAAAGATCCTTCAATCTTTCAAAAAGCCTTCAATTTTGTCTTCGAATACATAGAAGCAGTCATGATAACGCAAAGTATGTGTAACGCGATAAGCCAAATAAAAAGTACATCAAGCATTTATAAAACTTGATCTTACAAATCTCCCCCATTGGTTATTCCTATACAAATCATAAACCGAAGCGAAATTGAACCCTAAAGACTAATATAATAAATATGCTCTCAAATCAAGAGGCAGAAATTCATTATTGAGTCTTCAACTAAAGCGTCTTCATCTTGTGCAATCCATGAAATCATAATCAATAGGGAATTTACCTATACACAAGAGGTAAAATAAATATTGTGACATATACTAACTTTAAAGATAAATAAAATTCCCCCTCAATTTGTTCTCCCCCTTTTTGTCCATAATAGATAAATAAGTAGAATCTAAACATGAATAATAAGAATCACATAAAAAAGAAAAATGTCATCCCAAAGATAATTAATAAAGTAAATGTGATGATAATATCAAATGGCATATGTTATCCACCTACTAGTTTTGACATTTTTAATTTTTTTTAGGTACAAGGTATAAAGAATACATATAGATACAAAATACATAGTCACCATGGAATAACACTAAAATATCCGAATTATGAAAATAGAATGTAATTGTGTGAACATTTTTTGTAGGCAAATTAACATAAACATTCATAACACATGCGTCCATTATAAAAATGGCAAAGGATTGGTCAAGAATTTTAGGGCGCTATCTGGTTGATGAACCATGGGGACGAATTTTTAGCATTTTTCACTTCTTCGAACATAGACACTTGCATCCCTTTGCATGTGTGGCCACTAGTAGACTTATTTGATTTCTTAGAATTCCAATAATCTTCCACATGCTCGACAAATACCATCATGAAGATCGTTGAGAACTTTCTCGGTGTCTTGCGGGTGGACGCATTGGAGGTAAGGTCCTATGAAGGATCTTTTGTAGAAATTTTCCCCTGGGTCAATGAAAAAAAGGTATGCCTTTACTCTTACTTGGTGAGATAATTTCACATCATTTTGCAGCACATCCATCTACAAATAGGTAATGATGGGATCTATCCAATTAAGGGCTCTTTCTATGAGGAGGACCTACTTGGAGACCACTATCTAGCCAATGCTAGGCTGGGTGAGGAACTCTACCTGAATAGTTATTCTAAGATTAGAGTCCACTACTGAGCTTAGAGTTGCTAAGGTGTCAACATGACTATTTGTCTATCGGGGGAACTATTCGGTGTGAACATTCTCAAGTCCTTCCATAAGATCTCTCACTATGGAAAGGTAGGCTACCATCCTGTCATCTTTTGCATTAAAAATCTTTGCTTACATGGATAACCACTTGGGGAACTGAACATACTTAATGGATCCTTTATCCAGAAGATTTTTAACTTCGTTCTCCACCACTCTACCCTTCTCGTGGGCTGTTCGGCATGCCCCATCGTCTTGAAGGTTGGGTCAATATACAGATGGCGGCAGGCTATGTCGGGATCAATTCCAGGAAGATCATACGACTCCTAGGCAAAAACATCAAAATTGCTTCTCAAGAAGGCTTCAAATTATGAAATAAATCTAGGTACATCACTTCTGGTGAGCTTCCCTGATCTACCAGCAACTTGTCGATGTCATCCCACGTGTATCATGGTGTGGAGTCGTCACTCCAATTAGATCTTTCTCTGTGAAGATGATGTGTTTGGTAGAGTCGACATCTTCTGGTCATCGGCGCTTGCCATCTTGGCTTTTTGCAGGGTCAATCTGGAATGCCTCCATGATAGCAGTGACCTTCTTCAGTTCCATTTGAATAGAATCATTAAGTACATTATTCAATTTTTTATCGCCATTAGATGCAACCTTGTCGGATTTCTTCTCTGTGTATTCGTTCAAGAGTCCAGTTGGGTCAGCCCTTCCAAATACGACTTCAGAACTTTGTAATTCTTTGTCATGTGGTCGCCTGCCTTACAAAATGCGCATCTCAGCTCGTTATTCTTCTTCGTTAGGTCACCACCCATCTTTTGGGGACATTTTACAAATAGCTAATCCTTGATATTTCTCAATACCTTATAAATTGGTTCCCTGAAGACTGTGTTAACAACTTAGAACGCCTTTAAAGGATAGGCCTTTCTCCTATTTTTCGAGTCGTTCTTACCCTCATTCTTGTTCCCTTTCTTTGGAGTGTCACTTTTGTCTTCTCCTTTACTTGATTTTTCTCGACCATTATATCTTAGGGTAGAGTGAACCACGTCCTCAAACTTGGCGTATTTTTTAATACGTGCCATGAGGTCATTAATGGGGTTAGCCTCTTTTTTCGTCAGGGACTTGTACAGCAAAGATGTGGTCCGTAGACTAATATTGAAGGACACAATGACAACCTACTCAGAGTAGTCCCCCACTTCATTGAAGACCTCCCGGTACCTTTTGGCATAATCATGATAGCTCTTTTATGGCTTATTCTTCATTATGATAAGTGAATCCATCCTCTTGGGGCAGGAATTGCGGGTTATGAAGTGAGAAGGGAAAGCCACTTCTAGGGCCTTGAAGCTCTTGATCGACCTGTGGGGTAGCATTCTCTTCCATATGGAAGTGGGTCGCCTCCTTCTGCTCTTGAACACTATAACAAAAACAACAATCTTACACGATTTAAAACTGTGTCAAATCAAGTCTGCCACGGTTTTCAATTGTGCCAGAATCAGGTGTTCCAAAATGGCCATTTTTTCTGGCACGGTTTAAAAGTGTGCCTGATTTGGCCAAGCATGAACACTTTTGGAACACTTTAAAACCGTGCCTGAATTTGATATTTCTGGCACACTTTATTATTGTGCCAGATTGAGTACATTTTGGTACACCTTTGGTACAGTTCCAACCTGTGCCAAAATTTGATACACTATTGGCATGGTTTTGAACTTTGCTAATTTTTTTATCAAAGAAAAAAAATAATTATAAATAATATTACCAAAAAAAATCAGCAACATTTCCACTATTTTTCGAACCTGTTTTAAAGTAACAAAAAATCAATAATAATATAAAACAAGCATGGAAAAAATATTACAACAACAATACAAATAGTTAGCAACAATACTAATACACATCCAGACAATAAGCCCACTAAAAAATAATGGCTCAAATTTCATTAATAGAAAATTCATGTCAATACAGATAAAATTCATCTCAATACATAAGGAAATTTGAATTTTATCTCAATTCATGTCAATATGAAATTCATGTCAATACATATGAAATTCATCTCAAATTTCGTGGTCTTCTCTTCAAGCAGCACTAACGTGTTTAACTCCCCATTTATAAAGCACTGGTTCGTCTCTACTTGCACTACCATCGAACTTCTAATGAGTTCCAACCTATAAAACAAACAGACAAAAAAGAGTAATTATTTTTTATCATTTGACAAGATTGAAGGTCAACTATTTAATAGAGACTAACATATATTCTTTTAATCACACACGATCTGAAATCCAGTGCACAATTGTGTTAATTAGTAATAAGCACATTAATATACTAACTAATTAATAATTGTAATTGACATTAATCACATATACTAACGAATCAAACCAAAATAAATAAACTTACATTCAGAGTAGAACCGAGTAACACTACAAAAAAAAACAGCTTTTGAGACGGTGGCCTAACAGTCTCAAAAGATGGTTTATCCGTCTCAAATACTTTTTGGGACGCTATTTGGGATGGCTAGGGGGGTCTTTTTGATAGGGGGTTATAAATACTTTTTGTGATGCCATAGCCGTCTCAAAAGCATTTTTTGAGACGGGAACAGATCCATCTCAAAAGCTCACCATTTTATATGACCCTTTTGAGACGGCAAGAGAGTTGTCCCAAAAGAGTGCTTTTGAGACGGGAATTAATCTGCCTCAAAATGTTACTATTTTAGAAGATCTTTTTGAGACGGAAACATAGCCGTCTTTAATATATTTTTGGGACAGTGTTAACGATCCCAAAAGAGGTGGAGGGATCTTAAAATTTTTGCACCAATATATTGTGGACAATAAAATCTATCGTTAAAGTTTAATATAGAAATGAATTACATTTGAGACAACACAACGAATAATCATAAAATGTAATACATAAGATGATTTCCAACCAACACAACAAATCATTTTCATTCAACAATAGTTGTTCTCACTAACATCTCCAAATAGTCATCAAAACAAAAATGACGACACTAAGTTCAAATATTCGACTTGACAACAAAATACATTAATTTCTTATACTCCAAAACACGAAATGATTTTATCAAAGTAATCCCGCAATCTTAAAGTGTACGACCTCCAAAATCACTGATTATCATTGCATATTCTACAAAAATTGTCACATGCAAAAAAAAATAGTGTCAATTATATTAAAATTAATATCCCACTCATCAACAATACAATGTGCAATGAATCAATATAGTATATTCTCATCACAAAAAATATAAATTTTAAACTACGATATCTTTTTAATAAGTATTTAACTACTATTATTTTTTTTAAAAATTGGCAGAGTCCCCTTTGTTTATTCATGAAAATCACAGGTTGCCAGCCTGTTTTAAACATTAAAACTGATTCTAAGAATACTAGACACCAACCAATAGTAAATTCTCAGCACACTACAACATGAACTTTAAAATGGAGAATTTTCCATTTTAAATAACATGAGCTACATCAATCTCATAATAATAAAGATGTATTATTACCTAGTCGGTATGAGTCGTTGAGATTCTAGAAGCATGGTGTACGATAATACTAAGAAATAAACTTTGAATTTCACTTCTCATGTCAGTCTGCAGCTGTAGTAAAGCTTGTTGGTTGCTAATTTTTAATTATTCGAGCTCATGTCGATGTCGAGCATGTCGATCTTCAATGTCTTGATGATGTCAAACATCCTGCTCAACGGTATCTTTCAAGAATTACCTATAAAATAAAAATACGTCAAAATTAATGAATTTAACCAATCAAACATATAACTTTGACGAAAAACGGTAGTTTTAGTTGGTATGCATATCGCTCTATTTCGTTTTAGAGAGAGATTGTTGATAAACTTATCCAAATAAAAGCAAACTTTGTGGTATTTCACAAATTTAGGATTTACACTTGGATTTTAAGAAACTTTAGTTTTGAAGTAAATTTAAGGTAAACTGAGAGAGTAAATAAATCTAGGACATGGTGAATTACTTGATAATGCTAATGTATGGCGCCCACCAGTTGCAACTGCGCAAATTCTTGCTATACGTTCAATGCCACCAAACACAACAATGCTGAGAGAGGTTCATCACCAAATGATGAGTTTTCAGTTGCTATTTTAGTAGATGACAATCGTCTTCTCTATGTATTTTCCTCCCAACCTCCTTTATTGTCCATAGCAGAAGTTGTTCCACCACCAGATCTTGATCCTTGGGATTGAGGGCTTACTGTAGTACATATAACTCATCAGCTTGTAAAACAGAAGCTTCTGTTGTTAATAGAAAGATGTCAAGTGAACATTACCTTGTTCTGTCAACAATGATATTTGTCTCTCAAGTACATCCATTTCTTCACATGGCTCCCCAAAGACATTCCAAGAGGGAACACACTCTTTCCACCCCCATGTGTAAACTTCTCCAGTCTTTGTATTTGAGAATGAATCTTACTTAGTCCAACACTCTATTAACGAGAAGATAGACGTTGTATAATAAAGAACGTTATACATGAAATCAATTATATAAGACCTATGTCTTATCAATTTATACACATTACCTCTACAAGTTCCTAGTACATCTTTAAAAATATATAAATTGATAAAAATAAGTTCCCTCAACTTGGACCTTTTTCAATTTGACTCAATAACGTGATATCTTTAACACAGAGGCAATTAAATACACAAAACTCACCATTTTCTGAACCACCCCATTTTAGGGTCAATAAATACACTCTACATCATCTCAAAAAGGAAATAAGCATTACCTGTAGTTGAAACACAATGTGCCCAACCTGTGCAGCCTCACTATTGAAGCTTCGGTGGGAAGAGGAAAAGGCTCTAGAATTTCCTTAAAAAATGAATCATTTTGTTTAACAAATAAACGGTGATAGATAATAACAAGTAGTTACGAGTTTTAACATTAAAACAAAAATATATCAAGCAGAAGTCACAAATTATTAAAACAAGCCAGCAAAGGGCAATCTAAAACAAATCATTAATCCTCAGTACTCATCCCCTTCATCACTATCATCCTCGACCCCAACTTCCTCATTGTCCTTCTCAAGAACAGCAAGATCATCACGGGCTTTAGAGAACTCTACTTCCTCTATTCCCTCACCCACGTACCAGTGAACAAAGGAACGCCTGGTGTACATAAGATCAAACTTGCAATCCCTGTGGGGAGAACACCTCGGCCACACTGGCTGAGTTAGAAATCATGCATATAACCCTCTGCACCTTAGCCAAGTCACCACCAGGAAAAACAGTAGGTGGCTTGTAGTTGATACCACACTTAAATCCAGTGGGGCCACCAGTAAACAAACTGAATGGTGCGCTTAGTTTTGATTGTTGCAACGTCTGCGTTAACATCCTTTGGCACAACATCGCCAGGTTACATGAGATAGCAAGCCATGTATTTGCCATAGCGAGGATCACACTTGGCCATCATAGACGAGGGCTCAAATGCACTGCTGGTGATTTCAACCGCAGAGAGTTACTCATGGTATGCTTTCTTAGCTGAGATAGCAGGTGCATATGAGCAAAGCATGAAGTGGATTCTTGGGTGGGGGACCAAGGTTATTTGGGATTCAGTGACATCCACATTCAAGGCACCATCAAATTTTTGAGATGCCATCAAGGAAGAAATCACCTGGGAGACGAGATGGTCAAGGTTGGTGTAGGTGGGTCGCTCAATATCAAGTGAATGCTTGCAGATATCATAAATAGCCTCATTATCAAGAAGAATAGTTCCAGGACTGGGTTGAGAGGACACTGTTATAGGGGTCGCCAACAGAGGCTGAGATATATGGGGATGGGTACACAGTGAACCCAATGTTTGATTTCTTTCCATAGTCAACAGACAACCACTCCAAAAGCAGAGAGCCCAACCCAAAACCAGTTCCCCTGCCGACAACATTAAAAATAAGGAACCCGTGGAGGCCAGTGCAGTTGTCAGCAAACTTTCTAATACGGTCCAAACAAAGGTCTACAGTCTCTTTTGCAATTGTGTAATGGCCACGAGCAAAGTTGTTCGCAACATCTTCTTTTCCACTAATAAGCTGTTCAGGGTGGAAGAGCTGGCGGTCAGTTCCAGTCTCACTTCATCAATAACAGTGGGTTCAAGATCCACAAGATGGTGTGGAGGACATGCTTTCCTGCACCAGTACACCAATTATGTGAGTCACATTTGTAAACGTAATTTTACGTGTATGAGTTATAGACATAATTAGCGAGTCACATTTGTAAACGTAATTTTACATTTAATAGTAGCGAGTCTCCCAAGTACACTAAATCCACATTACATGATAGAATGAGGCGTTGAGTGAATTGTATTTACTCAATCTATAAAACTGTAGCAAATTGAAATCACCATTTGAAAATTTGAAGCAAACTAGCATACTTATAAACCACAACGTAAAAAGTAGGTATTTGTATTCAAAATTGATGTCTAGTATAATAATCAAACGAGAACTAACTGACTATAAGGGGAGGTACTAACATTCTTGCCCTTATGTAATATATATTATGACAGTTATGCCCTTATTTTTTGTGCATACTGTGGGATTCTATGGAGTAGTAAAAACGCAAGACCTAAATGAGGCCTTAAATGTGATTTTTATGTTTAATATTCCTTTTTTTAACTGAGTATGACGAGAATTGGGAATCAATTTACGAGTTACTGTTGATTTTTATGGAATATTCCATCACTTTGGTAGCAAAAGAGATTTGAGAAGTTAAAATCTAAATAATAGTAGGTTTATCAATTCTCTGAGAGTAAAGAATCCACATCTTCATACCAAATGAATTAAAATATCTCTAAATATATACATCAAATTCAATTTTATGTTCAGCAACAAAAAGAAACTTTGGTATATGTTGCATATTCCAAGAGCTGAGCATGTTTTTGAAAGGGGATTGACTAAACCCTTTATATTCCAATATAAAACCTTCATTTTTAGAGGCACTACTCAAATTGTAACCAATCTTTACTCTTTTTAACATCTGCTCTCAATTTCTTCTTCTAAGAAAGGGTCAGTACTGATAAGAATCCCTATTTGTCAAGAACATGGATATGATGAGAACTCTTCAAGTTTTCAATGCAGAGGTAACATACTCCACTTCATTCTCCAAATGATAATCTATTAATTTATCCCGATTTATAGATTTTTTTAGACTTCTCGTGCCTTGACATTTACCCACTGCCCTCGGCCTCACCCAAAGACTACAACCTGAAAAGCTCATAAACATCATCGGTTGTTATAAACGTATGGGTCTAAAGTGACCATCTCGAAAATAATGTAAATAATGTTGCACTACTCTTTGATAGCGTCAGCCCCTAACTTCGATAAATCTAGAAAACCCAATTCGATCATGAACTTGCCTATGTTTAGGAGATCAAGGACATGTCTGGCCTATAATTCTCAATCCTCATGATAACCACCAGGGGCAGCCAAATTAATCAATAAAAAATGTTAGGCATGAATATTTAATGGTTAGAAATTAGAACCAGAAAGTGGGAATGAACAAGTTGTTCTTCTCTTTTACGACTTTAAATAAGCGCAGCAGAGTATTCTGGTGGCGTGAAGAGTCAACCATAAATGTGAGGTCAAATCTATGTTTTGCTGAGGTAGTGGGCACCTGCCAGTAGTGGGCCCTCCTAAAACACACTTTCAGTAGCTCTCAATCTCAAATCAGTTACTTTTTGTAGGGAGGTCAACCATGTTGTTGCATTTAGCTACCTTCTTTGGGGGCGAAGACTAACTTCTGCCATCATGCTTAGTCCATGTTTAGTCAAAGCCTTGATGAATTTAAAAGATTTTAGGCCAACAAGGCCATCAGTATTAAACTCAAATATAAGTGGGTAATGATCACAGCAAGATCTCACAACAGTTTCATAGGAGACAACATCCTAGAAATCCATCCATATTTGGTTGCATAAAGACCTATCAAGCTCTGTGTGAACTAATCTTTGGTCACACTTGACCCAAGTGTGAAAAATACCCAGTGTCAATTTGAAGAATTTTAGCTGAGCCGATCATATTTTTAAAATCTAATAAGGGTCTATTATAGGGGAGTGTATCTACTTTACATTCATGAGCCCCAAGACAATTAAAGTCTCTAATAATTGACCAAGGGAGGGAGAGGGTTGAGTAAATATATGATAGTCTTCCAGAGCTCTCTCCTAAGGATGTAATCGGTAGTGTAGCATGGACAAAAGTCATTACACACTAGTTATGGTAATAGGAGAAAAAAATAGTAATTTTTTGGTCATCACTAGTAGTCACTATCTTATCAAGACAGGTTGTTTCTATCACCTCAACATAGTTGATAATATTTATATGAGTATCATGTTATCAACATGCGGGGATACGCTAATCTCAATAATAGCATTATCACACATTATATTATTAATAACAACAACTACAAATTCATATACATGGTGAACCATATCAGTAACATCTAAAGAATTAATAGTTTTTGGATTTTCTACAACATTATCACTAGTATTGTCGACATGAGCATCCAAAGTATTTGAGGGATCAACATTTGGATTCTCTATAGTTCTAAAAACTTGTTGCAAAGTTTTAGGTTTGGATTTGAGTTATTTACCCTGTTATCCTGGCCAACACTGTTAGGTCTAAAGTATATTGAGATAATAAATGGTATCGAAACTCATTAGTATGTGATACACGTACAAAGTCACATGAGTCCTGTGATTTTGTGGATTCTCCATTTGTTACCCCTCCTCAACCAACTCAGGCATCGGATGGATCCCAATTACCAGTTATTCCATGACCCCCACCCCCAATGGGCAATATGGAACGTCACATCGAATATAGCTCAGACCGGTCGACCTCGATTGGTACACACATATAGGACGATTTTCAAGACATGGGTCCAATACTTAGGTATGATCCCAGTCCTAATTCCTCTCTGACACGGGCTGAAGCTGAAGGTATTCCCACTACGTCTCCCTAAGATAGTTGGTACAACCACGACAATGGCTCTTGATTCATGTCAATACAACCACTTAGAGTTGAATGGGAAGTAGGATTTCCAGCTACTTTGCCTAAAGTAGCCACTATGTAAGAAGACACCCCCCCCTATATACCACAAGTATTCAGGATCCATTGCTAGAATAAGTATTATCATGAAATTCTTGACAGAAATCTTTTGTCCCTATCGATCTTGTGCTTTAGGTATTTGAGCCAAGGCTTGGCCTAACCTACTAGTGCATATGATAGAGAACTTTAATAACTGGACAAGGGTATAAGACCGGTAAAAAGACAACTGAACATAATATGGTAAAAAAATTGATGTTGCAATCATATATTAAATGCAAATCAATAATTCTATAACTATATCTAAACCTTTTTCTAACATGTCTAAAAAAATTAGACCATTTGTTGTTCCTGGTGGCCTAAAATTTATCACGTCTACCCACATGAAACATGATACATCTATGGAGTTTCTGGAATCTAATGTAACTACAAGTCAACGTCAGAAGGGCAGTACATTGTTGATTGCAAGAAGAACTTGTCGATAAAATAAATTTATTTGGTATTGTCTTCCCAGGCAATAATACTATATCACAACTGTAAAGGGAAGCTGATAGCAAGACACGCTTCAATGATAATATGAGAAACTCTACTCATATGTACATATCTTAAGAGGCATATAAACTAGCTAAAAAGGGAACTTATCAAGATCAGTTAACAAACATCTATGTATGCATAGCCCTTACAATTGCAAAATTAAGAGTTGATAACAAAACACCAATAGCAAGGAAATATAACATGTGGATTGATAATCACCTCAAATATGTCTGCATCTTTAATGCCCCAACAACATCTGATCTAATAATTTGCCCATTGATGTTGACAAGTATATTTACACTCTCCACGACATCTAAAAACACATGAACAAACAAGACAACAATATTAATATCAAGTGTATTAAACTACTACCAGATGACTCACACCAGCATACGCATAGTTAAGAAACCCGACAATCCCATTAATGTAGTCAACGATTGCGTAAATCAATCCAACTCTTATACATGGATCCCATCTATGAATTTAAAAAAAAAAATGTTATTAAATTTATATTTCATAATATAAATAAGATAAAATCTTTATAATGTCTTCGTAAGATGATGAAAAATAAAAAAGGTTAATAATGACAAACATGAATTCCTAAAGAGATTAGCACATAAAGGGGGAACAAGCTATATTAAAATAAGAATATAATTCAACCCATAAATTTAAGTATTAATATGGATAAATCGAACAATTCAAATTTGAAATATTGGAGTACTAATGCACGCATGATAATGAAAAACATCAAATAAGAAATCACACAATCAACTAATTAATATCTACATCACTAAACATTTACGCATTAAAAAACTCACAAGATACATGCCCATTTTCACTCTTGCAAGAATCATTATGCTCATTTTATTCTTCACATGGCACATACTCTTCATCATCACCAACTAATTTTTTTTACACTTTGAATCACTTTTTTATTTTTAGCTTTGTCTTGAATTGCCAAATACAAATGAACGGAAAAACTAAATTATATAGATTTTTTACCGTCTTAGTCTTAAACATATTGCAAATAATTACAACAATCTTGCATTTTATACAATAGATTAAATGAAAATTTGGTTTTTAAACAATAAATTGATTTTAATTACATTTTCCTAATAATTATATCAATAATCAAAATTTTCAAGTGAGGGTGAATACACGATAGAAAATTACATTGAAAACTAAAATAAAAACCCTAAATTTGAAGATTGTATTTATCCCTGTAAATACCCAACACAAAATTAAATTAATAACCCTAACTTTGAAGATTTGTGTTCAGGTATATGTGTGTGTGCATCACTGCATGTGTGCGTGTGTATGGGTGCACGCACGTGTGTGTGGGTGCGTGTGGGTGAGAGAGAGAGAGAGATGGTAAGTACCCGATTGTGTGGTTGTCGATTCGTCTCAAAGTGACGATAGAGATGGTGAGTGGGTTACCGATTGAGTTTGTGAGAGGAGGAGGGGTTTGGTCAATGTAGTTTGTGAGAGATGGTGGGGGCGTGTGTGTATGCGTCTTCCTATTTTTTTTATTTTTTATTTTTTAGTATAAGGCGGGGGATGAAAGTGATTATGGTGGGAACATAATTTTTGTATCCATCTTATTTGGTATATCTTTCGAGACAACAAACATTTTACTGTCTTATTTGATTTACTTTATAAGACGGGGATAATTAACCATCTCAAAAAGTGACCTCTTTTCAGACAGATATAATTAATGGTCTTAAAAAATAGTAGTTTTTAAGACGGCTAATTATATCAGGCTCAAAAAGTATGTTTTAAAGACTAAATTTTATCCGTCTCAAAAAATAGGGTCTTACAAGCAACTTTTTTTTGTAGTGTATTCACACTTCGTAAGTATGGAGGGTTGTAAGGGCTTCTTGATTTTTATAGATTTTAGCATACTAACAACTAATTTTGGGGACAAATTATTTTTTAGCAACAACAACAATAATTTCAACACACTAATATACTAAAAAATATTCAGCATACTAACAACTAAACTACTTAACTAATCTATTGAAAAAATTAACAACTAAAAATTTTAGCACACTGATTAGATGTATTGAAAAAAAGTAACTAATCAGATCTATTGAAAGAAAAATAACATACTTAAAGGAATGTGTTGTCACTGCACTACTTCATGGATGAAAAGAGGGTTGCATTCTATCGCCACTCTGCTTCGACAGGGGACTGCATTTGCATGTAAGGGAAAGTAGAGAGGACAGGGGTTGTCGCTGCTCTACTTCGGCAGAGGGCTGCCGCTACACTTCGTTTGCAAACAATGCTTGTCCTAGGGCGTTATAGGGTGCATGAGCAGTTGATCATGGGGTGTCTCTAAGACATCAAAGTTTTGAGCTCAAGAGGATTCTTAACTATCCAAGTATCTGTGAGACAAGCACGATGAAGGATATCTATTGTATAGTTATACTAGGAAAGAAGGTAGCCTTTAGGAGAGGAGGCAACCTTAATGCTAAAAAAAGTAACATATTGGGGCGTAAATTCTTGTGCTAACTAAGACTTTAACTGAGTAATTACATCCATATCGTCACCTGTGATGATCGTATCATGGTCATATAAGGGCATAAGAATTCAACTAGAAAAGGCGGATCGAACAAACATAGTTGAGTCGTGATCACGGGCGCGAAAATCAAGGGTGCCAAAAACAGTAGAGAACTCATCGAACCTCTCCTTTATCAGAGCATGTTTGAGACCATATAGAGCCTTTGGGAGCCCACAAACCTCTCAATGGTATGAGATCTTGGGATGGTTCCTATGGGATCACTTGGTAAAGTAGTTATTCTATGTTATCATGAACACCTCCTCGATATAATTATTATTTTTCTTTTTAGGTTATTGCTTTCCCCTTCACTCTCTCTCTCTCTCTCTCTCTCTCTCTCTCTCTCTCTCTCATTTATATTACCATATTCATATTTGTACCCAATATTCTACCTACTTGACATACAAAATATTTCCCTGTTATAGGTCCAACGAAGCAAGAGCAGTAATAGAGGTAAACTTATTCAAAGATGATCGATAAAAATAAGGGTATCAAGAACGAAAATAGTATTCCCTCATCAAAACCTCCTCCAAAAATCTAATATGCTACCGAACTATACCCGTTTTTCCTCATCCCCATATATAGTCTTTACAATTATATACCATAAGGAATTTCATGTGCTATATATATGCATTTCCAATGTTCTGCTTAGATGTAATTCCATATCTTCACAACAAGAACTCCCAAAACTTCCGTGTGTTTACTTCTTATTTTTTTTACAATGTATCACTACATTTCCTATGTATGAAAACTAGAGTCCAAAGATCGGTACTCTATCCTCTTAACATTCATTAAAATACCATTTCACTTTACTTGAAACTTGCATTGATGAATTCACAACTTTTCTCGGATTGAATATAATATTAAGTTGCCAATTTTAGCAATCTGCAATCCAATTCTTTAGTATGTCAAAGTGTTTTGACTGTCATTTGGGGCATTCAATTTGTTGTTTGCCTCTTATTTGAGACCGCAGAGTCCATTTCCATTAACATCCAACTTAATAGGCATTCGGGATGTATATTAGTGCACATTATATGTAGCATAATTTTATATCAATATTTACTTAATTTTTGGAATTTTGGTAAAAACTAAAAGAAGACGTGGTGGCAGAAGAAGATACTATCAAAAAGGAACTAGGAGTTCATGATTTTTCATGAACAAAAACATCAAACACATATATTTATTTGATTTACCTGCAGAACAACAACCTTTTAAAAGGCCTGGTAGATGTGGTGGAGGTCTCGTAATTTCAATAAGTACCCACCTAAGTTCTGAACCAATGTTCAACGTGATGAGGACATTCACAATTATGAACCACCTACAAATTTAACTAGAGTTAACTATTCAATTAAAAAGAAATAAACTAAATTAATCCGGGATAGAATAAGTTATATATCTCTCAACTTGAGAGAACAACAAAAAGAACTCACAACTTAGCCATGCTTTCATATGTTACTGTTTTTGCTAAGTTTGCGCCAATAAGGGATGGACTTAACATAAAAAATATAATATGTTCACAAGCATGAAGCATGCCGGTTAGTGTCATAGAGAAGAAATTAGTCTGTAGAACAACGAAAACTTATCTACCAATGTATAATATTATACAAGGTATTATTTGAAGTGGATTTTGTGATTAATTACTCATTTTCTTTATCTTACATAGTAAAATATCACATAGGATGACATCACCTGAGTTTCTCGACTGCTACAACATGTTCTAATCTATTTTCCTCTTGAACGTGTATTCACTTTTCATAGAAGACGTATAACAACATGCCTGGAAGTTTGTGTGTAAGAAAAAATGCATTGCATGTCTAAGTGTCAGTGAGCGCCCATGAATCTCATTCATGTTTCAAACACACACATACACAAGGGTCCATCGGTAATTATTTAGGTAATTCTAAAACAAATCTTGACAATTGAGTCATTTTTACTCTCCTCACACAACCGATGAGCTGAAAATATTAGAAATGCCTTACAAACTCACTCCAGTAATATGATAACTAAGGACAACCAATTGCAAACAACCTCTCCACCCCCACTCCAAATCAACAAAAGAAGGACCACAAACATTTTTTTGAATAATTCTTTAGGATAGAGAAAAAAGATGGAAAATGGCTATGATTAGGGGTGGCAAGTTATAACACGACACGAAGTAAGAGGGTTTGAGTTGATCATCCTTGACATAACCCGCAAATAAAAACAATAGTGTTAAAAAGGAAAAATCCAAGAATGATACAAATAAACCTGTTTATAAGATACGATAAGAAAATAGCACTACATATTATTTATATCTTGATCAACAATTGTATAATTTCTTATAGAACTAGATTGTATATTACTTATTTCCTAGTATTTAGAATTAACAAAATCTTAGTATGTGTATGTGTGTTAAAGTGAGGGAGGACATGAGACCTTTCGGCAGGAAGCATATGCTTCATGCACCAAGTATACCAAACCAACGCATTCAAAGCAATATTCTACACCACCATCAGTCATCTCGATTATTACCTGCTCAATGTCAAAGAATGTAATACCCAGTGATTTTAAGACTGAGAATTTAATTTATTTGGGAGAAATAAAATTTATTTGAATTGGAGAATTTTAAGTTTGGCCATTGAGGTCAAAATTTGAGGATGTTATAAAGTATCTCAGATGACGATTCTGAGTGCGCGATTGACCTCGAATGGGTCGAGATAGTCAAAATGACTGTACTTGTGTCTTGTTTGGGTTCCGAAATATTTTAAGTTTGTTTGACTCGAATTGGAGTGACCGAGCCATTTAAAGTGTGTATTATCATTTAAAGCCGGGTATTTTGGAGATAAGGCTTATTAAGCCTATGTGATATAACAATCTCATTTTTTAGATTGAGAAAGACCTAGAGAGAGAGAGAGAAAGGAGAGAGAGAGAGAGAGAAGAGGAAAGGAAAGGAAGAAGATAAAGAGAAGAAAAGCTTGGGGATTCCGGTCATTACGCGATTTCGAGGAAGATTCCACCTCTACAACTTTGAGGTAAGTGATTAAACTTGTTAAATAATTTATGAGTGTCATTTATTTCATGATTTGTGGATAAAAATATGAATTTTGAGTTTGTATGTTACAACCTAGATTTTTGGGTTAAATCTTGCATTTGATGTTTATATATGGATTTGAGGTTGGGTAAATAGTTGGGTTAATATATAATGAGTTTTGATGTTAGAAATATATTTGGGTTGAAGATTGATAGTTAGAATATGATAAAATTGGGTTTTGAAAATTTGTGTTTTGAAGAAAAATAACCATTTCGTAGCTTGCTGAATAGGCCGAATCGATTCTGTCCCTTTTCGAATCGATTCGGAATGTTGCAGACTTCCAAGTTTGAGTGATCGAATCGATTCAGAACCAAAACCGAATCGATTCGGCCTAAGATAGAATGTCAGGTTCCTTGGACCGAATTGATTCGCATAAGGGGCAAATCTATTCGCGGTTAGGACCGAATCGATTCGGACTGGAACAAATCAATTCGAAAGCAGGGCTGTGTTGCGAGGTTTTTCTAGAGTGAGTTTAGCTCCGTTTTCGTTGGGTTTATCGATTAGGAACAACCTAATATGATATGAGAAGTACGTTTTGGAGATTTTTAGGGAGTTTGATATGTGAAGAAATATTGGGGTCGTATCGGGTTGAGAACACACTATATGGTTGACTTACTTGAGTGTGTTCCATATAGTAGTTCCAACTAGTTTGAATATCGAGAAAAAATACGATTAAATTTTTTCGTGTTACTCTATCTCAAAAAGGCTCCAAGGAATCCCAGTTAAGTACTTCAATGCGATAAAAAGAGGTAAGTACAACCCTTGAACCACAATTAGGACACATAAACTGCATATACATGTTTATTATGTGTGCATATTTTTTATGGTGGTGTTATTGGTTCAAATATTTTTTTTGGATTCATAGACCTTGCTTCTTTGCTCGCTTTTACAAACTGAGATGTAGGTTCAGTCGTGACCATTGATTCAATCCATGGTATAATTTCATTAGAGCCTCAATCCACATCATATTTGTTCAGCCAATTAGATATATGGTACATCGCAATATACTATTTGAGAACAGTTCATGGTCTTAGCTGATAATCTCAGCGATAATTTTTTACCATCAATCCGCGTGAGATCCATCCCAGCTTGCGATCGTGATCCTTGAACGTATTTTAATCAATGAACCATATCAAATCTTGACTCAATCTCAGGTGTCTACACATCAACCAACCAGCATCCGATTTTATCACCGTCTTATAACAGCCCTACGATTTACAGTCATCTAGTCGAAGTCGATCTCAGTCGTCGCTTTATAACTAATTCTTTACTGGTATATAATGTTAGTTGGTGAGACTCTCACAAGAGAAGAGAGGGTAGAGAGAATAGAGCGAGGTCGGCATCTCCTTTACAGGAGCTATGCGAATAGAAAGAGGGCGAAAATAAAAAGAGAGAGAGAGAAGATAATGGCGCTCCAAGAGAGATTAAAACTTGTCTCTTCCATTTGAGAAAACCGAGGCTTCCAGAGATGTGAGAGAAAACACAGAGAGATAGAGAGAAGAGAAAAACTCATATTTTCTTTAAACCATATACGATTTTTCTCAAACCAATTCCAAACCAAAATACCCAAAACACTTCCATTGATAAAAAACAGTAAACCCAATTATTTGAGAGCAGATATGTGTGGGCTTTATTTGAGTTGGTGTATTATTGGTATTATTCAAGATTGAAGACCTTCTTCAACCTTATATCTCTCTAAGAACCTTTTTAGCACACCGAATTTTTAGGGTTCTTTATTTGATTCTTGGATCATCAATATATTGGTGTTGTTGTCTTTTTGATCCAAGAATATTGTTTCAAATAAATTTGAAACACAAGACTTATTGTTGTGACTTATATCCAGATTTGAGAAAGACATTTTTGGTTTTAAAAATTAAATTCACAAATTGGTGAAATAATTTTGGACATAAATAATTTTGAAACAAAATTTGATTTGAAATATTTTATTCCAAATTTGAAATTTTTGAAGTCTTGTATTCAAAGCATATTTGAGAATATTTGCATTGCATATATAAGTGGCTTGTAATTCATAGGATAATGCTTGTATATTTTATTGAGAGGGTGAGAAGCATTATTGCATTTAGTTTAATTCACAAACACTATCACTCTCACACGAACACTTAAGAGTTGTGTTTCTTGGTGAGATATTTTGTTTGTTGGAGCTGCTATAATCAAAGATGACAAGAAAAAAGTAAGGAAGCTGCGGGAAGGAAGACTACATCAAGTCAGAAGCCTTTGAGAGTGGATTAACTCATGTAGGTAACGTTCTGAACTTAGATTTAGGTCTTATATTTTCATGCTTAGTGA
This sequence comes from Sambucus nigra, assembly GCA_949130495.1. Lineage (NCBI taxonomy): Eukaryota > Viridiplantae > Streptophyta > Magnoliopsida > Dipsacales > Adoxaceae > Sambucus > Sambucus nigra. Next base: position 21,306,988 of record OX422220.1, read on the forward strand.
TGTAACTTGTACCGTGTGATTGTTAGTGGATTTTTTGTTTTTCTTCGTAGAGGGGGCCATGGATGTTTCCTTTATTTTAGGGTTTTACCATGTTAAAAATCACGTGTTAATTTGCTTGAATGTTCTTAATTACTTTGGTGAACAATATCGTACTCGAGACTTAAATTGAACGTTTTAGTTTTAAAAACTCAAGGTAATCAAACTAACGAATCTAGTGAACATATTCAGAAAAATATTTTTAACACATCTAGTGTTCATTTTGAAAAAAGTTTTGTTCAACGAGTTTATTTCGGAGTTTACTCAACTTATAACTTTTTGTTATTAATCTTATAAAAAAATTTTAAGTGGTATCAAAGCGGGTTTATCAAAAGATATTTTGATCCTGAAACTCCAGAAATTGTTTTTGAAATCCATTTCTGAATATGGATGAAAGATTTGAGAAGTTAGGTAACCTTTCCCGACCACCACTCTTTGACGAAAACAACTTTTCCTATTGGAAAGTATGAATGGTTGCTTTCATTCAAGGAACTTTTGGTGATGATGTTTGGGATATGATTGAAAATGGTTATGGACATCCAACTAAGTCTTTGTCTGATATTGATCCCACAAGGGTTAAGAAACTTCTTAGCAAATTTACTACGATAGATAAAAAGAAGTCTCTTGACAATAACAAGGGCAAGAATGCTATATTTTTGTCCATTAACGAGCATGAGCTTAAAATAATATCTATTTTCTCTACTTCTACGGAGGCCTGGGACACTTTAGTCACCGTACATGAGGGTAATGAACGAGTTAAGGCCGAAAAAACACAAATGCTTGTCCAACAGTACAATACACTAATTATGGTTGACAATGAATCCTTTGATGATTTCTACATTAGTTTAACCGACATTTTTACAAAATTACATGAAAATGGTATAACTTATACTAGAAAAGAAATTGTTCAAAAGATTCTTATGTCATTACCTACTAAGCTTGACAATAAGAGATATGCCATTGAGGAAATGAATGACCCAAATCTGACTCCTGAATTGCTAAGTAGCAAATTAAGAACCGTTGAGATGGAGTTAGAGTTCAAAAAATAATTGACTACCCGAAACAAGAGACTCACTGGATCTAATGTTGTGTTTTCATTATAATTGACTTCACCTAAAGTCAGTCCCTTAGACTTTGACCTAGAGTTAAATGATGATTGTGACTTGGATCACCTTGACAATCAAATAGCCTATAAACAAGGCAAACAAAATTATCAAGGTAATCAAAAACCATAGAACTCATGAAAGATATGACAACGAAAGGACCTATGACAATAGTAGACCTCATATAGACATAAAAGATGTCAAATGTTATGGATGTGGTAAAATGGTACATATTGCTAATAAATGCCCAGATAAGCCTACCAACAATACTAAGGCTAATATCTGTAAGACATGGGATGACTCTAGTGATTTTGATGAAGATGAAATTGAGTCAACCCATAATTATGAGTCTTGTATGTCATTCTATGCTTGGATCATATACCATGATGATGATGAATGTGTGTCTACTCATGATAGATTAAGGGTGTGTCAAACTGAAAGAATTATCATTAAACTTGAAGTGTGTGTGAGTTCTACATATGAAATGAGCGATATAGGAGACACTTCACACGATACACTTAGTGATTCCGATGATGATTTTCTAGATCTTCAATAGCTATACATGAAAATGTGTAAGAAAAGTGTCCGTCTTGATAAAACGGTTAAGCTACTTAATGAGCATATTGATTTATTTAACCAGACTATTAGGAAGAACTCTGAAGAATTTACAGCACAATGTGTTGACCATGAGACTAAAATTGAAGAATTTTCTGCAAAAATAGAAGATCTTTCTGAGAAAAATAATATTTTAGAACAAAAATACAAGTCTACCTTGGTAAAACTTGAAGAATCTAAGCAAAATGTTTCAGACGTGTTTAAAAAATGCTTACACTTTGAAACTCAAGCTAAGTCCTACAAATAAAATGTTATAGGAAGCAAATTTGATTCTGATGATAAATCTGGTTTTGGATTTAAAGAAAAAGTTTATACTACTAAAAATGTTTCTCCTGAAAATGTTGTTTTTGTAAAATAAGGCTAGAATCCTCAGAACACTCAGAAAGAAAATTGTTTAAAAGATATCTCTAAGGCAAAACAAAGTGATTATTCTCAAAAGCCTAAATCTAATGGTCCAGCTAAGTACGTTTGTCCACCTGTTATAAATCATTATCAGAAACCCAAAGCCAATGACACTTAGACGACCATTCCTATTAGAGATAAACCAATTTTCAAAGACTTTAGTAATAAATTCAAGTCCTCCAGACATTAGTATTGTTCATACTGTGATGTCTACGGTCACTCCATTGCCGAATGCTTTCAAAAGAGAATGTATACACCCACTTACTCAAACTTTAACTATTCTAGAAAGAGTAGGAATACTTATGTTCTCCCAAGATAGGCCACTCATAAATCTAATTATAAAAACAAAGGAGGACTTAAAATTAAGAAGAAATCATTTAGAAAAACCCAATAAAACTTTTTTATGTCTAAGGCCAATCAAACTATTAAAACTAGGCCTATTTGGATTAGAAAAGATGACTTGTTACCCCAGCTCAAGTGCAACATTGTCATATCTTCTATTAAGGCACCAAGCACTTCGTTTGGATGGTATCTTGACTTCGGATGTTCTAAATATATGACCGTAGATGAAACTAAATTAACAAACAGAACAAACTTCTTTGGAGGTAGTGTTGTGTTTTGTGATGGAGTTTCATCTAAGATCATAGGTAAGGGAACATTGTGTGAGGAAGGTCTCCCCGACATAAATGATATCCTCCTAGTTAAAGGTCTTAAGGATAACTTGCTTAGTATATCTCAATTTTGTGATTCCAATCATACTGTCTCCTTTTCTAAAACTGATTGCAAAAAAATTTGATGAAAAGGGAAATTGTATTTTAACAGGAAACAAAAATAAGGATAACTATTACACAGGCCTTCCTAAGTTTGAATCTTATAATATTTCCAGATTAAAAGATGCTGATCTTTGGCACAATAGATTAGGACATACAAATTTTAATAATCTTAGTACGTTAAGTTCCCAAGAAATTGTTAAAGGATTGCCTAAAATCAAAAATTATTTTTATCCTGTCTATGGTCCTTGTCAAAAAGGGAAAATATGTAAACCTTCTCATAAAGAAGTGAAAAATGTTTTAACTACAAACCTTTGGAATTAATCCATATGGACCTTATGGATCCCTCTTAAAATGTCAGCTTCTATGGTAACAGTTACATACTTGTTATTGTGGATAACTACACACGATATACTTGGTTTGCATTCATGAAAAATAAATCCCATACCTTTGATGAGTTGTTAAAAATACTTTTAAAAATAGAGAACGAGAAGGATACCTAAGTATGTCGCATCAGAATCGACAAAGGTAGAGAATTCAAAGATTCGGGTGTTGCAGAATATAGTATAGGCAATGGATATAAACATGAATATTGTGTGCCTAAGACATCTCATCAGAACGACATTACTGAAAAGAAAGATAGAACTTTATAAGAGATGTTTAGGGTTATGCTGCATGCAAAAATTCTACCTAAGTATTTTTGGGCGAAAGGTGTTCAAATGGCTTGTCGTATCATTGATCAGGTACACCTTAGGAAGAATTTCAAATTTATTGATGATATTCGATATGAGTATCTTTGTAATGCCATTGGTATGATAGTTCTCATTTAATTTAACAAACCATTCATATCCTCGGTAGTTGCATGCTAATAATTGGTTATGTGGATTTAGGGCATGGTCGTTTCTCAAATGACAAAACACGCCTCCTAATATCTGTTTAATCTAGGGGAGCCTTGTATCTGCCCTTGTATATGTTATTGATTGTGTTGTCATCTTATATCATATTTTCATGATTTATACTTTTTACCCCGTTGTATATTGGACCAAAATTAGGGGAGAAGAACTTGAGTACCTGTGCTACAATTTATATCTTTTGGTACTAACTCAACTAATATGCCATTGAGTGTTTAATCTTTTTCAGGCATTTTTCAGACCCAATGTTATAGCTTGTCCTATTTATTAGGGCATTAGTCTGTATTGTAGTTGAGTAATGCATTTTCTTATCTTATTTTCGGTTCTAGGATGGGAATGGGTAGATAGAGATATTTGTGTAGGAAATCTAGGATTTTTCTTTTTTTACCCATGAGTTCAGGATACTCAAGAGAATTTTGTCTCCAATATCCAAAGGGGGAGATTGAGAACACACTATATGGTTGACTTACTTGAGTCTGTGTCATACAGGAGTTCCAACTAGTTTGGACATCGAGATAAAATATGATTAGATTTTTTCGAGTTACTCTATCTCAAAAAGGCTCCAAAGAATCCCAGTCCATGTACTCCAATGCGACACGAAGAGGTAAGTACAACCCTTGAACCAAAATTAGGACACATACACTGCATATACATGTTTATTATATCTGCATATTTTTTAGGGCGGTGTTATTGCTTCAAATATTTTTTTTGGATTCACGACCCTTGCTCTTTTGCTCGCTTTTACAAGCTGAGATGTAGGCTCAATCGTTACCATTGATTCAATCTACAGTCCAATTCCATTAGAGCCTCAATCCATGTCATATTTGTTTTTGCCAATTAGAAATCTGGTACATCGCAGTATACTATCTGAGAATAGTTCATGGTCTTAGCTGATAATCTCAGCGATAATTTTTTACCATCAATCCTCATGAGCTCCATCCCAACTTGTGATCGTGATCCATGATCGTGTTTTAATTAACGAACCATATCAGACCTTGACTCAATCTCAGGTGTCTACGCATCAACCAACCAGCTTCTGATTTTGTCACCGTATTATAACAACCCTACGATTTATAGTCAGCTCGTTGAAGTCGATCTCAGCCGTCATTTTATAACTAATTCGTTGCTGGTATATAATGTTAGTTGGTGAGACTCTCACAAGATAAAAGAGGTTATAGAGAATAGAGAGAGGTCGGCATCTCCTTTAGAGGAGCTGTGAGAATAGAGAGAGGGCGGCAATCAGAAGAGAGAGAGACGAGAATGGCACTCCAAGAGAGATTGAAACTCGTCTCTTTCACCTGAGAAAACCGAGGCTACCAGAGCTGTGAGAAAAAAAAAAGAGTGAGAGAGAGAGAAGAGAAAAACTCATATTTTTTTTCAAACCGTATACGATTTTTCTCAAACCAATTCCAACCCAAAATACCCAAAACACTTCCATTGATAAAAAATAGTAAACCCAATTATTTGAGAGCATATATGTGTGGGGTTTATTTGATTTGGTGTATTGTTAGTATTACTCAAGATTGAAGACCTTTTTCAACCTTATATCTCTCTATGAACCTTTTTATTCCAAATAATTTTGAAACAAAATTTGATTTAAATTTTTTTAGACATAAATAATTTTAGACATAATTTTAGACATAAATAATTTTGAAACAAAACTTGATTTGAATTTTTTTATTCCAAATTTTAAAGTCTTGTATTCAAAGCATATTTGAGATGATTTGCATTTCATATAGAAGTGGCTTGTGATTCATAGGATATTACTTGTATATTTTATTCAGAGGGTGAGAAACATTATTGCATTTAGTTTAATTCACAAACACGATTACTCTCACACGAACACTTAGGAGTTGTGGTTCTTGATGAGATATTTTATTTGTTAGAGCTGCTATAATCAAAGAGGAACATCCAAATATGATACGAGAAGTACATTTTGGAGATTTTTATATGTGAAGAAATATTGGGGTCGTATCGGGTTATTTCGAAAGAGTATAAATTGAAGTTATCATACTAACTTAGTGGGGAGTCCTATTAGCATTGGGATATCCATTTAAAGATAATTATGGGACAATAAGAGAGAGGTAGGGTACGCTTAGGGACGTCGGACTTTAGGATTTAATTGCCAATGCGGCAATGTTAAAGGTTCATATGAGTGACGGAACTGTAATTTGAATTTAGAAGGATTTAATGTATCACCGACTAATAGTTGTGTTTGTACCTATAGCCGGGGTAGTTATTGTATATCGGTGTGCATACGGATGTAGATAGTGAGTGCGTGATGATTGTTATATACGCTCAGTGTTGAGATAGTGTTCTTAATGATTGGTTAAATTGGGAGACTATTCATATCATAGGTGTAACGGTTGAAAAGGGTTCGAGTGAGAGATCGCATCATAAAGTGAAATGGGGAAGGTGTGTGTTTTAACGTCGGTTAGTATAATGAGAGTTATATACAGATATCTGAATTCACTTCTTTTATACATACGAATTGGGGATATTATATATATATATATATATATATATATATATATATATATATGGTGTGAATGTATGTACCTTGTGTGATGGTTTATATATATGTTGCTGTGATCGCATGTATATCTAGTGTGAATGATATATATACATGCTTATGGTGTGAGCATACCTAGCACATGTTATCATGGGAAGTTGAGCGATGTGAGTGAGGCCCCTGGCTTGAGGAGCAGGGTGTGTATAGTCCCCCGGTCATAGTCGTCCATTATTTATTATGTGATTTTATTCTGGGTGAGAAGTCTTGGGTATGATTCGTTCTCATTTTCAAGTTCGGAACTATGACCGCTTTCCATACAATGTGATTTGTTTTTATTACCAGGGCGGTGTGATAATAGGCCGGTGGCTGGTAACCTAGGATAAAGTGAGTAATTCCTGGAAGATGATAGCATTGTGAAGTATATTTATATCCTATAAATTGAGATGTTTTAGATAGGGTAAATGTACGTTACGTGTACGTGCTTGTTAGGGTTGAATGATTGTGCTTTATAACTAGAATGATGTTATATAAACCCTAAAGGCTCGATGCAATATCTTATTTATGTAATTAGAGATAGTTACTCATAATAAGTAGTCGAAGTTGTGTTAGGTACCGAGGGCATAATGGATCTCAACGATCAACATTGCCAAGGAGTAGTGTATCGGGGGGTTCCTTGTTTGTATTTCGCTTTGTGAGACGTCCCACGCACGAAACGCAGCACAATATTGGGTGTGGGGAGAAGTTTAGTCCTTAGTGCTTGGATTTATATGTTATAGCGAGTCAATGCTTTATAAGAATATAAAGATGATGTGTAATTGTTTTGATGCTAATAACTTATTTAAGTTAATAATTAGAATCCGATGAATTCTAGTAAAAGATATGCATATATATATATATGTATGTGTGTGTGTGTGTGTTAACATAAGTTCGGATGCACACTTTGAATTGGTTAGAATAGAAACTTTATGGTTATGTTTTAGTCATGGGTTATGCGAGTGTAGATTTGGCGTAAGTTAAGATTGAATTGTCCCTAGAATGTGTCAGGTAATTTAATTGAGGATCATGTGCATACGTTTAGGTGCGCGCTTTAGTCGAGGGGTGAGTTGGATTTCCAAGAGAGTGCGACTCCACTTTAATCACGAAATTGTGCATTTATATTTATTATGCATTTTAATACACTTGCTAAAAATATTTTCAAACCTTGGGCTCTGACCCGTTTATATTTTTCTCTTGTTATGTATATTGTAATTTATTATAGGTTTTCCTCCGTAAGGACGCCAATGATGCTTTTCTATCTAGTGTTCGTGGAGTTGTAGCAGGTGCAGACTGTTGCGGGACTTTTGTTATAGTCGTTTCCTATCTTTTGTAAATCTAGTGTAGGATTAAGTTTGTTTATCGGGTTTATAACCAAGGGTTATATATGTAGCACTTTTATATTTCTTTCCTCAGGATGTTGCATTGTCTGTGACCCGATAACATATTCGGATATTTTTCCTTTTTGTTGTACTTATTATGTTTTATAGGAGTACATCTTTTGTAGCTCGTGTGTACATTTTATCTTTTTCAGTAGTTATTATGTTGTTGGTTTGATGGTTCATTGAATGGTTTTAAATTTATGGCATCCACTTATTATAGTGTTAGGTAGTTAACTATGTTTAGTTAGTATCGACAGTAGATGCTGAGAATGATCCACTTGAGATTCCTGATTTATTTTAGTATAGGCCTAGCCACCCGTTATTATTTTAAGCGGGGTGTCACAAAGAACAATAACAAAAAAATGTGTGAAACTTATTTAGTCACTTGTAAGCATAAAAAATAGATCGTAATATGCACGTTGAGCATGAGATTCATTCCCACATACATATCTCATTCAACATGTTTACATAACTTATTGCATTCTAGAATCAAAGGTCTACTAGGAGCTTGTCATAATGATGGGATGTTTATAAAAATTATAGCATTTAAATGGAAGGAACAAAGTCAACAATGAACCCTGGAACTTTGAACAATTTTAGTACAAAATTTAAGAATATCTAATGCAAGGACTAAAATTTATAACTCTATCCTATTTGAAGTAGATTCAAAGTTTAAAGTCTATTCTATGCGTTGTTCTCTTTCAATAAACTGTTGCTCTTATCAGAAGATAAATTTAACTATAGAGGAGAAAAAAGAAAGATTTACATAATGAGGATTAGAGTGCATGTTTACGTTCTTTTACTATATCTTCTTAATAAAACTAACTAGAAAGAAAATATTGGTTTGCCTAAAAGCCCTAATTCAAATTTCAATTAGAAAGCAAGGAAATATTTACATATGGCCTGTAAAAAAATGCATGGAGATAGCAATCTCACCATCAAGCGAGCAACAAGAGGTTCTTTGGGAACTCCATCAAATGAGCCAAATGTTCAAAACCTGTAAGTGACTAGAAACCCTACACCAAAAAAATAAAGTAAAGTGATTCCACACCCAACACTGTGAGCAAGGAATCAACGATGCGACTCAACGTCATTCACAGTCAAAATGGATTTAGAGGTTGAGGGAGAAGTTAAGATACCAAGAGAGATTTATGGCTTATAAATGATGAAATGACGTGAGCATATGTTGGTTAATATGTTGCATATAGTTTGGAGTGCCATTAGATATGCAATTTATAATTTATGGTATCATTAACTTACTAATATAATTACAGGATAAATAAATTAACAAATGAATATTGAGGAACAGAGTGCTAACATTTGTATTCATTTTTATTTACAATCTTCAGTTTTCTTCTCCATGAATCATCAATTGTCAACTCCACCTGCAAATCATAATATAAATCAGTTGCATAGTCTGGGTTCGTTAAGCTTTGGAAAGGTTTTTTCTCTATTATTTTAAAATAAATAAAATGTGTGGGGATACTGTCCCTCTTTGCTAAAAAAAAGCAGTTGCATGGTAATGGATTCAAATTGAACTAAAATCTTAAACATTATGAGCATCCATTTATTCTGAGCATTCATTTGATGATGAATGAACCATAATCTTAAATATTAACATTGGATCTCCAAGATCCAAATGAAAAATGGAATCGAGACTATGAAATTCCCCTTTGCAGCCTCATATATTCCCCTATGAAATAGCACTTTTGTTCCTTATAACAAAGTCGGACATTTGCTCAGTTATTTTGGTTCTTTCTAAGTCACTAAATTTATGTTAAATAGAAAAATCTAATCTTGGAGATTGATGGATTTGGTTGTTACCTCGAACTTGGTAAGTTCGAAGAAGAGATTTGCGTAACATGAAGCCAACGAGTCAGATCCCTACAACTCACATAGCAAGCCCAATAAAATCATAGGTCTCTCACTTTTAATTTAATATTGTACAATTACATTAGGTGACAACATATGAGGATAATTTATTTTATAATCTTGAAAGGGTAAATAAGAAGGATACTGCATTGGGGAACCATGACTCGTAGTTCATTAGACGAAGCTATGGGAAGAAATGTTGATCCCGGTCAAGCTGAGTGGTTTAGAGACAGATTGGTTGGCCGGGTTATTAAGAAATTGAAGATGATGATAATTCTTACTTGAACTCGTGAGAGATGAGTAAAAGGAGAAAGACATTTTACCTCAAAAGAATGCATAGATATATCGCATTGTGTATCTAAAAAGAAAAATTCTATAATAAAATCAAGGATAATCAGATGAAATATGATCAAAATATAATAAACATCAATACATATAGATAGAGATAAAGAGGGAGTATACATGGGTTATATCCAACACCAAAAATCCAATACATATAGATGGAGATAAATAATGCATTTGATTGCTTCCTTATTGATATGGATGGAAAATTTAGTCACCATGGCCTAACTCAAACAAAAAAGGATCTAGAGTTGAATTCTTACTAATGTATCGATTATCTTCGTATTAAATTAAAACAACCCGCGTACAACTTGATAAAAGTACCAATATTCATCCTAATAACTGAGACTACACAAAACTCGGAACCACCTTCAGAACTTTTAGAACCACCTTCAGAACTTTCATATCAAAACTCCACAATACAAATGCATAATATAGTTTAAATGTGGTTGTAATATGGAGGTTTTGAGTGTAAAAAGCACAAAATTTATTACTAAAATAAGGGTTGACATTATTTACAAATAGTACGATTCAACAAATGTACCAATAGGGAATTAATAATTGTATTGTTAGTATTGAAGAAGAACGAAGATATATACTTTACAACGACATAGATGCGAATCCAAGACTTAATGATCTGCAAAATAACTTAAGCCTTTATATTGAACATACCAAACCCAATCAATACAAATTTCACGAAACAAACTAGTCCAAGAAATAAATGTGGATCTCAATAAAGAATTCAAAAGTGTATTATACATTACATAATAAATCAAATTTGAAAGCACATCATGTCAGCACACTACAACACTCCTTGTGTGTGCCACCTACAAAAGGGAGCATATGCTTAGTAACATATCACATTGTTTAGCTAAAAATGAAAAATAAAACAAAAACATTTTTCACAACGGAAATAAAAAAGAATTGTGAATGTTATTTATCATTAACGAATTAACAAATCGATGAGGTACATAGTTCCATATGAAATTTTTCACGACTAAAATAAAAAGAATTGTAAATGAACACAGGAAATGGGAATTGTTTATCATTTTTAAAGATGATAATTAATAAAGATCATTTTTAGGAAGAAAAACATTGAACGTTACTCATCATTTTCGAAGAAATCACCATCTCATCCAAGTATTGTTCGTATGGCTCAAATCAGAATCAAATAGAAGAAATGAAAAACATAACTCACAAAGGCCATATGATTCCAATAGTCTCTATAGAGAAACCAGAATCTCCTTCGAAACCTTAAATCCAATAACATAATAACACAATCAAAATCGGGAGTGAAAAAAATAGAAAATTACTACAATGAATAAATCAAAATCAAAAGTTGCATTTGAAACCTAAATGCAACAAAGAATAGAAAAAAAATAACAAAGAATAAATGTATAAATGAAACTATAAGCTAGAAAAATTCATACCATTTAAACATAATTCAAATGTTGTATCAAAAACATAGTTCAAACATAAGTGAACTCCATATAGAATCCCTAAATGAACCTCCATATAAAAGACCTAAATGAACCTCCATAAGTAAGACCTAACATCGAAGGTTAAAATATTTGAATTAAACATGAATATTACCTAAGAGGAGTGGCGAAAGGCAAAGGAAGAAGGAAGGCAGAGGAGACGGCGAGCGAAAGGGTGAGTGGGTGAGCGGGAATGCGAGAGCGGGAGACCCCAGAGTGAGTAAGTGTAATTTTTTAGGGCATTTTATATATTTTAATCAAGTGTACCCAATTTTGACACACTTAAAACAATGACAAATTTTGGCACTGTTTTAAAGTGTGCCAGATTATCATTAAATCGTGCCAAAATTTAACACATTTTTAAACTGTGCCAGATTTTTCATATCAAGGTGTACCAAAATTGATGTTTTTGGTTTAGTGGAAGCCTGGCATCATAAGCGCCGACCAACTTTGAGATCTGAGTAGACCTAGGTGGTCCTTGACTTCCCTCAAAAGGTTTCCTCTCTTGGCGAAATCGACGATTTGGTGGTTGGCGAATCTCTGACATGACCCTCGACGGGACTAAATTATCCTGCACGTCACCAACTTGCAGAATATTGCTGTTGTGGTTAGACGCTACGAGCTTTCTTTTGAAAATTGCTTTCGTAGGAAAAAAGAATTACTTCCCACGGACGGCACCAATTGTTAGTGCTAGAATTGTCACAATAAGCAATCTAGAAAGCAATATCGAGATAAGAAAGTAAATGGTCACACACACAACACCAAAGATACGTGGTTGTCTACGTCCATGGAGATGTTACTGTATTCTTATTAGTGTCTCTAAAATAACTGAAGTTACATCCCTTTATTTATTTTATTTGGCTCGGGTCAGTGTCACCATTGCCAGTACCGAAAAATAAGGTTTTTCGTCCGAAAAAATAAATTTTCGCAAGAAAAAATAGAGGTTTTAGTGAAATAGTAAATTTATCTGTTTCGATTTTTTGGTCAAAAAATATCGAATATCAGTGTTGATAGATAGATCTCGACGAGTAGTTTTCAAATATATAAACTTTGAATTTGTAAATTTGAAGTTATGGACTTTTAAAAATTTGGTGATTTTTTATTCAATGTATGAATTGTCAAATGGTATATTCATCATTTTTATAATCTTTTTAATATATGAACTAAATTTATAAACTTATATAGTTTCCAATTTTTACACCCTTTTAAATTGAATTCGAATGTCTCCCCAAAAATCCCTTTTTATAATTGGTGGTTCGTTATTGAATTTGCATTTGGGAAAGTTTTATAAAAAAAAGTTAGGAAGGTTACATGTCATTGGCTTGCAAGTGTGGAACAACACAATTCTCAAAATTGACCCTTTTACCCTCCCCCACCCCCCTTATATAAACCGAACCTTCCTTCCTCTTTCTCCATCTCAAACCACACATTAAAATAGTGATGGCCAAAGGTGAAAAGCTGACCAAACTAAAATCAGTCCTAAAGAGATGGAAATCATTTGGCAAACAACTAAACCCCTCCACCGGAAACAATTCCTCCGATGCAATTTTTTAGTGTTAACTTTCATAATTAAGGAGTTTGGTACATTTTGAAAACTATTCTGAAATATTATCTGAATAAATCATGTGAGATTAACAGTAGAGAAAAAGATTATAAATATAAAAAGCCATTTGTAATATGTAATGCCATATATTTTCAGCATGTACATAGTAGGAAAACAATGTTTTTTATTGCTCCAAGAATTCATGAAATAATTTTTTTTGCTTCTACGGGTCATATTTAAAATATGTAGTGAATTTCTATTACATGTATAATAATATGACATTAATTTTTTTTTTTTATTATGAGCAATGGGGAAATGTTTTAAGTAAAGAAGACTTATTTGGCAAGATTCTTTTTTGAATACTCCATGGTTGGCTTTTTTAAATGTTGTTAAGAACGTACATAATGGTGATGTAGAAAGCCAAGACATTCTATAAGTTTACACATTGATACAAATTCTATTAAGGCTTCCTACAAATTCTCTAAGTTTACACCTTGATATGCCTGCAGTGTTGGTTTGAAGTTTGATTTTGATTTAGTTTCTGACATTAAGTGTTGGTGACTTAGATTCTTGAGTTATTTAATGGTTTCACTACAAGAATAATACATATTTAAGACACTTCTATAAATTAAATAACGTCACTTAAAAGTAAAGCGTTGTAAACCCGTTCTCCCTTTGGTTTTTACATCTCCTTATTTATTACCCAACCTAAATAGTTTTTAATTCAGTCATATATACAACGTTTTTATTAAAAGCCCCTTAATTGTGACTCCTACTTAAACACGTTTCTCCATTCCCCAAACCGCGAAGCTCTGCATCCCAATTTTATCTTCTCCACCTCCAACGTTCCCCTCAATCTCGCTCATCTAATTGTTTGGGTTGTTACCTTTATCTCATGACGTTTCTCTCCTCAACCTCACTTCTTCTCTCCAATTTTGGTTTGTGCACGTTGTTGTTGCATCCAAAACATGAACCGAGGGTTGTATTTGGAGGAGCTACAACCTACGTCTTGATTCACGTTGAAGAAATTGACCACACACGCTAAAAATATTTTCGCAAGTTGTCGCCTTATCTCCGAAATTCCACACAACTCCCTGTAAGTCATCACCGGGATTCTCAAGTCATCACAATGGAAATCGCATTAAGTAATTTTTTTTTCATTCAAAACCCAATGCGGGTTATATACAGTTCAATTGGAAAAATCAACACTGCGAATCTAATTCTTGTGAAGGTAGAGGATTTACATATATGGTGAATTACTCAAGAGTTTATAAAAAAGGTATGCGATTGTTCAATGAATAAACAAATTAATGATTGAAAAATAATGATAAATTGTACGAGAGAGTTCTGCCAAGTTATTGAAATCAAAGTAGGATAGTTAAGGTTTTGAATGATAATTGAACAAACAAAGTTGTGGATTAAAACGCATCAGGTACGTTTTTGTTTGTTATATATATTTGGTATCATGTAAATTTCACATAACAACTCTAAATGTAATCAGGAAGTACAATGTGATGTCCTTTAGGTTTTAATTACTTTTGAATCATATATTTCTTTAATTACTAAAATATTCCCAAAGTTCCTTTTACTCTATAAAGGACACGATTTTGGGTGCTTGAAGTTGAGCCGAAGTTGTTGTTTTTTTGGAGCATTTTATTTTACTTTTCTTTGTTTGCTTATGCAACCGATACAATTTCTTTTTCACAAAACCTATAGATTGTATAGTTTAGTAATAAGTTTTAGTTTTATATGTACTCGTCTTACAAGATGTGAGCAATGTTAAGGTATATAGTTACGACACATTATTATTTTCTCTACAATTCAAATACGCATGGGGTTCTTTGAATATATCTTAGTTCATAATTGTAATTGGGATAAACTTAAATTATTTAGATTTGAAGGTTTTGTTTTGAATTTCTTTGTACCATCTAAAGTGTATCTATATCTATATCTATCTATAGTATATATTTATAATTGTAAATTTTCACAACAGGTGGCCACGTGATAATATTAAATGACGAGCTCCTTTTCTATCTTCATCCCTTAGTAGTTAGTAGTGCCTTTTTCCATTCCCTCTGTTTTTACTATTAACGATATTGATAATCGGTTGGAGAATGTTATTGGTTTTGTGAATAATATTGAAAAATAAATTTATGTTCGAGCCCTTTACCTTCTCCCTCCTACAATCCTCCGCTATCCAAATGTTTAAATTTTCTTACAAATCTTCCAGTTCTCCTTCCCATTAACCTCCTTTCGGGATAAATTTATGTTTCCCTTTAACCCACATGATCTTATAATTCAGGCGAGTTAAACTTCTTTTAGTTTCCGTTTTCAATACTTGATCATCATATAATCTATGCCATCGATGTTTCATATTGTCTTTTCACCATCTAATAGGACATACATTGGAACACACCTGTTTACAACAACATTATGATTTCTATGTCACTTATGATTTAAGATAAGAAATTTTAGCTTCATTCTCATATATAAACATATGGGGGTGAAATGAACTTGATGTTGTATGAAATCAAATATGTGAAAACTAAATTGAATTAAGTCATCAAATCTATGTTGGTCATTGCTCCCAACTCCAGCTCCTAGCACGAGAGGGTAGAGGGAGTGTAGAAAAAAGAGAGAGGGTGTGTCTCGACCGATTCACTAAAATAAAAAAGAATGAAGAAGAAAGCTAGAAAATCGCTATATGTCTTATCGTTTATTTCAGTTCACCTTATTTCATTTTAATTTCTAACTACTTATGCTTATCAGTGGATGAATTTATTTGATTTTGTTTTATATGCTTATCCTTTGAATGATTTATCGATTTATTAACTCGATTAATGTTATTCCTCAAATTTTGTGTTACAAGATTTTAGCAAAACGTTTCACAGCGTAACCTCTATTTTAAAACGTACCATTGTGTTTCATAGCTATTATTTTTTATAGTACAAAAATTCTAGTAGTTGCTTCTGTTTCTTTTCTATTATTTTTATTGCTCATCTTCTTCATATTTCTGAACTCTGTATGTTAAAATGGTCTTATTGTACGTGACGTGTCAGATAGGCAGAAGATATTGGAGGAAAAATTTTATTATACTTTTTTTTAATAATACATTTTTTCAGTCAATTTGTTTATATATAATTTTAATTTATTAACCTTTTATGATGCATCTACCACTATTACATATTATTTTTGAGTTATGTTAGCAACCGAAAAGCAACACTATTACGTATTACTTTTTGGTTATGTTGGCAACCGAACAACAACATCCGATTGACAATTGGCAAGATATAGTTGATGCCTTTTGATAGGTTTTCTGGATCAACATCAGATCTTACATTTTTTGTTAGGTATCCTCTCTACCCTCTCTCACTACCGATATCAGTTCATTTAGGGACTTGAGTAAAAAATGCTATTAAACAATAATGTAGGCAACCAAATTTACACGTCCAACTATATATACGTAAACTAGTAGTAATCAGTCCATTGCATGAGAATTTTAGATAATCTCGGTATTAATCACGTCCTTAAACATAATATATTTGGTTCGGCCTCTCATGTAACTCCACCTGTAACAAAGCAATTAGTTTAAGGTCAACTATGTAAATTAATAAGATCTACCTGATGTATACCACATCTTTTATCCACGTTCTATAACTTCTTTTATGATCAAACGATTTTCAGCAGTTAATTTTCCAATGCCTAATTACAGAGCATAAAGGTTTTATCTGAGAAGAATCTTAACAAATGAAGGGAGTCATCCCCCAATGCTCCCTTTCGTTCAAAAAAAAAATTGTAACTCGCTCAATTTGTTTTGTTATGTTTTTGTGTATATTACTTTGTGTGAATGAAATACACATAACAACCTCTAATAGCCTAGTGGTAAGGTTTTCAGAATTCTTGTGAGAGGTCTTGGGTTCAAGTCCCTCTAGGTGCACTATATATATATATATATATATATATATATATATATATATATATATATATATCAAGACTTGGGGACTTGGTCTTGGGTCCTAAGTCAAGACCCAATTGTAATTTCTTTTTTTTCTTTTTTATTTAAAATTCAAATTCGGATTAATTTTTTATTAATATTATAATACGTTTATTCCTAGCCGTTGGAAGTGGTCTGAGGGGTGGTAGTGGGTACTTATTTTAAGCCATAGGGTGGATGTAGGTTAATAATCGCAACTTATTTGAATCCATAGGTTGATTGTTGCATCCCTTTAAAGGGTCTTGCAGAATCAGTCTGAGGTGATAATAATAATCATACAAATATATGATTCTGAATTTCCTTCTCTCTAACTCTCAAAAATCTGTTCATCCTCAAATTCTATTTTTGGGCAATACTGATGTGGTTCTATTCATTCTCCATTGTGTTCTTCAATCGGACGAACAACGCGGTTGAATCCTGGGGACAGATATCTGAGGCTCGAGGCACCACAGGATTAAGTGCGGGAGATATTTTTGTCTTAGGACTGTGTGTCTAACACACACCTCAGCATCCAGATAAGTCGTTCTAATTTTATAGTGATCTTAAATTTTCCCGATTACACGAACAAAAATCTAAGACAGAAATATTTTAATCTTTGTACAATGGGAAATTTTGATCTTCCAGCGATTGCATCTGCTAGGCCTGAAAATTTTGTTGGACTGAAATTTAAACGTTGACAGCAAAAGATGTTATTTTATTTGAACCTGTTAGAACTTGATCACACCTTAGAAATTAAGGAAGATAATTCAGAAGAGGCCGAACCTGCTAGGACTGTAGTTAACCAACTTTGGAAAAAATCTGATTTCATGTGCAAAAATCATATTCTAAATAATTTAGACGATGCTATATATGATATTTACTTTTTTGTTCCCACTGCTAGAGAGTTATGGTTGATGTTAGATAAGAAATATAAAACTGAAGATGCTGGAAGTAAGAAATTTGTTGTCAAGTAAGAAATTTGTTGTCAGTCATTTTTTGGACTTTAAAATGGTTGATGAAAAATCAGTAGTGTCACAGTTAGAAGAGCTACAAGTAATTGTTCATGAAATTCATGATGACGGTATGTCTATTAGTGAGGGTTTTCAAGTTGCATCTGTTATTGGCAAACTCCCCCCTTCCTGGAAAGAGTTTAGAAATGGCCTTAAACATAAACATAAGGATATGACTATGGAAGATCTCACTGTTAGACTTAGGATTAAAGAAGATAATTGTGTTAAGGAAAAAAGGGATGTTGCCATGGCTATGGAAGCCAAAGCAAACATTGCTGAAAATAGTGGGGGGATCAAAAATCATTTTAAACCAAATAAGTACCAAAAGAATTTTAAGGGAAAAGGAAAAGCAGCAAATAATTTTAAAAAGCCTAAAAGTGGGATTAAGAAATTTGAAGGAGACAGTTTTGGTCATGGTAAACCTGGACATCGGGCCCAAGACTGCTACAAAAGGAAAAACAATGACCACTTTAAAAAACCTAATGGGAATGCACAATCTTAGATTATTAAAACTGATAACTTTTTTGTTGTCATTTCAGAAGCACATCTCGTTAGCAACATTAAGGACTGGTGGGTGGACATTGGGGCCACCCAATACATCTGTGGAGACAAAAGATAATTTTCCTACTACGAGGTGCAAGGAGGTGATGAAAATCTCTATATGGGCAATTCTTCAGTGGCGGTAGTTGCTGGGAAAGAGAATGTGGATTTAAAATTCACTTCTGGAAAAGTCCTAACGTTGAACAAAGTGCTACATGTGCCTGACAGTTTGTTTTAACTAAAAATGGGGGTTTTGTGGGAAAGGGTTACATGTGTGAGGGGTTGTTCAAACGAAGTGTAACCGTTGACTCTAGTTTTAATGTAGTTAATTCTTCTGCGTATCTCTCTAATTCTTTATATTTTTGGCATAGTAGACTTGGACATGTTAATATTGCTTCACTTAAAAGATTAATAAATTTAGGAGATATCGAGAAATTACCTGAAAGTGTCGAACATAAATGTGAAATATGTGTAGAATCAAAATTCAAAAGAAAATCTTTTCTAAGTGTACAATGCTCTACTGAAATCTTGGAATTAATTCATACAGATTTGTGTGACTTAAAACGAATTCAAACAAGGGGTGAAAATAAGTACTTTATTACCTTTATAGACGATTGCACAAAATTTTGTTACGTGTACCTTTTGCGTTCGAAGGATGAAGCACTTGAGAAATTTAAGCTTTACAAAACAGAAGTTGAAAATCAACTAAATCAAAAAATAAAAATTGTTAGATCGGATAGAGGAGGAGAATATTCTGAGTCGTTTAATGACTTCTATAAACTGCATGGCATAATACATTAAACTAATGCACCATATTGTCCACAACAAAATAGTGTGGTTGAACGTTAAAATCAAACGCTAAAGGATATGGTAAATGCTATGTTAAATAGTTCGGGTCTTCCTCACAACTTATGGGGTGAAGCGGTACTTTCCGCATGTTATATTTTAATCAAAATTTCCCTTAAAAAATCTAATAAATCTCCTTACGAATTGTGGAAAGGAAGAAAGTCGTCATACAAATACTTAAAAGTGTGGGGGTGTTTAGCTAAAGTAGTTTTTCCACCACCTAAATGAACAAAACTCGGACCTAAAACTGTTGATTGTGTGTCTATAGGTAATGCTAAAAACAATAGTGCTTATAGGTTTCTTGTGTTTAAATCAGATGTAGATAGTGTATCTACAAATACTATTATTGAATCTCGCGATGCAGAATTCTTTGAAAATATTTATCCACATAGTCCAACAACAGGATTTGAGAATGCTCCTATGAACATTAATTTGACATCTAGTAGTAGGAGATATAATGAAATGGAAATACAAGGACCTAGAAGAAGTAAAATACTTAGAATAGAAACATCTTTTGGTCCTGATTATATTTCATTTTTATCTGAAGAAGATCCTCAATCTTATCACGATGCTATTATCTCTCCCAAAGTTCCATTTTGGAGAGAGGTTGTTAATAGTGAAATGGAATCTATTATGCAAAATCACACATGGAATTTTGTTAGCTTGCCACCTGTATGAAAAAACATAGGGTGTAAATGGATTTTTAAAAGGAAAATGAAACCGGATGGATCCATAGAAAAATATAAGGCTAGGTTAGTAGCCAATGGTTATAAACAAAAGGAGGGACTTGATTTCTTTGACACATATTCTCATGTTACGCGAATTACTTCTATTAGTATTTTAACTTCCCTCGCATCCATCTATAAAATGGAAATTCATCAAATGGATGTAAGAACTACCTTTTCAAATGGAGAATTAGAAGACAAAATTTATATAGATCAACCAGAAGGTTTCGTTGTTAAAGGATTTGAAAATAAAGTCTGCAAGCTAGTTAAATCCTTATACGGACTAAAACAAGCACCTAAACAGTGGCATGAAAAATTTGATCATGTAATGATTAATGATGGATTTAAAATAAATGAATCTGATAAATGTGTGTATTTTAAATGCCATAGAGATGCTTGTGTGATTGTATGTCTATATGTTGATAATATGCTAATATTTAGATCACATATGAGTATTATAAAAACTACAAAAAAGATGCTATCTGAACAGTTTGATATGAAAGACTTGGGAGTTACAAATTTTATTTTTGGAACCAAAATAATACGGGATTCCAAGGGAATCAAATTATCACAATCACATTATATTGAAAGTGTGTTAAAGAAATTCAATCAATATGAATCTACTCATGCTAGAACTCCTTCTGATCCAAATAGTAAATTAAAGAAAAATAAAAGAGAAGGTGTGTCACAACTTGAATATTCAAGAATTATTGGTAGCTTAATGTATATTATGAATTGCACTAGACCTGACATTGCATATGCAGTAGGGAGATTGAGTAGATATACTTGTAATCCTAGTAATGATCACTGGAATGCACTTATTAGAGTGTTGGGATACCTAAAATTTACTTTGGATTATACCTTATATTATGTATCTTATCCTGTTGTGATTGAAGATTATAGTGATGCTAATTGAATTTCTGATTCAGAGGAATCGAAGTCAACAAGTGGATATGTATTCACATTAGGTGGGGCTGCCGTATTGTGGAAATTCTCAAAGAAGACATGCATTGTGAGATCAACCATAGAATCTGAATTCATAGCTTTAGATACAGGAAGTGAAGAAGCCAAGTGGTTGAGGACCTTCTTGGCCGACATTTTGATGTGGCCTAAACTAGTACCCATGGTACTTATACATTGTGGTTGCCAAGCAACAATAGCAAAAGTAACCAATAAATCCTACAATGGAAAATCAAGACATATCCGTCGTAGGCATAATAGTGTGAGACAACTCAAATCTAATGGTATTATAACTATTGACTTTGTGAGGTCAAGTGATAATTTAGCGGATCCGTTAACCAAAGGGTTGTCAAGAGATATTATTTACAAAACATCGAGGAGGTGGGCTTAAAGCCTAATGAGTAGAATCACCATGATGGATACATAACCTATATGAATGGAGATCCCAGGATATAGGTTCCATGGGAAAACTAAATTGTGAGTGATTACGTGTAAGCATTACAAATACTTTAAATTATCTTATCCCTATGATGTTATTAATAGTAATGCTACCTATAATGAGAAAGGATTAGTTAAACTCTTAATGAATCTATGGCTTGGATTTTCAAGCGGGATGTGACCGGATATTATTGATCGATTCACCTAAGTGAGTGTGGCAGTGGGGCCGCTGCCTATGGAAATTGTGGCTGAATATCCTAGAGCGCTCATGATAATGGGAAATAGCTTATGGCCTTAATGAGCAAAACTGTTTTGAACGACAAGTATATTAAAGTGTCATGCGTGTAATCTATTGAACAGGTTTACCAAATATAATTGCTTAGGTCAAGATATGTAATTCACTGAATAGTTAGTAAATCCAATGGACCAACACTAAGCAAGGTTCAAGTCTAAAAGACACCTTTGCCTACTAATGACATTTTACTGCCCAAAAATTTCCTTATGTTCCTTCTTCTCGTATTTCATTCGTGTGGGAGATTGTTGTGTTTTTGTGTATATTACTTTATGTGAATGAAATACTCACAACAACCTCTAATAGCCTAGTGGTAAGGTTTTCAGAATTCTTGTGAGAGGTCTTGGGTTTAAGTCCCTCTAGGTTCACTATATATATATATATATATATATATATATATATATATATATATATCAAGACTTGGGACTGGGGACTTGGGATTGGGTCTTGGGTCCTAGGTCAAGACCCAATTCTAATTTTTTTTTTTATTTCGTTTTTATTTAAAATTCAAATTCGGATTAATTTTTTATTAATATTATAATACGTTTATTCCCAGTCGTTAAAAGTGGTCTGAGGGGTGGTAGTGGCTACTTATTTTAAGCCATAGGGTGGATGTAGGTTGATAATGGCTACTTATTTTAATCCATAGGTTTATTGATGCATCCCTTTAAAGGGTCTTGCAGAATCAGTCTGAGGAGATAATAATAATAATAATAATAATAATAATAATAATAATAATAATAATAATAATAATAATAATAATAATAATAATAATAATAATAATAATAATAATAATAATAATAATAATCATCATACAAATATATGATTCTGAATTTCCTTCTCTCCAACTCTCAAAAATCTGTTCCTCCTTAAATCCTATTTCTGGGAAATACTGGTGTGGTTCTATTCGTTCTCCATTGTGTGCTTCAATTGGACGAACAACGTTGTTGAATCCTGGGGATAGATATCTGAGGCTCGAGGCGCCACTCGATTAAGTGCGGGTAATACTTCTGTCTTAGGACTGTGTGTCTAACACACACCTCAGCATCCAAATAAGTCGTTCTAATTTTATTGTGATCTTAAATTTTCCAGATTACACGAACAATAATCTAAGACAGAAATATTTTAATCTTCGTACAATGGGAAATTTGATCCGCCAGCGATTGCCTCTGCTAGGCCAGAAAAATTTGTTGGACTGAATTTTAAACGTTGGCAGCAAAAGATGTTATTTTATTTGAACCTGTTAGAACTTGATCACACCGTAGAAATTAAGGAAGATAATTCAGAAGAGGCCGAACCTGCTAGGACTGCTGTTAACTAACTTTGGAAAAAATCTGATTTCATGTGCAAAAACCATATTCTGACAATTTAGACGATGCTCTATATGATGTTTACTTTTCTATTCCCACTACTAGAGAGTTATGGTTGATGTTAGATAAGAAATATAAAACTAAAGATGCTGTAAGTAAGAAATTTGTTGCCATTCATTTTTTGGACTTTAAAATGGTTGATGAAAAATTAGTAGTGTCACAGTTAGAAGAGCTACAAGTACTTGTTCACGAAATTCAAGCTGAAGGTATGTCTATTAGTGAGGGTTTTCAAGTCGCATCTGTTATTGACAAACTCCCCCCTTCCTGGAAAGAGTTTAGAATGGCCTTAAATATAAACGTAAGGATATGACTATGGAAGATCTCACTGTTAGATTTAGGATTGAAGAGGATAATTGTGTTAAGGAAAAAAGGGATGTTGCCATGGCTATGGCAGCCAAAGAAAACATTGCTGAAAATAGTAGGGGGACCAAAAATCACTTTAAACCAAATATGTACCAAAAGAATTTTAAGGGAAAAGTAAAAGCAGCAAATAATTTTAAAAAGCCTAAAAGTGGGATTAAGAAATTTGGAGGAGATTGTTTTGTTTGTGGTAAACCCGGACATCGGGCCCAAGACTGCTACAAAAGGAAAAACAATGACCACTTTAAAAAACCTAATGGGAATGCACAAGATTCAATTGTTGAAACTGATAACTTTTTTGTTGTCATTTCATAAGCACATCTCGTTAGCAATATTAAGGACTGGTGGGTGGACACTGGGGCCACCCGACACATATAAGGAGACAGAAGTGTATTTTCCTACTACGAGGTGGTAGGAGGTGATGAAAAGCTCTATATGGGCACTTCTTCAGTGGCGGTAGTTTCTGCCAAAGCTATCATGATCATCATTTGACACTCTTATTGTCCTTTGATTAAGTCTCATTTTTTTCAATTGACACAGACGTGAGTTGAAGATATAATTTATATTAATTTAATCTTTTTTCATGAAACAAAAAATTCTTATAGTAATTAGTAAGTGTGAGGAAACAATATAATTTTGCTATTTTTTTCCCCTTATCCCGTATAGTCTCTACACCAAAATGGTCAAATTGACACCCTTCGACTGACTAGCATTGTCATAGTCATTTACTGTATTTTTTATCACGGTCAATGACTGTGACAAGACCACGGCAAAGGCTTGTCACGGTTAATGACCGTGACAAACGTATAATGTTTTCACGGTCTTTGACCGTGGCATGTTTGTGACAATTCTTTCAGAAAAAAAAGCTTCCCTTTTCTTTTTTTCCATCAATTTCTATTCCCTCTCTTTCTCTATATCTCTCTCTAAGCGACTACACTCTCTCTCTCTACGATTATTGTATATTTTCCCTCTGTATTTCTCTTCCATTTATGTATACGTGTGTGTATATGTGCGTGTGTGTATATATAAGTGTGCAAATGTTCGTCTGTGTGTGTGTGTGGTGTATATATGCGTGTGGGGGGAGGGGGGCACTGTGTGTGTGCGCGTGTTTGTATATGTGTGTGTGTGTGCATATGTGTGCGTGTGTGGTGGGCAGTGGCAGGGGGTTGTGTGTGTGTGTGTGCATGTGCATGTGTGAATTTTTTTTTAATTAATTTTTTATTGGTTTATTAGATATTTCCCCTCATATTATAGTGCCCCTTGTAAAAGAATTGATTGATTAAATATTGATTGGTTGTTAATTTTTTTAGTAAATTAATAATTAGTGCCTCTTTCATATGCAAGTAGGATTGTCCCTCATTGTAAATTAGTAAATTAATAATTTTATACTTTAATTGTTAGTTTAATTGATGAAAAGAATTAATTGAGTAGATGAATTAGAAGGAGTACGAGAAACACATTTGTTGTTGCCATTGCAGTTGGATTATAGTGGATCGATGTTTGGTTGGTTAATTTTAAAAGTGGCATGACCACTGGATTATTGTCCATATGGGGATCGAATTTTTCAACTTTATTTTAAAATTACTTTGTATCACGAACAATATATATATAATATGATAATTAAATGAAATATACTCGAAATTACATATAGTGCTCATAGATAATAGCCTTGTAGTTCTTATGCGTATGCATTCATTAACCCTTAGACCCGTTCGAGAGTCATTACCCTTGTAAGGAGATCTCTCGAATTGTCCCGTTTGGACAGTTTGGGACAGCATAATTTATGTATAATAATATTCTTAGTGGCTTAAATTTGTTACTTTTGGAGGAAGTTCCGCAGTCGTATCCTAATGTTCTCTGGGTACATACTAGATTGATAAGTGTGACTGTTATTTCAATTGATCAATTGAAATAACACTCACACTTGCCAATCTACGTCGTGTACTTGGAGAACTACGGAGATATGCTACCGAATTTTTATCAAATCGTAACAATGTGAATGAGCTGTTAAGTATATTACAGAAATATGCGTCTTGAATGGGATACGATCACTCACCCTATAGAGGAGATGGAGGAAATAGGAATTTCTAGTATAAATTGAACTTGAATTTGAAATTTAAAAATCGAATATAAATAAGACATAATTAAATGAAAGATACGTATTCACTTGTTGGTACACCTATGCGATGAGGCGTATTCGGTGCAAAAGTCTATGAGGAAAGTACAAATGTATATAACTCAGGCATTTCATACAAGGCTCTTATTTTTTTCGAGCGAGCTCAAAAGATAAAAATCTCATTGAAGTTGAAATGACTTACTATGGTGTAATTAGAAATATATTTGAATTGGATTATATAAGCTTCAAATGAGTTGTATTTATTGTGACTGGGTAAGAGTTGAGGATAAAAATTCTTGTAAAGTTTATCCTGACACCAATTTGATCATGGTTGACTTGTCCAAGTTGAAGAGAAACGACCACGTGAGCGATGAGCCATTTGTTTGTGCATTTCAAAAGGTCAACCATGTGTTTTACTCTGAGTATATCAACAACGAGTCGTGGTTAACTGTCCTACATGCGCCAAAGCGTCTAAATAGTAGTGTGGATGACTTGGCTGCTCCTACCGAATATCAATCCATTTTTTATGATAATCCTAATTTGAAACAATTTTTTAATTTCTAATAAATATTCCAATTTGTACATTATCAACCCATTTTTAATGCTTTTAATTGATTTGCACTATATCATTTTCACTCTTGTGTAGTTTGTGTGTGTGTGGGCAGTAGGGGTGGGGGTGGGGATGTTTCAGATTTTTAGTAATTGTACATATTATGAGTTAAATGTTGTTGTTTTGGAATTCAGAATTGAGGTGTTAAACAGTAATAATTCATTTGGATTTGTAGTAATTGTACATATTTGCATGTCTTCTTCTAATTCATTTTGATTTGTACTAATAACAATATTTTTTTACAGAAAATGTCTCCTTGAGGTATTAAGGCGAGCATGATGATGCTAATTATGATGATGTCGTCTAGGCTCGGTGGTAACGGAGGCGATGGGGGATCCTAGGCCCCAAGGCTCCCCAAATATGGCAAATTTTGGATGGCCATCGAGAACAAGACGGGGCTATTAACGAGATCCCTCGAGCTGGTAAAGACAATCATCGGCCTGGGGTACACTAGTTGGAGGGAGGTGTCAAATGAGCTCAAGTTAGCTATTTGGGCGGCACTGCAGGTATTTATATTTATATTTATATTTATATTTATATTTATATTTATATTTATATTTATATTTATATTTATATTTATATTTATATTTATACTAATATGAATATTTCAATTTCAATTTCGATTTCGATTTTAATTTCATTTTATATTTATATTTATATTTATTCTCAACTAACATTGTATTTGTTGGACAGGAACAATTCAGCCTGGATCCAAAACTACGCGATTTTGTCTTGGAGCAGTTGAGGGAGAAACACAAGACGTGAAAGAAAAATATGCGGACCCAGTACTTTAGGAAGACTCGATAGTTCGTTATCCTAATGTGTGACTCCGTCCCACCGAAGGATCCGATCTCATTGGCACAATGGAAAATTTTCATTGACAATGAGACCGGGGCAACAATTGGCATCTCGTCAATCGATGAGGGAAAATCGGGCAAAAAATACGGAGGTGCACTACTCCGGTCGGACGTCTTACGCCGAGGTGGAGCATAAGATGATGTTAAGATTTAATTTTTCTATAATTATAGAAATATATTATTCTGCATTATTTTACTTTGGGGGCTGATATTAATTTTGCATTATTTTATTTCAGGGGACGGGGAGTGGCTCTAAGGGTAGGCCACATAGGCTTGATACTTATGTGGCTATTCGGACGAAGAAGGGGAAGGATAAGGAGGTGTCCACGAGCGTCGTGGCCACGATTGTAAGTAATCCGATAGTTTACTTTTTGTTAATTACGTTATAATTTTTTTATTTACTTATTAAACTAATCCTACACTTTTTGTCGTTTCAGGCAAAACTAAAGAAAGTGCATGAGTCGCAGTCTGATGCCAACAAGGCATCTTTGTCCACAGACGCACTCAGCCAAGTGCTTGGCACCGATCGCAAGGGGGGGGGAAGGGGGTGAGCTCGCGGGTGGCTAAATCTAGGATCATCGGATTGGAGACGAGCGACACCGAGTGGGCTCGAACGGTGGATTCGCATGATGCGAAGCTGACCTGTTTGGAGGCGACGGTTCAAGATATGTTCTCATTCATGAAGCGTTCATTGGGAGAAAACCGCAAGGGTAAAGTGAAGGAGAAGGTGGTTGTGGAGGAGGAGGTGCAGGATGACGAGGATTTGGACCTCGCTGCTTCATCGCCGACACGTGCGGACTCTGATGATCCAGTCCCCTATTTAGCTCCCTTTGACCAATCGATGTCGACACTTGGTTGGCCGAGCGTGTTTAAACAGGATAGATTTGATGGCCAGTGGATAGGGTGGGTTTTGAGGGACCCAAATACCGTCCAGGGTATGCCAATTCATGTGCGTTTGCTTCAAGACATCGAGGCGAAGGTGCTCGTCACGCATGTGATACCCGAGAAGGAGAAATCTCCATTGTGGTTGCGCGAACAATGCGACACGATGCACATTGTTGGGTGTAGAAATTTGTATAGCGTGTGGACTATTCACCTCCTCAGACCTACCCCAAACATGTAGTGACATTATTTTAATTGAATTGTTTAAGTTGTTACATTTGAATTATATTTTAATTATATCGTGATGCATATTGTTTTGAATGTATATTTCCATTATCTCTATTTTATTTTGATATATGATGTTTGAACAGGTACAACGTTGCTATAACAAGTACAAATATACTGTTGGGCAGTGGCAGTGGCAGTGGCCATACTGCCCAATATAATTTTTTTCAATTCTGCCCAGAATTGTCACGGCCAATGACCGTGATAATTTTTTAAACATTACCACGGGTTTGTCACGGTCATTAACCGTGACAAAACTTGTCAAGGTCAAAGACCATGACATGACCGTGATAAATCTAAATAACTTGTCACGGTCACTGACCGTGACAAGTCTGACTTGTCACGGTCAATAACCATGACAAGCCGACAGATTTGGTGTAGTGAGTTGTGATGTCTACAATACTAATTCATGCGCATGCTAGTAAAGTTAGGCTAGAACTGGCATTCATGTACTTCTCTGAGATGTAGGAAAGGGGTGTTCTCCCAAATGTGGTAACCTACAATGCACTGATAAATGGTCTTTGCAAATGGAGAATAATTGATCAGGCTTAAAGCTTTTCTGAGATTGATGCAAGTGAAATAGTCCCTAATAAGTATACATTTATAATTTTAATAAAGGGGAATGGTGAAGGGGTAATTGGATGGAGGATGTTCGATTGTGTACAGAAGTGTTAGGAAGAGGAACTCAGCCTGATTCTTGTACCCTTGGAGCTTTATTAAAGCAACTAGGTAAAGACTACAAATTAAAAGCAACTGAATACTTGGAATATGTAATGACTGACGAAAATGCTGAAGCAAAGACAAAATAATCCTTTGATGATGTTCTCATTTTCTCAATAATTTTTAAGGCATCTACATAGTATGGTGGTATTTACATTCTTTCACATGAAATATTTTTCTTTATAATTTTTATTAGTTATGGTTGAAGAAAAAATTCAATATATATATAAAGATGTAAAGTTAGATTATGAACATCTGAGATAGTATTATTTTACCTGCTGAAGTATCTGAATTTCCACCCAAACAATCAAAGCATGCTTGACACCTAGTTCAAAACAATCACTCCAAGCAGTGACGGCCCAAGGGGCAAGCCAATGAGGCAACCTCCTTGGGCCCCCAAATTTTGTAAAATATTTTAGACCCCCAATTATTTATATATATACTAGGGTGTGCCCTTGCCTGAAGGCATGACGAACGTTTCCAAAAAACTTCGTCGACTAAGACTTGCAATCATAGGATTTATTATAAAATACAAAAATGTGTACACAATTTTCTCTATTTAGAGGACTACCCACATGTTCAAGAAAACCAAAACTACTCAACTATACAAATAATCCACCCCGAATATTATATAAACTAATATAATTACACAAAAAAAATTATTATTGGCAAGTTTACCAATAAAATGATGATAAAAATAATGCTTAAGTTTATTTACCAAATCATTATTTTATTCAGTAGTTTTTTTAATGTACACTTTTAAGTTTTTTTTTTCAACTATAGAGTTCAAAACTGTTTTAATTAAAAAAAAATCTTGCCGTTTTAATTATCTTATATAAAAAAATGTGTAATCTTTAAAAAAATATTACATACCCGTGTCTATGACATGGTGATAAATATTAAGAAGTTATTTAGTAAATGAAACAGGAATATTGTATTTGTCAGTATAGTTGTTCACCATATAACGCTGAGTTCACGTGGATAAAACAAAATATCATAGGCTACATATATAGAATATAACCTATGTAAACATAGACTAATAGTCAAGGAAAGTTGAAACTACCGAACTCTTAGTAGTATAATATGCGTGAGAGAGAAAAAGTAAAAGTATATACAACGTGTTGGCACTGTCCAACAAATGCAGACTGCATAGGCATTGAGTAGGACAAATCGCATAATCTATAAATGCAGAGGCATACATAATGTAGTTGTAATATATTGTGTAATAAATGCTTCCATTAAAGTTACCCCTTTGTCCTTTTATTTTAAATCACAGCCTTAGTAAAGTTACACCTAATGGAGATTTTACACCTACACAGCAAGTAATTCTAGCCTAATTTATTTTATCTATACTCTTGATTCTTTACATATGTTTACATGGACGGAAACTGAAATTAGTTGAACCAATTAGTATCATCTATATAGACGTACGTTTTGAGATTCAATCACGTGCATTGTATGTTAGATATTTAGGAGCATAAGATGAGAGTTTTTTCACATCATTCTTATTTGACCGCTATAGGAGATTTACTTGGTACATTAGACATGTTGGGTGTATTTTTTCGATTAGTTTATTTATTGTGTGTTGTTTTTATTCAAAAATAATTTTTAAAACAGTTTTCAAAATTTAATTTGAAATTTTATTATTGTGATTAAACATTTTTACAAAATGAATTTCAGAATTAATTTGGAATATTAAATATTTTTTTCTAAACTAATTCGTATGGATGAATGAATATATGGTGTATGTATATTATATTATTTATATAGGTATGTATTGTTCTTATATGTGTGCCATGAAGTAGAGCCCATAAGATTGTTAACGATTTGACCCTAGTATGTATTAAGATTTCTGGACCCTACTATTGCCTTAACTGATGGCGTGTTCCCCTTGCTGTACTGATTGGACCTTAGATGTACCATGCCTAACTTACAAAATTTCCATTTCGTGTCTAACTCTTTTTTTTAAGGGACGACTTCGTTTTTATTAGGTTGTTTTTGTTTACACCATAGTTAACTTTTTACATCCCCAGATTTGAGAAAGAAGGAAATTTAAATGAAATCTTATAGGAAAGACATATGTGCCCCTTTTACTATCCACCGGTTAGCTTCCAATTTGAACATAATATATGTCTAGTATATGTCTTAAAATATATGTAGGTTTCAATAACTCATGCTTACAAATCGGTTTCAATAACGGATATATGTCTACATATATATGTCTTAAAATATATGTAGGTTTCAATAATTGATATCCCTCTTTTACTCTCTGTCTGCACAAAAATAATAAATAATTAAACCCATCAAATAACACTACTCTTTCAACAGACAAATTGAAAAGCAAAATAATAATAATAATAATAATAATAATAATAATAATAATAATAATAATAATAATAATAATAATAATAATAATAATAATAATAATAATAATAATAATAATATCACAAACGTCCCTGTTGTAGCCATAGCATTTGCATTTTGCACAAATTACAATAGGATAGTAAAAATTGCCCTCTATTATATAACCATAACACCATTCCGAGTAGTAAAAATTGGACTCCATTAAACAACCTTAACTTCATTTCGAAAAGAGTATGAAAAATAAGGTTTTTGTTGGAGATTACTTTTCTTCAAGCTTCTTGATTGATGAGAGAGAGAGAGAGAGAGAGATAGAGAGAGAATGGAAAATAAGGGGGTTTTGTTGGAGCTTTTCTGGACATAGTATGAAAGAGTGATTGTTGGTTGAAAATGTTGCCCATTTTCCCTTTTTTCTAGTCATACCCCTTATAGGGGTGGGGGTTAAATGGGTCACAACCCAAATGTTGGGGGGTAAATAGAGTCGGGGGGTTACCAATAAAAAAAAACAAGGTGTATATAAAAGGATCCTTCTATTAAGCCCAGCAGTACTTGTTCTTGATAAAGCAAATGGTTTTGGTGAGTGTGTAACAACTGAGAGACTTATCATTTCATTTATGAACTGTAGATTCTTTAGCTTCATTTGGTTCCTATACCTACCTAAGAGCCTAAGAAAACCTATTACCAAGCTATATCACATCAATAGTCTAAGACTACCTAGCCATACTTTTTGGACTGAAATAAATATTTTAATGTTGATCAGCTATTGAGTTTCAATGTCATCCATCATTGATTATCTGCTAGGTTGGGGTCCCAAGACGCATGGGATGAATAGTGAGGGCTAGTTGCGCCTCTACGACATAATTTATCTAAAAAATGAATTTTGCAACATTAAAAAAACTCTTACGATAAAAGGAAATAATATCTATTATCTTATAAAAGCACTATTTTGATATTTTAATAACATGATTCAATTACAGCCAAACAGTTCATGTCATTGAAAATTATTTAGATGGTGTCCTGTAGGAATCAAAAGTAAAACCAAATACAAAATAAATTATTTAGATGATGTCTTATTGCAATCAAAAGTAAAACCAAATAAAAATTATTAGGTGATTTAATGACTTTTAGTACAATATAAAAGCAAAATAAATTAAAAGTCTGGTTTTAGATTTTTTGGATCTTCATATCACAGAAGTTGTCAACTTGTCATACCTTATGCAAATAATTAACATCATGCATTATAAAATATTTATAAAGAATATTAGCAAACATAGTAGAGATGCACAATATTAGCAAACAGTCTAATAGTTGAAAGAACTTCCATGCTAACATGACAAAAATGCACAATAATAATAAAAAAAAATAAAAAGTATCACTCAGGATCAATATATTACATACAGAATATTTCCTCGCTATGTATTTACAAAATTCTTTTACTTGAGTAGATTACATGTGAACAAACCAAATTAAAATAAATGGAGAGAAAATGAGCGATGCTGAAACCGAACGTACATAGTTCTTTGGGTATACCTGTTTGCCCCCAAATATTCAATACAAAAATAATTGAATCGAAAGGGAAATCCCAAAAGGAGAGGAAGAAGGCAGAAAACCCATTTTCTCTTCTCTTTCTCTACCTCTATCTACTGCAATTCTTGGGAAATGGATGTCCTCTTCAGATCTGAGAAGACAAATAAGACAAAAAATTAAAGATAACCTTGGGTATACATGTTCTGAAATACATTTCTTCTGAAATGCATGGAAACAAAATACTCACATCTACAAAAAAAAAATTCTTACTAATCTTTGAGTATACATGTTTGCCCTCGACTCCAATCTAGAAAAAAGAGGCATACATCAAGATAACCTTGTGTATCTCATGAATGACAGCCATCAAGAGAGAGATATGGAGAGTTATCTATAGAGAGGTTGGGAGAGTTGCCAGAGCTTGAAAACCTTTCTCAGGATGAAAAGTAACATGATGAGTAAATAGTGAGAATCAAAATAGAACCCCCAAAATATAACTAACTAACATAAAAATGTACATCAAAAATCCAAAACTTGATCGGTAGTGAATAGAGAGTGAGTGTGAATAGAAAGTGAATAAACTAATCGAACAAAATACATCCAACACGTCTAATGTACTAAGTAAATCTCCTATAGAAGTCAAATAAGAATGTTGTGAAAAAGTCTCATCTTATGCTACTAAATATCTAACATACAAGGCACATGATTGAATTTTAAAACGTATGTTTATATAGATGATACTAATTGGTTCAAGTAATATCAGTTTCTGTCCATGCAAGCATATGTAAAGAATCAATAGTATAGATAAAATAAATTAGGCTAGAAGTCCTTGCTGTGTAATTGTAAAATCTCCATTAGGTGTAACTTTACTAAGGCTGTGATTTAAAATAAAAGGACAAAGGGGTAACTTTAATGGAAGCATTTATTACACTGTACATTACTACCACATTATGTATGCCTCTGCATTTATAGATTATGTGATTTGTCCTACTCAATGCCTCTGCAGTCTGCATTTATTGGACAGTGCCAACACCTTGTATATACATTTACTTTTTCTCTCTCATGCATACTATACTACTAAGATTTCGATATTTTTCACTTTCCTTGACTATTAGTCTATGTTTACATAGGTTATATTCTATATATATAGCTTATGATATTTTGTTTTATCCACATAAACTCAGTGTTATATGGTGAACAACTATACTCATAAATACAATATTCCTGTTTCATTTACTAAATAACTTCTTAATATTTATCACCATGTCATAGACACGGGTATTTAATATTTTTTTAAATATTACACTTTTTTATATAAGATAATTAAAACGGTAAGATTTTTTTTTAATTAAAATAGTTTTAAACTTTATAGTTGAAAAAAAAACTTAAAAGTTTAAATTAAAAAAACAACTAAATAAAATAATGATTTGGTAAATAAACTTAAGCATTATTTTTATCATCATTTTAATGGTAAAGTTGCCAATAAGGATTTTTTATGTGTAATTATATTAGTTTATATAATATTCGGGGTGGACTGTTTGTATAGTTGAGTAGTTATGATTTTCTTAAACATGTGGATAGTTCTTTAAATAGAGAAAACCATGTACACATTTTTGTATTTTATAATAAATCCTATGATTACAAGTCTTAGTCGACGTTGATTTTTGGAAACGTTCGTCGTGTCTTCAAGCATGGGTATATCCCAGTATATATATATATATATAGCCCAACTATTTTGAGTCAACATGTGGTCCAAATCAGTATTTTTGGTAATAAAATTAAAAGACCCACATAACTTGTAAGCAAAATAGATATTGAAATAAAAAACCCACTTTCTTTAAAATCTAGCACCAAGCAACCTTTCAGCTTCTAATTTTCAAAAATCACTCTCCTAGACTAGATTCGTGTGTCAACCCAAAAACCCATCAACCTTTCACAATTCTCCTAAAGGTATCAAATCCAAATGACTTCAACACTTAAAATGCATTTGAGTGTAAATTATTTGACCACAACACCTTCAAATCTCAACCCAAAAATATTCAAGACTCAAACATATTTGTATCCGTCTTCTTTTTAATCTATAATTGTAGTTATAATTATTTTTTAAACAATTTTTTAATTAATAACTCAGTTGTTAATTTGTTTGTTATAGTTATTTGCTGTTAATTTAATGTTGTTATTTTTTTGTTGTTAACATGATCCTATTATTTTGTATTATTAATTTTTTGCTCTTTAATTTTTTATATTAATTTGAAACATTAATTTGTAGTTAATTTTTGTTGTTAACTAGTTCATGTTAATTTTTTGTAGTAAATTTTTTGTTGTTAATTTTTTATGCTAATTTGTTCCTATAAATCTATTATTGTTAATTTTAATATCTTAAATTTTTTGCTGTTAGCTTATAATCTCGTAATAATTTTAGCAAAAAAAGTATTATGTAAAAAGGCCCCATTTTATAAGTTTTCATTAAGGGTCCCAAATTCTTGGGGCCGACCCTAATTCCAAGCTGTTCTTTTTCATAGCAGATTCTTCTCGTTGAACTGTCGCTTAACCGATAGGGTGATAACCAGGAAGATCCTCTTGACGTATCATAGACTGGGTAACGAGAGAAGCAACATGTATCATCTCACCAGATGCAGTGCATCAGCACCAAAAAAGTGAAACATAGGGCCCACGTCGAGACCCCGGTGCCCCACCCTCCTCGTGTAAATAGATCCTCTTAAGCTCTCCCGCCTTTTCCCCATCTTTTCCCTCATCAGAACTTAAACATAGTATAGTAATTCAGATTAGTTAAACATCTTTTAGTTTCCGTTTTCAATACTTGATCATCGTGTAATCTATATCATCGATGTTTCATATTGTCTTTTCACCACCTAACAGGACATACAATGGAATCATATTTTTTTACAGTAACATTATGATTTATACATCACTTATGATGTAAGAGAAGAAATTTTAGCTTAATTCTCATATATAAACATATGGGGGTGAAATAAACTTGACGTTGAATGAAATCAAATATGTGAAATTTGAATTGAATTAAGTCATCAAATCTGTGTTGGTCATTGCTCCCATTTGTAGATCCTAGCACGAGAGGGAGGAGGGGGTGTAGAAAAAAGAGAGAAGAAGTGCCTCAATCGATTCACTAGAATAAAAAATAATGAAGAAGAAAGAGAGAGAACCTCTAAATGTCTTATCATCTATTTCAGTTCACCATGTTTCTTTATAATTTATAACTGCCTATGCTTATCAGTTGATGAATTTTCAATCTAATTTTATTTTATATGCTTATCCTTTGAATGATTTACCGATTAATTAACTTGATTAATGCCATTACTCAAATTTTGTGTTATAAGATTTCAGTAAAACGTTTCACAGCCTGACCTCTATTTTAAGACATCCCATTAGGTTTCATAGCTAATGTTTTTTGTAGTAAAAAAATTCCAGTAGTTGGTTTTGTTTCTTTTCTAATCTTTTTATTCCAAAGTATATAGTTATGAAAATTTGAAGATGTTTCTAACACTCAATAATTTTCCCCCCTTTAATTCCAGTTTTGACCAGTCGAACATAATAAGAAATGGAAGTTTCAGGATGCATTCTGAGGCCTCATCCAAATCTCCAAAACCAAATCGAGGTATTAGTATGCAAAGAATAGTTAAATCTTGTATTTGGGAGATAAATTCACATTTAAATATATTTTCTCTTATGTTTCAGTGTGATGTGGCTTATAAGATTGTGATAGTTTGAGAGTGGGGGATAACAAATTCAATGTTACTATGTTCTGTTTTATTTGTAAATATTTTCTGTAAAATCTTACATACATTTTCATTGATAACTTAGATTTGCATAGGGCAAATAATATAGAAACTTGCTTAGTCCTGGTGGAAGATTTTCCTTCTTGTGCCATGAATATACAATGTATTGTTTGATCAAATACCACAAAAAGAAGTTGAAAATATGTATTAACATAACATAAAATAAGTAATTAGATACCTAATATCAATTAATCAAGGTGTCTTTGTTTAGTAATGAATGTTGATATTTTTTTGTTATTTTATTTTGTTGTTTCATTGGTAAGATTTTTCTTTTTACTCAAAATATTTAAGTTTTGTCCTCTCTATATTTTGTTTAGTTGACAGACCAGAGCGTAAAAACCTACACCTAGACATCCAGAAGGTATTTCTTCATCTATGATTTCAATTACATGGAACTAATAATTCTATAACGATTATAGTACATACCATAATGGAACCTTATGAGCGTTGGGTTCTTCATATGCCCATCGTCTTTATGACACTAAAGTGTTGGGTGTGAGTTATATTTGTCTTCACATATTAATGAATGATCTATTCTTATTTAAATCAATAAATGATAGGCTTTGGAAATTCCTTTAGTAATTTGATTCACTTAAAGGGTCATTTTATTGACATACAAACTCTTCAAGTGTTGTAACATCACAGTATTGGAAAATGAATATATCTAAATAAAATTAAAATAAGCTATGCGGATAACAAATTACATCATTTGGGACACATTTATTTACAAGACTAGTGATTAAATTAATATTTTATGATTAAAATAGAATTTGGTATTTATAGAATTATAACAACAGTGAGTACATTTGTGTATCGATCTGATGCCCCAATGCTGAAAGGCTATGACTGAGATCAACGAAATTCAAATAAATATCCATATCCTCAAGTTATATATAGGATCAGATACCAAAAAATCTCTCAAACATTTTTTAATACACATTTAGTCCAAGCCTTTTATTTTGTACCCAAAAGTCTCTTGAACACTCATTTAACTAATATTCTCTTATTTGTAATGGTCCGCGTGATCGGCATGGTTGATGATGCTGGAAACAGCACCACCCTTCAAGGTGTTCGTGAGTGCAATTTAATGTCAACAATGGCAGTATAAGGGTATATAGTAAAAGGAGGTGAGTAGAAGAGGATTCACACCGGAATATAAGTGGTTCAACCAATCAGGCCTACGTCCACTGTGCAAGTGTGTGATTAATATCACTGTATGAGGGCTCTAATGGCCACAGATACAAACTCTCAAGCTTTCTCTCTCTCTACTGTGTATTTAAACATAGTTTCAGCTAGGGTTGCCAATCTTGGGTCCCTCTCCAAGAAGGAGAAGACAACTATATATAATACCTGGGGGGTGTAATGCACCCCCCATGCATGCAATTAGCATGTGTGTGTTGATCTAGCCAATCGGATGAAGACACCTGTCACTGTCACATGTAGAGAATG
The DNA here is from genome assembly GCA_949130495.1 of Sambucus nigra. Taxonomy (NCBI): domain Eukaryota; kingdom Viridiplantae; phylum Streptophyta; class Magnoliopsida; order Dipsacales; family Adoxaceae; genus Sambucus; species Sambucus nigra. The sequence goes on from OX422220.1 coordinate 21,345,120, forward strand.
ATGACAAAATATTCCCTTCACGTGAGGGGAATGATTTGTTATAACTGATTTGTGTACACGTGTTCCTAGCCCCATATAGGCGCATAAGAGCTCGGCCATATGTTATTGGTCACAACCTCGGCCTGGAATAGGACGAGTTGGTGACATTGACTTAAAGGAAAAGCCGAGGTAAGGTGTGTTGAGCTGTGACGTTGGCCTGGGCCGAGGTAATGGTGGTGCAGCAGGATCATTGGTTGATCCTCAGTCGAGATTGGTTCTGGTGATGTGATGGCCACCTCGGCCTGTTCCAAGCCGAGGTTGCAAACCTTGGATGCCTAGATGATGACCTGGTGAATAATCTTCCCTTGTGGATCATGAAGACCTCACTTGCCAAGGTAGCAGGAAGGTCGGATGATCCATAGCCGACCATTCTTGGGATGAGACCGCTGGTAGTTCACTTGGGGCCCTTCCAACCTCGGAATCTCCATGGGCCAAGGTTGATGTCTCTGAGACGAGGGGGTGCATTCAGGGCATATCAATCACCCCTAGCCCTTAGTTACCTGTGTGATCAGATGCCTAAGGGGTATGTTTGTCCGAGGTTGAATTTCTGTAGGTGTTAATACTTTCTTGACAAGTGCCAACTACTAGAGTAGATAGCATGCCTGACAAGTGAAATCATTGTAGTATTTTGGGCTCCCAATGCAATAATGGGCCTTGGGATGCGTGAGGGACGTTTGAGGGTTTAACATTACTTCCTTTCTCTGTCTTCCCTATTCTTTCATTTTCTCGCTTGTAATTTTTCTGCCTTGTTCTTGTTTTTGCATTTTTCGGTGAGCTTCAAGAGGCTTCCGGTGAGATTATTAGTTTTTCGGTGAGTTCATGTATTTTCTGGCGAACTTTTCTTGATTGTTTTTCAACCAAAACCCTAATTTGATCCTTGGGCAAGCCAAGTCAAGTTATTTGTTTAGAAAGGTCTCAAGTGTAGGGTCTGCCTCATATGCTCAGACCCCTTTACCAATTCTTAAAGGAGTTCCCCTCTCTTAGGGAGAAGACCTTAGAAAAAATTAGACAAGTAGAAAGAGCTCAAGAGGAAGCTCGTAGGGCAGAGGCGTTCCCCCTCAGGCCTATTTTTCCACTAGCTCTGAAGGTCATATACCCTGAACCAGCCGAACCAGTTAACCAAGAAGAGGTCCCAGCTGAACCCTCTCCAATGTCTGAGTCATCCATCTCAGACCCTATATCTATGGACTCTTTCCAAGAGGCTATGTACGTTTTCACTCAACATGATCAGGCCCCTGATCAAGCCGTGGTTTCCAGTCGGGCCTCGTCTCATAAAAGTTCAAACACATCAACCTCTTCCTCAGAGGTTGAAATTATTGACCAAGTGTGGCTGTTCCACCGATCCTTAAAGCCATTCCTCTATCGACCATCACAGGGGTTGAGTTCGCTCAGAGGTTTCCAAGTGATGCCCCATCGTCTTCTCGGGCCGACGTTGAGCTAAATGATGATGATGATAGTGTTGAGAGTGATATTGACACCTCTAAGGCGACCGAAATTGAGAGTACAATCAGTGAGGTCGACCTTCTGGCCTTCAGACATCTATATTCTATAAGTCCCTCTATAAAACTCAGGAGACCTTGAGGGAAGAGAGAGCTTATGACGGCCGGGATGGTGAGATCTTCCTGTATGAGCAGATGTTCAAGTTAGGATTTTTTCTTCCATCCATCCCATCATCGGGGCTATATTGGCCTACATCAACTTGGCTCCTTCCCAGTTGTCACCCAATGCTTGGAGGGTGATAATTAGAGCCATTGTCTTATGGAGGGTTGTCCATCACTCAGACCTTCCCGTCCAAGTCTTTACAGGATGCTATGTCCCTTCATCTGCCAGAAACCATTCGAGCTATTATCATTTTTTAGCTCGGAAGTTAAATAAAAGATGCTTCGAATTAGCCAAACCTCAAACCATAACTGGAAGCCACGTTACTTATTTACATCAGGGCCATGGGAATTTGGTTCATGTGCCCCCTCTTCCTCATTAGAGCCGAGAATACCCCTGAGATGGGGAAAGGTTACAATGGCTACTAGGGCCAACCCTGGGCTAATCCAACACAATCTTTAGAAGGTCAAAGACCTTCAGGATCAGGGGGAGCATGGTCTGCTTGTCAAATTTGAACACCTGATAACCCCCTACTATCTTTCTGAGACAGGGCTTGGGGGGAGTCCTCTGACAGAGCTTCGTAAGTGTCTTTTTATTACAACAAATTATACCTCTGAATTTATGTATATCTGACTCTCTAACTCAAACCTTTCTATCTTGCAGAGCGACCAAAAGGAATATTTGACGAGTTGTGGGAGATGGCAGAACCAAGTCTAACGAAGCTCGTCAAAAAAGTAGGTCTGAATGCCCCTCCTCCCCCTTCATCTACCTCAAGGGATGAGGCTACCAAGAAGAGAAAACCTGTTGGCCTTGCCCCTGAAGGTCAGAGGAAGAAGAAGAACAAGGAGGATCGTGTCATCCTCATTTCTTCTGAGGATGCACTAATTGCTCATCTTGAGCCGTTGAAGATTGGTAACAGTGTCATTAGCCATAGTCTGAAGGCCTTAGATGCTATCGACGATGTCATGACCGAGTCTGATAAGCGCTTTTACAGCTCCTTGGATAAGCCCCTGCTGGTTGAATTCTCTCTTCACCGTACTATTCAAGTAAGTCCTTTAGCTATATGCTTCTGAATGTGTAACGTCGACATTTGAACTATATCAGACCTTAGACTAACATCTTTGCATATGTTTTGCAGGGTCTTCTCACCATGCATCACTATGTCAATTGGACCTTGGGAAAACTTCCTCTGATTGAGAAGGGCCAAGAGACCGAGAAGACTGAGGCCACTTTAAACGCTGAAGTGGAACGTCTGAAGGCTGATCTGAAGAAGGCTAAGACCAGCGTGAAGAGGATGCAGAAGGACATGGATAAGCTGAGGGAAGATCATGACTCGGCCATGAAGACTCAGTGATAATACGTAAATATCGCGTATTTCATCCGTCGAACCTACACATTTTAGCCCCCTCGGGTGCCTTAATCTCTATATTTAAGCCCGTTAACCAGACAACCTCTATTTATATTGTTAACATGCTATATGAGGTATAATTGGGCTTTTGTAGGTATTTAGGTACCAAGTATGGGATTCAGACGCATTCCGCCTAATTTTCGTACACAATCGCACGTTTAAGGGCAATCCGGTCATTTCACAACTTGGGCACCTGGCCCGACGTCTACACGAAAGTTGTATCTCTCCTCACTAGCTTTGCGTGGCCGCGAACGGTGCGCGATTCCGAGTCCGTATGACAAAGTTACGGCGATTTGAGTGGAGATGAATTGCATGCCAAAACAGGAGATTCTACAGGCTGCCCTGCTTGATCGATCGATCGAGCCTGGGGGTCGATCGATCGACCCTTCATATTTTTGCCACGAATTTAACAGTCGATCGATCGACCACAAGGGTTAATCGATCGATCCCCTATTTTTTCCTGCAGATATTTTCTTTTCATTTTCTTTCTTTTTTTCTTTTATTCTAACTTAGTATATATACCCATTTTGTTGTAATATTCAGAGTGAACGTTTTTAGAGAGTTCTAGAAGATAGAATAGTTAGGGTTTGGGTGATTTTCTTAGTTCTTCTTCATTTATACTTTGTTTGACACCCCATTTGTTGTGTATGTTGACTATTCATCATCCTCTCCATTAATATAGTTTGTATTTCTTCATTTCTTGTTTTCTAGTTAATTTACAAGCTTTCTAAATTAGGTTTACATGCTTTGATTACATGCTTTGATTACTTGCTTTCTAGTGTAGATTTATCTCGTTTATTTATCGCTTTCCATTTACCGCGTTTTAAACATGCTTTCTAGGTAATTTAAATTAGGTTGTGCTTGAATTGAACTCACTCGAGTTGACGCATTGCTTTGCTTTGGTGATGGAGTTTACGGGTGCGTTGCCCTAGTTATTACGCCTAGGGGATTTGACGGGGCATATCATGTATGTCCCGTGCTTACGACCTTTCGCGCGTAATTTTCGGGATATTTGTTGACGCCAAAATCTTATTAGGCTTTTATGATGATTTAGGGCGTGATAACCCTTGATTTAATTAACTGTCGAAACGAGACGCGTTCTTAATAACTCGTCGACCCATGTAACCATTTTATACTAATTAACTCGGGTGAGGGATATTCGACGCAACCTATAGTTTTACTCGTTTTCATAATCTAGTTTCAATACCTTGCCTAGATTAACATTTCCCATTATGCATATTTTTTCTTTAAGTTTGTAATCATCTTTTACACTTTTATTTCGGAATATTAAATCACTTGAATTCTAGCATCTCGTCCTAGTGGATTCTCGATACCCGACTTACCGCTAGACTTGCCTCGCAAGTGTAGTAGTAACTTAGGTTTTTGTATTGAGTTGGCGAAATGAAAACAACGATTAGCGTCTTTACACGCGCTACTTTTTGCACCCAATCACTTAGGCTGACTCTCTCCAGCGTAAGGTCGATGTGGCTGTCAAAGCTGCCTTGGATGATGCCTCCGCAAAGATCTTGAAGGAGTACAAGGTCTCTGATGAGTTTGTCAGTTTCGGCTTTGAATATCTGGAGAGAGGGGTCAAGGCTACTGGAAAATGGGCTGCCATGAAGGAAAAGGAATCAGGGAGCCTTACAGTAGCTGACTTCATCAGCTTGGGTTATGTCGACCCTAAATTTGCTCTGGCTCTGCAGTAAGTTGAGGAGGAGGGAGCTGATGCCCTTACCGAGACTGCCCCCCAAGGAGACGCCGCGACTGAAGATGTCGGTGCCCAAGATGACGGGGTGGAAGAAGCCACCTCGGCCAGGGACATGCAGACATGTCCATTAACCCTGAGACTACGAACACTTAATTCTTTTTGTGAAGCTTTGAACAACTTTAATTACATATTTTTAACCTCTGATAAACTTTGTCACTTTGTATTTTTGCATTAACTCCCAACTTAATCTGTCAACCTCTGAGGAGGGCTTTATTTCTTCACTTGCTAAATTATTTATTGAATGATTTTCTTTGCCATGCAATGTGTCCAAATCTGAAGTCTCAATATAACTTTTCACCTGATTAATGATGTTAAGGGTCTGAGATCATCCAAGTATGATGTCTGACCTCAGACCTTGTCACCAAATCATGACGTTATAAGGTCTGAGGTCATCAACTAAGAAGTTATCCCCATAAAATTTTCACCAAATTAATGATGTTAAGGGTCTGAGGTCATCCAAATATGATGTTTCACCTCAGACCTTATCACCAAATCATGATGTTATAAGGTCTGAGGTCATCAACTAAGATGTTATCCCCATAAAATTTTCACCAAATTAATGATGTTAAGGGTCTGAGGTCAACCAAGTATGATGTCTGACCTCAAACCTTGTCACCAAATCATGATGTTATAAGGTCTGAGGTCCTCAACTAAGATGTTATCCCCATAAAATTTTCACCCAATTAATGATGTTAAGGGTCTGAGGTCATCCAAGTATGATGTCTGACCTCAGACCTTGTCACCAAATCATGATGTTATAAGGTCTGAGGTCATCAACTAAGATTTTATCCCCATAAAATTTTCACCAAATTAATGATGTTTAGGCTCTAAGGTCATCCAAGTATAATGTCTGACCTCAGACCTTATCACTAAATCATGATGTTATAAGGTCTGAGGTCATCAACTAAGATGTTATCCCCATAAATAATTTGCACCAAATTAATGATGTTAAGGGTATGAGGTCATCCAAGTATGATGTCTGACCTCAAACCTTATCACCAAATCATGATGTTATAAGGTTTGAGGTCATCAACTAAGATGTTATCCCCATAAAATTTTTACCAAATTAATGATGTTTAGGCTCTGAGGTCATCCAAGTATGATGTCTGACCTCAGACCTTGTCACCAAATCATGATGTTATAACGTTTGAGGTCATTAACTAAGATGTTATCCCCATAAAATTTTCACCAAATTAATGATGTTTAGGCTCTGAGGTCATCCAAGTATGATGTCTGACCTCAGACCTTGTCACCAAATCATGATGTTATAAGGTCTGAGGTCATCAACTAAGATGTTATCCCCATAAAATTTTCACCAAATTAATGATGTTTAGGCTCGGAGTTCATCCAAGTATGATGTCTGACCTCAGACCTTGTCACCAAATCATGATGTTATAAGGTCTGAGGTCATCAACTAAGATGTTATCCCCATAAAATTTTCACCAAATTAATGATGTTTAGGCTCTGAGGTCATCCAACTATGATGTCTGACCTCAAACCTTGTCACTAAATCATGATGTTATAAGGTCTGAGGTCATCAACTAAGATGTTATCCCCATAAAATTTTCACCAAATTAATGATGTTAAGGGTTTGAGGTCATCCAAGTATGATGTCTGACCTCAGAACTTGTCACCAAATCATGATCTTATAAGCTCTGAGGTCATCAACTAAGATGTTATCCCCATAAAATTTCCCCCCAATTAATGATGTTTAGGCTTTGAGGTCATCCAAGTATAATGTCTGACTTCAGACCTTGTCACCAAATCATGATGTTATAAGGTCTGAGGTCATCAACTAAGATGTTATCCCCATAAAAGTATCACCAAATTAATGATGTTAAGGGTCTGAGGTCATCCAAGTATGATGTCTGACCTCAGACCTTGTCACCAAATCATGATGTTATAAGGTCTGAGGTCATCAACTAAGATGTTACCCTCATAAATAATTTTCACCAAAGAGCACAATGAACCAAGAATTGACATGGAAATTGATCTTCTCATTAACAATCCCTTCATAAGATGATATAATTACACCAAAACTCTTGCAACATCATATGTAATACTTTTTTAGATAATCATCATTCCATGGGTTGGAGAAAGGTTCTCCCTCGGGGTTTTCTAGCATGTAGGTTCCGGGTACAACCTCCTCAATCACTTTGTAAGGACCATGTCAATTTGGGTGAAGCTTGTTTGCCTTCTGTAACGTCTTCTTCTGCACCAGGTCTCCTACAGTTATGGGTCTTGATTTTACCCTTTGATTGTAGAATTTTGTTATTTTGTGCTCGTAAGTTGCTTGCCTGATTTCTGCGTCTTCCCTTTTCTCTTTAATCAAGTATAAGTCGAGTCTTCTTTCCTCTCCTTTCTTCTCGGGTCGTAGGTCTGAACCCTATGAGTAGGGAGTCCTACCTCTGTGGGTATGATGGCCTCTGAGCCATATGATAACATAAATGGGGTCTCCCCCGTCGGTGTCCTAGCCGTCGTTTTATAGGCCCACAGCACAGTATAAACCTCTTCAGTCCATCTTCCCTAAGCCTCTTCCAACCTCTTCTTGATCCCATCGAGGATTATTCTGTTGGTGACTTCGGTCTGACCATTTGCCTGAGGTCAGCCAGGAGAAGAGAAAAATTACTTTATCCCAACTCTTTCGCAGTATTTTTCTAGGGAAGAATTATTAAACTAGGTTCCGTTGTCCGAAATGAGGGTATTTGGGAGGCCATGTCTGCATATGATGTTCTTCCAAATAAATTGGAAGGTCTTCTGCTCTGTAATCGTGATCATCGGCTCTGCCTCTACCCACTTGGAGAAGTAATTAATAGTAACTATCAAAAATCGGTAATTATTTACAGCCCTTGGCAGGGGAACTACTAAGTCAATCCCCCATACTGCGAATGGCCAAGGGGAAATGATAGACGTCATAGGTTGATGAGGTTGATGGGGGATTATGGAGAATCTTTGACATTTGTCGCACCTCTTCACGTAAGCTGCAGCATCTTTGGCCAAGGTCGGCCACCAATATCCTTGCGTGAGAATCCTCTTGGCCAAAGGTCTCCCTCCGATGTGACTGGAGCAAGAACCCTCATGTACCTCCTATAGGACGTAGGGAACTTCGGTGGGATGAACGCATCTGAGGAGAGGTAATAGGAATCCCTTCCTATACAGGACATCTTCTACTATTGAGAACTTTGCATCTCTGTACCTCAATTTCCTCCTCTCTAACTTTGACTCCGGTAGCACCCCCTCTCTGATGTATCTGATAAGGGGATCCATCCATGAGTCCCCTAGGTTCAAATTGAGGAAAGGGTTATTGACCTCTTCTTCTTCGATGGTTGCTCTGGGCAAGATCTCAACAGGGACTGTCCTTCTGATATCTATCCTCGTTGTCGAAGCTAGCCTTGCTAATGCGTCTGCATGACTGTTATTTTGCCGAGGTATTCTCTTCATCTTTACCTCTTCGAAGCCTTGCAGTATCGTTCTCACCCTCTTCAGATATTTGGCCATCCTTTCGTCCTTGGCCTCATAAACTCCCAATACTTGATTAACAACCAACCTTGAGTCACTATGAAGGACGAGGAGTCTTGTACCAATGGTCCTTGCCAAGGAGAGGCCTGCTATCATGGACTCATATTCTGATTCGTTGTTGGACGCCTTGAAGTTAAACCTTAGGGCATATTCGATGTTAGTACCATCCGGGGCTGAGAGTATCAACCCCACACCGGTCCCACTTTTGTAAGAGGACCCGTCGACAAAGAGGTTCCAATTGTCTTTATATTCAGAGAAGCCACCTTTTAACATTATTCCTTGCCTGAAGAGGTACCGGTCTTCCTCATTCTCAGCTATTACATCCCTTGTACCCTTAGTCATAACCTCTTCCGGGTGTCGGAAGACGTTGCTGTTTGACTCTTCTGCAGTCTTTTGATTATTCTCAATTTCGACCTCTTCCCATGTGAACTCTGTGAGGAAGTCTTCAAGCGCCTGCCCTTTGATGGCCGTTCTAGGCTGATAAGTGAGGTCATATTCCCCCAACTCAATAGCCCATGTCATCAACCAACCCGATTTCTCAGGTTTATGGAGGACCTATCTTAGTGAGGAGTCAGTGAGGACGACCATAGAATGGGCTTGAAAGTAGGGATTCATCTTCCTAGAGGCATGTATTAAGGTGTAGGTTAACTTTTCCATGCGAGGGTAATTCTGTTCAGATCCCTGAAGGGCCTTATTGTTAAAGTATACGGGCCTTTGAACCCCAACGTCCTCTCATACAATGGCCGCACTTATAGCCGATTCAGAGATCGTTAGATAAACAAATAGCCTTGTGACACCCCGCCTAATTAAATACCGGGCGATCACTCCTTTATTAAATTAAATCAAGGTAAACAGTTGGTTCATTCTCAGCATCACTGTCGATAAAAATTATTTTTCCAATTTAACACCCTAAATAATTAAGCTAAGTGTCAAAAACATTTTTCATACAAACTTCCAAATTTTAATTAAAGAAAAGATTTACTTATACAAAACAACATTTCTACAATATAGAATCACACCACGAAGAACTAAAATAAAACCATACATTCGTCAATCGAATATCAACATAATAAAACCAAACATCATAAACTATCCTGAATAAATCCCATAAAACAATACTGGAATAACTGAAAATATAAAAATCCCAACAAGTAAATGAAATGATGAAAGGGGCGACACGTGCCCAATAAATGAGAGTAATAAGAGTGGAGTCAATAACAGAAGTCGTCTACTCAAGTGACCTGCAACTTCCACCTAAGCTGCAGCTCGTTCTTCTCAAAGGATCCTAAGCAAGACGCCCCTGTGGCTGGGCACCTGAAAATATACATATATACACACAAGGGAGAGAGAGAGAGAAAGAAACGGGTCAGGTCCCGAAAGTGTGTTTGATTTTTAAAATACGTTAAGCAAGTATTTAAATTGATACAAGCCAATGCAACAACATATTAGTTCGTCTCTCTCTTGAGAAATACTCACCTCTCTTCTAATGTGCACACCTATCGCACTAGCCTTCCCAACGGTTTGTTTTAACATCTAACATACTCGTCTTTCCAAAAGCTTTAACTTAACTTAGCTTACCCGCAAGATTTACAAATTTACGACCTTATTTTAAAAGAATATTCCAAACAGTAACCAAGGACCTTCATTTTAATTTTTTTATAAAAACCCTAAGGTTTTACCGTGACATGTTATACTTTTTCAAAACAAGTATTTAATAGTAAGAGTCCACACTATGTTCTACTTATCAAATTCAGTAGACAGTTACAAGTGACATAATCTCATATATATATATATATATATATATATATATATATATATTAACTACTCGTATAATATATATATAACAGCACCCCGAATAAAACTATGGTGCGTGCATACTTCCACTATCCAAAGCCCCATATCACTCACATAAAGGGGAATACATTCGGAATCACTCTCGAATTGTATTAACATAAATACACAAACAATATTGAGGCGAAGCATAGATTCCAAGTCTCTAAGAGGGTAGCACATACCGGCGTCTCTTAGGACCGTCTGAACTATCACGTCGATAGCCTGTACCAAGGACATCTATCTTCTAGGGTACAAGTCAATATCCCCCATAAAGGTCCCATCGAGATAAGAGTTGTCCCAGCGCGGAAACCTCAGGGATAACAAGTAGCGTGGGTATGATTTTCACATGTATATAATATATGTACACACAATCATATAAATATGTCAATGTCATATTAATATAGGTTCTTCCCATCACCCGTAATTATACCGTTTATCCTTAATTTCACAATTATAGAATTTCGTATAAGGTTTTATTCCTAACCTTAACTCGAAGGGTTTTCTCACTCATTACCTAACCCTCATGGATTATATCCTCGCAAATATGAAATTCAGTAAGTGACTTTATTTGATTCCAACGTAACTCTCTTACGCACCTCACCCTTAAATTTCATAAATCTACCAACCTAAAGTACATATCCCATAAATACCATTCTCGTTGAAGATTAAAGGTTCTAACATTTATCCATATATCCTACTGGTCCTCAATATCTCCCAAATCATTTTATTTAGAATGCCCAAAGGTTCTTCCATGATAAATTAATTCAACTAATTAAACAAGAGAAATAGGAGTCTGCCAGGAGGGGTCGATCGATCGAAGCTTGGGGCTCGATCGATCGAACCTTCGATCGATCGAAGCCCTATGCTCGATCGATCGATCAAGCAGGTCTGGGCAAAAATTCTGCAGAAATTGCAGTGACGGGATTGATTAAAGTTCTACATCAAAACTCATATTTTCCAACACTAATCGACCAAAAAATTCTACTGCTAACATACTAACATAATTCCAGATATCTTTAATGTTCAGCATGAGTGTATACATCATTAAACATGGTTAAACAACCTAAAATCTCATCTAATCATCAAGAACCCTAAAGTTTTCTTAACTTTTGTTCTAATCAGTTTTCTCCAGAATTTCCTTCTAACAAATCATCACAAATTCGTGGGATAATCATCTACTTCACATAATATTTCCAGAATATGGTTATAATGATTTCTACATGCAAATCCCTATCAAAATTGGGGTTTTCTTCCATTGATTATACTCCTAATCATTCGTACACTAATATGAATATTACATCAACGAAAATACGCAAGTTAAACACTTGCCTGGGATTTCAGAGGTCTGGTTTCCTGCTGATATTGAAGTGGTTGCGTTCTCCTCCTCGCGATCTACGCGTTGGTGGTGACGGCGGTGTAATCGGTGGTGTTTTGGGCCTTGAATCACCTTGAGAGCTCTCTCCTCTCTTCTCCAATGGCCGTTCTAGGGTTCTGAATGCTCTAACCCTAAAAGGCTGACTTAAATGGCTGCTAAGGATGGCTGAAATTCGTGGGTTTAATTACCCTATTTTGCAAAATGACCAAAATGCCCTCCCGGGTCACTAATTAGGCCTAAAAACACCCCGAGGCCCGAACTAAACCCCCGGGTACACTTTTCTGACTATCTCGACCCTTCCGGACGCGTTGGCCCACTCAAAACGACCATAGGGACAACTTATAAAATATTCACTTTTTAATTAACATAATTAGTCCCGACGTGACACGGGCACGTCCCGACTTAAATTTCCGAAATAGTCATTTAATTTACTTATGACATTCAATATAACCAATATAATATATTACTATGCTCATTAGTAATATTCAACAAGTTTCCCATAATTACTAACTCTAGTCACGTTAATAATTATAACATAATTAATTTCCGGATTTTTATTAAATAAATCATCACATTAAATTTAATAAATCCCCAAATTAAATATAGCATAAAAATACGGGGTATTACATACTTCCTCCCTAATAATGGAATTTCGTCCCGAAATTCGGAAAATATGGCATACCTGGTAAAAACAACTCTGGATATCTCTCGCGCATATCTGCCTCACGCTCCCAAGTGGATTCCTCCACATTATGATGCTCCCACTGGACTCGCACAAGTGGAACTACTTTCGACCTCAATCTCCTCTCACTATAGTCTAGAATAGCCACTGGTCTCTCTTCGTAAGAGCTATCCGACTGTAAGTCTATCTCATCTATCGCAATGTGCGTATGGGCCATATCATCCCGAAGATATCGTCTCAGCGACGAGATGTGGAATACATCGTGGATGCGATGTAAATGTTCTGGCAATCCCAACCTGTATGCTACCGGCCCAATCCTCTCGATGATGGGAAATGGTCCTACGTACCTCGGAGCCAACTTCCCCTTCTTCCCGAACCTCATCACTCCTTTCATAGGAGATACACGCAACAACACTTAATCTCCCACATTAAACTCCCGGAAAAACCGTTTCGCATCGGCGTAGCTCTTCTGCCTGTCTTGGGCTACCCGAATACGACTCCTGATTATCTCAATCCTCGCGGAGGTCTCCTGAATCACTTATGGTCCTAATAACTTGTTGTCCCCCACCTCGAGCCAACAAGTTGGAGAACGACAAGGCCTGCCGTACAAAGCCTCAAATGGAGCCATGCCAATCGTAAACTGATAGGAGTTATTATAAGCAAACTCTACCAGTGGAAGGTGTGGCTCCCAACCTCCTCCGAAATCGAGAACACACATGCGTAGCATATCTTCCAACATCTGATTAGTACGCTCTGTCTGTCCATCTGTCTGTGGGTGGTAAGCTGAACTCAGTCTCAACTCTGTACCCATAGCCTCCTGAAAGCTTTCCCAGAAACGTGACACAAAAATCTTGTCTCTATCTGACACAATATTCAGGGGCACCCCATGCAATCTGACAATCTCAGCGATGAACAACTGGGCATACTGACCCGTGGTATAATCTGTCCTCACTGGAAGAAAATGAGCCACCTTGGTCAAACGGTCTACAATCACTCAGATAGAATCGTGGCCCCGCTGTGATGTAGGCAACCCGGTAATGAAATCCATGGAAATACTTTCCCATTTCCACGCGGGTACTTCCAACGGCTGAAGTAATCCTGACGGTTTTTGGTGGTCCACCTTCACTAGCTGGAAAGTAGAACACTTGGACACAAATTCAGCGATGTCCTTCTTCATCCCACTCCACCAGTACTGTCGTCTCATGTCCTGGTACATCTTATCGCCTCCCGGATGTACTACAAATCGGGACCCATGAGAATGAGTCATCACTTCATGACGTAGCTCCGCTCCTTCTGGAACCACTAATCTCCCATTAAACCGCAACCCTTCATCTGAACTAACAGAATAGGACTCAGCACCCTCGGCTAGAAGTCGTACAATCTGCTTCTGACAAAACGGGTCTGTGGTCTGTGCCTGTATCACCCTCGTAACAATCTCGGGTGTGACTGACATCACGGATATGAAAGAACGTGCTACTGCGTCCTGGTGACCCAACTCCTTCCACTTTGCTTTCCAGATGTCCACTACATCGTCAACCGGTCTACGGCTCAACGCATCAGCAACTACGTTGGCTTTCCCCGGATGATACTGTATATCGAACTGGTAATCTTTCACAAACTCTAACCATCTGCGCTGACGCATATTCAGCTCTCGCTGAGTGAACAGGTACTGCAGTGACTTATGGTCTGTGAACAAACGGAATTTCTCGCCCAATAAATAGTGCCTCCAAATTCTCAATGCAAAGACGACCGCAGCTAAATCCAGGTCGTGGGTGGGGTAATTCTTCTCATGCGGCTTAAGGTTGCGGGAAGCAAAAGCTATAGCCTTCTCCTCCTGCTGAAGTACTCCCCCAAGTCCTCGTAAGGACGCATCTGTGTAAACCAGGTACTCTACACCCGGCTTCGGTAAAGCAAGGACTGGTGCCGAAGTAAACTTGTCCTTCAGCTCGTCGAAAGCCAACTGACAAGCGTCATCCCAGACATATGGTACCCCCTTGCGAGTCAGATTCGTCAATGGACCCGCTATTTTGGAGAATCCCCGAATGAACCTCCTGTAGTATCCGGCTAACCCCAAGAAACTACGCACTTCCGTCGGTGTCGTGGGCTGCCCCCACTCCCTCACCGCTGACACTTTTCTCGGGCCAACTGCTATCCCTTGCTCAGAAACAACATGGCCCAAGAATTGTACCTCTCGCAACCAGAATCCACACTTCTCGTACTTAGCATACAACTGATGCTCTCGTAGAGTCTGAAGAACCTGCCTCAAGTGTTCGACATGCTCCTCCTCGGAGTGTGAATATATCAAAATATCATCTATGAAGACGATGACGAACTGATCCAAGAACTCTCTGAATACTCGGTTCATCAAGTCCATGAAAATGGCTGGGGCATTTGTGAGTCCGAACGGCATCACTCTGAATTCATAGGACCCATATCTCGACAAGAAGGCAGTCTTTGAAACATCCTGCTCTCTAATTCGTAACTGATGGTACCCCGACCTCAGATCTATCTTCGAAAAGAAAGTTGCTCCCCTCAACTGGTCGAATAGATCATCGATTCGAGGCAACGGATACTTATTCCGTATCGTGACCTTGTTCAACTCCCGGTAGTCCACGCACAATCTCAGTGAACCATCTCTCTTCTTTACAAATAAGACTGGAGTGCCCCAAGGTGAGGTACTCCTACGAATGAAGCCCTGACCTAATAGCTGCTCAATCTGATCTCGTAGCTCTCGCACCTCTGTCGGAGCCATAAGGTACGGTGCGCGTGCTATAGGTCTCGTATCCGGCAATAAATCTATAAAGAAGTCTATCTCACGACTGGGCGGTAGGCCTGGTATCTCCCGAAACACATCGGAATACTCCCTAACAACTGGGATTGAATTCAAAGGAATCACAACCTCCTTAGAGGTATCCTCCTCAATGTAATATAAATGAGCGGTCGAACCTCCCTCTGGGCGAGGCATCGCCACTACAAACATCTCTTGCCCCGGAATGGCAAAAACAATGCTCCCACCGAAGCAATCAATCATGGCTCTATAAGATGCCAGCCAATCCATACCAATGATCACATCATGCTCGTGCATGTCTAAGAATAGCATGTCTGCAGGCAATACCAAGCTACCAATCTCTACCCCTACTCCCCAACATATAAAGAATATAAGTGACCCACTCCCCAGTGGTGAGTCGACACACGTCACGGTGCTCTCTGCTGTGGCTAACAACCCTAAGGACTTCGCAAAATGCATAGCTATAAAACAATGTGTTTCCCCCGTATCAAACAAAACTTTACCCATAGTACCATGGATAGGAAACATACCCTCAATCGCGGGTGGTGCTTGTGGAGCTGCTGCCTGGTGGACGTTATAGACACGTCCATACTGCAATTGCCCCTGCTTCATTGGAGCTGCTGGAATGGCTGGTAGGGCTGGCACCTGGGCTGGAGCTGGAAGGGCAGGTGGAAAAAGTGGTCTCTACGGCTCATTACGGGCTCCCTGCTGCTGTGGGGCCCTATCGCCCTCTAGGCAATCCTGGCGCCTATGGCCATGTTTGCCGCACCCAAAGCATCTTCCTTTGAAATTACCGCCCCTCTGACCCTGCTGTCCACGGCCCTGCTGGCCGTTACCTCCACGCCACTGGCCCTGTTGGCCCTGATGTGCACGCTGTTGGCCTTGCTGGCCCTGTTGCTGTCCCTGCGGTCGGTGTTGGCCCTGCTGGCCCTACTGATTAGGCTGACCCTGATGGCCCTGCCTGAATCCTCCAAATCCCTGCCTAGAATCACCTGAACGGAATCGCTTAGCAGGGTCCCCCTGATGGGAACTCTGCTCGTGCTGACGAGTCTGTCCATGAGTTGGTGCCCCACCGGCACTATTACCCCCGGTCCTGCCCTGCTGGCTGGACTCTCTTACTCTCTTGCTTCCCTGAAGATGGAAGCGGTGATCCTGGCAAGGTAGTAACGCTGCATTGAGTACGTCAGTGAAAGTACTCAGGGATAGATTTCCAATAAGGTGCTGACGGATCCTCCAAGCTAACCCGTCGACGAACAGCAAAATCTTCTTGCCTTCAGTGGGTGCCTCATCCGACACAATAGTGAGAAGTCTCGTGAACTCCTCCTCATACTCAGCTACCGTAAGGTTCTCCTGCTTCAGATTTAGTAATCTCCGCCTCATCTCAGTCTGCACTGCGGGTGGAAAATACTTGGGGTCAAACCGCTCCCAGAACAACTGAATAGGGATCATGTCCCTCTCCTCCAATGTAGTAGTGGACTCCCACCACTGTAATGCGGCTCCCACCAGCTTAAAAGAAGCCAATAACTGCTTTTGTACTTCGGTGCACTCATACATGCGAAGATGCCGCTGGATGTCTTTCTTCCATTGGCTAACCGTGACAATGTCGGAGCTACCGGAGAACTCAAGGGGATGTGCTTTCTGAAAAGCATCCCGAACCCTCTCCCATGCAGATGGAAGCTGGGCTGGTACTGGCGCCACTGCCTGGACCTGGGGTGGAGCCTGCTGAATCACCGCTATCGCGGCATTCACCGCCTGGGCAACTATGGCGGCTACTTCATTCGCATTCATTGTGCCTGGTGCCGGAGCTGCTGGCTGCTCAGCTTGGGCACGCCTATCTTTCGGAGCATGTCTCGGAGGCATCTGAAACGTGAACAAGTTTATTAGTCTACAGTTATCAACAAATCTCGAATAGCTGAAGACTTAAACGTAAAAGCAAGAATACAACAGTCCTAAAAATAAGGCTCTATAGAAAAACGTTAAGCTGGAAGCGAAATAAGACGTACAGATCCTATGGACACTAGAACCTGATGCTTTGATACCACCTGTGACACCCCGCTTAATTAAATATCGGGCGATCACTCCTTTATTAAATTAAATCAAGGTAAACAGTTGGTTCATTCTCAGCATCACTGTCGATAAAAATAATTTTTCCAATTTAACACCCTAAATAATTAAGCTAAGTGTCAAAAACATTTTTCATACAAACTTCCAAATTTTAATTAAAGAAAAGATTTACTTATACAAAACAACATTTCTACAATATAGAATCACACCACGAAGAACTAAAATAAAACCATACATTCGTCAATCGAATGTCAACATAATAAAACCAAACATCATAAACTATCCTGAATAAATCCCATAAAACAATACTGGAATAACTGAAAATATAAAAATCCCAACAAGTAAATGAAATGATGAAAGGGGCGACACGTGCCCAATAAATGAGAGTAATAAGAGTGGAGTCAATAACAGAAGCCGTCTACTCAAGTGACCTGCAACTTCCACCTAAGCTGCAGCTCGTTCTTCTCAAAGGATCCTAAGCAAGACGCCCCTGTGGCTGGGCACCTGAAAATATACATATATATACACAAGGCAGAGAGAGAGAGAGAAAGAAACGGGTCAGGGCCCGAAAGTGTGTTTGATTTTTAAAATACGTTAAGCAAGTATTTAAATTGATACAGGCCAATGCAACAACATATTAGTTCGTCTCTCTCTTGATAAATACTCACCTCTCTTCTAATGTGCACACCTATCGCACTAGCCTTCCCAACGGTTTGTTTTAACATCTAACATACTCGTCTTATTAAAAGCTTAAACTTAACTTAGCTTACCCGCAAGATTTACAAATTTACGACCTTATTTTAAAAGAATATTCCAAACAGTAACCAAGGACCTTCATTTTAATTTTTTTATAAAAACCCTAAAGTTTTACCGTGACATGTTATACTTTTTCAAAACAAGTATTTAATAGTAAGAGTCCACACTATGTTCTACTTATCAAATTCAGTAGACAGTTACAAGTGACATAATCTCATATATATATATATATATATATTAACTACTCGTATAATATATATATAACAGCACCCCGAATAAAACTATGGTGCGTGCATACTTCCACTATCCAAAGCCCCATATCACTCACATAAAGGGGAATACATTCGGAATCACTCTCGAATTGTATTAACATAAATACACAAACAATGTTGAGGCGAAGCATAGATTCCAAGTCTCTAAGAGGGTAGCACATACCGGCGTCTCTTAGGACCGTCTGAACTATCACGTCGATAGCCTGTACCAAGGACATCTATCTTCTAGGGTACAAGTCAATATCCCCCATAAAGGTCCCATCGAGATAAGACTTGTCCCAGTGCGGAAACCTCAGGGATAGCAAGTAGCGTGGGTATGATTTTCACATGTATATAATATATGTACACACAATCATATAAATATACCAATGTCATATTAAAATAGGTTCTTCCCATCACCCGTAATTATACCGTTTATCCTTAATTTCACAATTATAGAATTTCGTATAAGGTTTTATTCCTAACCTTAACTCGAAGGGTTTTCTCACTCATTACCTAACCCTCACGGATTATATCCTCGCAAATCTGAAATTCAGTAAGTGACTTTATTTGATTCCAACGTAACTCTCTTACGCACCTCACCCTTAAATTTCATAAATCTACCAACCTAAAGTACATATCCCATAAATACCATTCTCGTTGAAGATTAAAGGTTCTAACATTTATCCATATATCCTACTGGTCCTCAATATCTCCCAAATCATTTTATTTAGAATGCCTAAAGGTTCTTCCATGATAAATTAATTCAACTAATTAAACAAGAGAAATAGGAGTCTGCCAGGAGGGGTCGATCGATCGAAGCTTGGGGCTCGATCGATCGAACCTTCGATCGATCGAAGCCCTATGCTCGATCGATCGATCAAGAAGGTCTGGGCAAAAATTCTGCAGAAATTGAAGTGACGGGTTTGATTAAAGTTCTACATCAAAACTCATATTTTCCAACACTAATCGACCCAAAAAGTCTACTGCTAACATACTAACATAATTCCAGATATCTTTAACGTTCAGCATGGGTGTATACATCATTAAACATGGTTAAACAACCTAAAATCTCATCTAATCATCAAGAACCCTAAAGTTTTCTTAACTTTTGTTCTAATCAGTTTTCTCCAGAATTTCCTTCTAACAAATCATCACAAATTCGTGGGTTAATCATCTACTTCACATAATATTTCTAGAATATGGTTATAATGATTTCTACATGCAAATCCCTATCAAAATTGGGGTTTTCTTCCATTGATTATACTCCTAATCATTCCTACACTAATATGAATATTGCATCAACAAAAATACGCAAGTTAAACACTTGCCTGGGATTTCAGAGGTCTGATTTCCTGCTGATATTGAAGTGGTTGCGTTCTCCTCCTCGCGATCTACGCGTTGGTGGTGACGGCGGTGTAATCGGTGGTGTTTTGGGCCTTGAATCACCTTGAGAGCTCTCTCCTCTCTTATCCAATGGCCGTTCTAGGGTTCTGAATGCTCTAACCCTAAAAGGCTGACTTAAATGGCTGCTAAGGATGGCTGAAATTCGTGGGTTTAATTACCCTATTTTGCAAAATGACCAAAATGCCCTCCTGGGTCACTAATTAGACCTAAAAACACCCCGAGGCCCGAACTAAACCCCCGGGTACACTTTTCTGACTATCTCGACCCTTCCAGACGCGTTGGCGCACTCAAAACGACCATACGAACAACTTATAGAATATTCACTTTTTAATTAACATAATTAGTCCCGACGTGACACGGGCACGTCCCGACTTAAATTTCCGAAATAGTCATTTAATTTACTTATGACATTCAATATAACCAATATAATATATTACTATGCTCATTAGTAATATTCAACAAGTTTCCCATAATTACTAACTCTAGTCACGTTAATAATTATAACATAATTAATTTCCGGATTTTTATTAAATAAATCATCACATTAAATTTAATAAATCCCCAAATTAAATATAGCATAAAAATACGGGGTATTACAAGCCTCTCTCCCGCTATCGGCCGAGATAAGAGAAAGGGAGACCCAAGGTATGACTTGAGTTGATCAAAAGCCTCATCACATTCTTTGTCTCACTAGAAATCCTTTCTAAGCACCTTGAAGAATGGAAGACACTTTTCGATCGCCCTGGAAACAAATCTTTTGAGCGTTGTCACTCTTCCAGTGAGCCTCTGAATAACCTTGATACTCCTAGGTGTCTTCATGTCGAGAAAAGCCTTGATTTTCTCAGAGTTTGCCTCTATTCCTCTTTGATTGACGATGAATCCAAGAAACTTCCCAACTCCTATCCCGAAGACACACTTTATAGGGTTGAGTTTCATCCTGTACATCCATGGTATTGAAGGTCTTTTCCAGGTCTGCCATATGAGTGCAGGCCTTTAAGCTCTTCGTCAACATATCGTCTACATACACATCCATAGTCTTGCCTATTTAGTCTTCGAACATCTTATTCACAAGACGTTGATAGGTTTCCCCTATATTTTTCAAACCGAAGGGCATCACCTTGTAGCAATATGTCCCTTTGTCAGTAATGGAGGTTGTCTTTTCTGAGTCTTCAGCATCCATGAAGATCTGATTATAGCCTGAATACGCGTCCATGAAGCTCATGAAATCATGTCCTACAATTGCATCTACCATCTGGTCGATCCGGGGTAGGGGATAACTGTCTTTTGGGCAAGACTTGTTCAGGTCAGTAAAATCTACGCACATTCTCCACTTTCCATTGGCCTTGGGCACAATGACTGCATTTGATAGCCACTCCGGATATATCACTTCCTTGATGAATTCAACCTCTTCCAACTTTCTGATGTCTTCCCGAATGACATCGTACTTCTCCCTAGAGTAGACTCTTCGTCTTTTCTTTATTGGTTTTACATCCTTAGATACGTTGAGTTTATGGCACATGACCATGGGGTTGATGCCAGGCATGTCTGTGTGACTCCAAGCGAAGACACTCTGCCTCTTCCTCAGGAAGTTTATCAGCTCTTTCTTGATCTCCGTTTTTAAGGCTTTACCGACCTGGATGGTTTTTTTTTGCTCGTCCTCATTGAGGACGATGGATTCTACCTCTTTAGCGGCCTCTCCTTTCTTCAATTTTGTTTCATCTCTAGGTTCAAGTGTATCGATGTTATAAGTGGTAGTTTCTCTCTTATGAGCCTCTCTCTCTTCAGCTGAGTTGAAGTCGCATTCTCGTGCTATGGTTTGGTCACCCTGCACTTCCCTTACCCCATAGGGGGTCAGGAATTTTAGCATCTGGTGGACCGTTGATGGCACGACTTCAAACTCCTTAAGGGCTACTCTTCCTATGATGAGGTTATAGGCCTAGAAGACATTTTTGTCCATAACGAAAAAATTGATCTTTCGGGTTAACCTCTTAGGACACTCGTCGCCCATTCGTACGTCCATCTCATACATGCCCAGTAGATGGATCTTTTCACCGCTGAACCCTATTAACAGATGATGATAGGGTACCAGCCTATCTCTGCTAAGGCCTAGGCTTTTAAAGGAGGGCCAGAACATCACATCTGTTGAACTTCCTCCGTCTACAAGAATTCTCTGCACCTCACATCCATGAACTCTTGTTGTGATCACCAAAGGGTCATCATGTGGAGCTAGGATGCCTTTGAAGTCGAGTCTGGAGAACCCAACTACAAGTGTGTCCACGTCTACCTTCTTTCTCTTCTGCGTAGTCTCGGAAGATGTCAGGTTTACCACTTCAAGTTTGGCCACTGATTTGGCCTCTACCACATGAGCTTTTCTATCAGCAACCTCAGATCCACCCCCCGCAAGTCCTTCGTATATGGTGTTAATACTAAAGGAGATCATACCAACCCTCTTCACTCGGGTGTTGTCATCTTTTGGCGGGAGGTCTGGATCATCTCCGTCTGAGTCACCATCTCTTCTTGCTGTGGTATCCTCATAATACTTATCGTGTCTCTTCTTTTTGGGGTCTTCCCTTCCCCTTCTGAGATCTTTACCATCGACATATTTCCTCAACTTTCCTGACTTCAACATCTTCTCGATCTTATCCTTCAAAGTGAAGCACTTATCTGTTATATGGCCATGGTCTTGGTGGAATTCACACCATAAGTTATGGTTCCTCTTATGGGGAGGAGCCTTCAACTTCTCTGGCCATCTTAGGGATCGGTCATTATTGATCTCATTGAGGATGTGTTCGCAGCTAACCGTAAGAGGGGTATCATCAGCCGAACTCTTCTTTCTATCCTTCTTTCTTTGGAACTTTCCGCTGCTGCCGCCATTTTCATCTTCATACTTAGTGGCCATGGCCTCTTCAGCATTCATGGCCTTCCCCGCCGTTGCCAATAGCTCCGCCATGGACTTTGGAGGGTCTTTTGCAAGTTTCCACAACAACTTCCCGTTCTGAAGACCTCCTATGAGGGCGGTCATGGCAATATTCACTTCGTAGTATTCAACCTCAAGTTTTTCTTTGTTGAACTTGGCGATGTAGTCTCTTAGGCTCTCATGCTTATCGTGTTTGACGTACAACAGATGGGTGGTCTTCTTTTGAGGTCTTACCCCAAAGCAAAAATTATGAATGAACTGTTCAGCCAAGCCCTTAAAGTTCTCAATTGAATTCTTCAGAAGAGATGTAAACCATATGTGCGCAGCTCCCGTCAAGCTCTCAGAGAAGGCTCTACACTTCATCTTATCTGGTATCGAGTAGATATCCGTCACTGACTGGTACATCTCAATGTGATGTACAGGATTGGTGCTACCGTCATACTTGGAAGTTACTGTAGGTGGCTTAAACTTAGATGGGGTAGGGAAGCTTACTATCTTAGCCACGAACGAAGAGCCCTCTGAGAAACCTCTTTGCATTGGATCTCGATTTTTGATGACGTCTCCTATCTTGTCCTCAAGACGTTGGATGGAGTCATTCCATGGTCTTACAATATCGGCCTGGCCGAGGTTATCCCCTGCCACCTCCAAGGGGTGGATCGAGGGTTCCCCAGCCATGGCACAACGCCTGATGTTGACATCTTCTTGATCTCTTCATCGTCTCGGTTGGGGCCGATGTTGCCTCTCTTCCCTTTGTGAGCTTGCTGCACTTCTCGACCTTGACAACCTTTGTCTTAGGTCATTTACTGGGTCGAGCATTTCAAAGGCTGATCCTCTACTCAGTCGATCAAAAGCTGATCCTCGTTGTTGGGCTTCGTCACCCCTTCGGCCTCCACAACCTTGGCTCCGGTTGGGAGGACGAACTGTGTTGTTCGAAACCTCATATGGCTCCCAACAGTCTTCTAGGACGTCTTTCGCCACTAGATCATCATACCGGTCCATAGGGCAAGGGTTTCCTTGCCTCCCCAGATGCAAGCGCCTAGGGTCAGCAACGTCCCTCCTCTTCTAGGGTGTAGGTTGGTCTTTTCGTGGTGCCTAGGGTGGTCCCCTGGCATCAGGATGAGGCTGAACAACCGTCGGGGTGATCATTTTCGGTGAGACTCCAGGTGGCCTCATCATATTTTGGCTGAGCTGTGTAAATTTCTCCTGCATTGCTTGTTACATTGCAGCCAAAGACCTCAAGGCTGTTGCCACCTCCGCCATTTCGAATTGGGGCGGTGCCTGGCTGGAGCCAGGTCCTCCCGCACTGGTCGGCGGAAGAGGTGGTGGTAATTCTGGTGCCATGTGTTAACACAAAAGAATTGGTGTAGTAAATGAGCTTAATACCTTACATGACCTCTTTCAATGGTGAAACAGCTCTGCGCAAGGGGGGAGGCCTGGTTCACCACCAGAGTCTCCGGTGAGGTTAAGCGAATAAAGAGGAAGAGACAGCTTCTCGTTCCCATAGACGGCGCGAAAATGATGATGCTGGAAATAACACTACCCTTCAAGGTGTTTGTGAGCTCAATTTAATGTCAACAATGGCATTATAAAGGTATTTAGTAGAAGGAGGTGAGGATAAGAAGATTCACACCGGAATATAAGTGGTTCAGCCAATCAGGCCTACGTCCACTATGCAAGTGTGTGATTAATATCACTGTATGAGGGCTCTAATGGCCACAGATACAAACTCTCAAGCTTTCTCTCTCTACTGTGTATTTGAACAGAGTTTCAGCTAGGGTTGCCAATCTTGGATCCCTCTCCAAGAAGGAGAAGACAACTATATATAATACCTGGGGGGGGTGTAATGCACCCCCCATGCATGCAATGAGCATGTGTGTGTTGATCTAGCCAACCGGATGAAGACACCTGTCACTGTCACATGTAGAGAATGATGACGAAATATTCCCTCCACGTGAGGGGAATGATTTGTTATAACTGATTTGTGTACACGTGTTCCTAGCCCCACATATGCGCATAAGATCTCGGCCATCTATGATTGGTCACAACCTTGGCCTGGAATAGAACGAGTTGGTGACATTGACTTAGAGGAAGAGCCGAGGTAAGGTGTGTTGAGCTGTGACGTCGGCCTGGGCCGAGGTAATGGTGGCGCAGCAGGAACATTGACTGATCCTCAGCCGAGATTAGTTCTGGTGATGTGATGGCCACCTCAGCCTGTTCCAAGCCGAGGTTGCAAACCTTGGATGCCCAGATGATGACCTGGTGAATAATCTTCCCCTATGGATCATGAAGACCTCACTTGCCAAGGTAGCAGGAACGTCGACTGATCCATAGCCGACCTTTCTTGGGACGAGACAGCTGGTAGTTGACTTGGGGCCCTTACAACCTCGGTATCTCCATGGGCCGAGGTTGATGTCTCTGAGCCGAGGGGGTACATTCAGGGCATAACAATCGTGAAGGACTTTTTGGAGCAAAAGAAAAAGGCTTGGACTAAACGTGTATTTAAAAATGTTCGAGGGACTATTTTGTATATGCCCCTTATATATAAGGGTTACAATTCGTATTTGGATCCTGACACAACACGACATACACCATTTATACATGTCATGTACCTAAAAAAAAGACCCATTTAAAACACGAAATTAGAAGAATAAGAATTAATCATTTTTATACCTAATGAGACACAATAATTTGTAAAACACGAGTGGAAACTGGAATAAACAAATACAATAAAATTACATGATTCATAATTATGCCATGAACATGATACGACGTGACCATGTGTCACAAAATTTGAGCATGATCATGATACATTGTTTTAATTTAGGGTCAGTTCCGTATTGTGTTATTGTCATAACGCGTGTCTAATAATGCGACCCTTTAGTTAGTACACATAAAAGTAAAAAAATAACGAGTTTAGTCGCTCATGATAACTAAATGTTCAACGATTGTTCTATTTTTTTTTCCATATGCAAAATCAAATTGCGACTGAGTGGTTATTTTGGTATTTTAAGATTCATCACAAATTTGTTTGTTAACTGCCCTTATTCTTATAGATAAAGGAGTTTGTTGTTCTTTGTATAGCGAATAATTTGGGGGGTTTGTACTTAATTTAGGCATGATAAGATTTACTTTATAATCTGGTTTCAAGTTGTTGCTAGTGATTATAATGTTCCATTTATTTTGTTGTAGGTTTAGGGAGAGCGGTTTTATAAAGAATGCATGAAGCGAACATTTTTAGTGGAATGTTTACAGCATATTTGGTTTACAATCGTTACACTTTTTATTTTTAGATTATAATATGTAGATGCAATTGATATTGGATAGAATGCAATTGATATTGGGCAAAATAGCTTTTTGAATGTATATATGTTGCGTGACAACTTTCGGGTGGAATATATGGATATGACTAATTAGAATTTTTATATTGTAAACATTTATGTTATTTTTGCTTTACAATTGTAACACATGCACATCACCTAGTATTAATTTTTTTATTTTAATAATACATTTTATACAACGCTTTTAAGTGAAGTGTCCCATGAATCCCACATTTAGGACGCTTTTGGGACGTGTTAGGATTAATATTGGGGTAATTTTTGCAACTATGTTAAATAACATGTCCTAAAAAGCTCTATCTTTTATGACGCTTTCTTTGAATTTTTTATGACATTCGTTTTGAAGATGCTTCTGCCTAAAATTAAAAAGCGATGTAAATGGCCTTTTATGACACTTTTTAGCCATTGTAAAAAGGCTTTTTTCTTCTAGTGTTTCTTTCTCCTCTATGAATGGTTGTGTTTACACTTCTTTCATACCTTCTTAAGATATTTTATAATGGACACCATTGATATCAAATGGACTGAATCAATGGGTCTTCCATTGTATTTGACATCAGTTTAAGCATGACAATTAAGTAAGAAGCTGAAGTAATGACTGGTTTCTTGATAAGTTTCTAATGATTGGTTTAGAAACTCGTTTCTTGATCAGTAAAATAACAAACATTTACTCAGTGTGAATTGTGATGATTTGAACCATCACGATTATAGTTGTGTCAGCCATAAATTTGAAAAATATGAAAATAGATTTTTTGTTTGGTAAACCATCCCTCCCAAAGTCGTCGGGGGTTTTCACTTTCGGCTATTGAATCAATACTATCTACACCTTCACCTGTGGATGTAGGCACCATCTTAGATCGAATAACATAAATTTGTATTCATTCTCTTTCGTTTCTCTCTCTCTCTCTCTCTCTCTCTCTCTCTCTATTGTTCACTCTAGATTAGTATACATATGATTTACATATCTTTATCTATTATTGTTTACGACTTGTATGCTCTTACTAAGACTAAATCAGTTTATCAGTTTTAGGCGATAACATATATAATGGTAAGTTTCAATGTATACGTCGAAGACATAATACTATTAAACAACTGCTCTCTAATGGAATTATTTTCATTGATGATATTAAGTCTAAGGACAATATAGAGGATTTATTAACTAAAGGTTTGAACAGAGAGCAAGTATGTCATTTATGAGGGGCATGAGTTTAAAGCCTACAAAATAAAAAGTTTCTTTATGGAAACCCAACCTAGCCGATTAGAGATCCCGTGATCTAGGTTCAAAGGGACGACAGAATTTTGGATGACTCTTTAAAGTGAGCACTGATGAGTGTGTAACTCACACCCATTCTTATGATAAATTCCTACAAAGTAAATAATGATAAGCTTATATTTTAATGACCCTTATATCTTGGAAATCCAAGTGGGGTATAGTGACATGCTCTTAATGGGAAGTCACCTATGTGAGTATGAAAGGGCCGCTTCTATGAAAAATTTGAAAGACTGAAATTCTCTATAGCACTCATACAACCAGGAGTTTTACCGGGCGAAAATGAACACAACTGAAATAACCAACTTTGTTCGAATAATTACTGTGTGAATTCTACTAGCTTGATTTACAAAAAAAATTGAAGAGTTCAAAACAACGTGTTCACTTGTCAATAACTAAATTCGATTTCACTACAAAAGATTGAAGGCCAAAAGCTATATCTCTGGATGTAGGAATTTTTCTATAGAACTCTCTTTGTGTCTACATAGTCTTTTATGTTGATTCAACCAATTTCATTTGTGTAGGGGGTTGATGGAATTTATGGTATTTAATTGAGTTGACAAAATCAAGTTTTGATAAACTTTTGAATCAATTTGATATGGGATCCACAAGTCTTTCGAAATGGTTCAAAGTGATAACACGTTCTTCGCGAACTAATGAATTAGAGATTGTATCTCAAAGTACCCACTTAAAATATAAAATTTGGTTGAAGTATTACGTTAAAGTCAAAGTCCCATAGAAATATAATAAATGAGTGCAGTATTTAATGATCCATTTTGGCTTATTGGTTTATTTCCTTTATCCCAACTCTTTAAATGTGAGAGGATTACATGGGCTTGAATCGACCCGGTCCGGCTTGAGCGTGGATCGTTGGTTGTGCACTTGAACTCAGCTAAAGTATTAACTTTTAGGGCCTTTTATTTAATTTTTTAGTTTATTTATTTTTGGCCCAAATTTTATTCCGTGTTTCCATTTATTTATTGTCCAAATTGTTGTGATAGTTAGGAACAATTTAAATGTTTTTAACTGTCATTTATTTTATTATATAAATTGGTGGTTTGGGTTTCGTTTTTGTAGTTTTTTCACACATTAATTCTCTCAAGTGAGTCCCATTTTAGTGTCCATAAAAAGGGAGTCTATTTCATTGTTAGTTAAACTGTAATTTATAATTTGAAGTGCTACTATTACAAGTTGTGAGTGTTGTGTTAATTACAATTTATATATTTTATAATTAATTAAAAATTATTTTGAATAACAATGTGGTTCAAGTTAGGAATAATTTTATTCTTACCTATCGTTGGCAAAACAAACCCCACTAGCTCTCCCCAACCTTTTGCCCCGCTCTCGAGCACAAACCTGGCCCCTCCTACTCGTACTGCTGTGCAACAACAAAATTCTCAAAATTGACCCTTTTACCCTTCCCCCACCCCTTATATATACCGAACCTTCCTTCCTCTTTCTCCATCTCAAACCACACATTAAAAGATTGAGATGGCCAAAGGTGGAAAACTCACCAAATTAAAATCAGTCCTAAAACGCTGGCAATCATTTGGCAAACAACTAAACCCCACCACCGGAAACAATTCCTCCGATGAAGAATCTTGCCCCGTTTTCGTCGGAAAATCTCGCCGGCGGTACCTGATATCATCCTCCATCGCGGGTCATCCTCTTTTCCGGGAACTAATTGACATATCTGGGTCGGGAGAAATAAGCGTTAGCTGTGAAGTGGTTTTGTTTGAGCATTTAGTTTGGATGATACAAAATGCTGACCCTCAACCTCAACCCGACTCTCTACACGAGCTCGTCGATTACTACGCCTGTTGAAAAAATTTGACGGTATAAAGTTTGTAAATTTTTGGTTTCCAATTATTCAGATAGTAGACGGTGGCTAATCTTAACTGAGAGCCTCATATGGGTACTGTCATTCTTCAATATCAATGTACTTTATTTTCACGATATATTGTAATGTGTTTTACCACCTCTAAATGTTTGCATGGACGCCAAAGATGTGTTTTTTTCTATGATACGTGTTCAATGTCGTGCTTACAGCACTCTGTATTGTTTTTATAATTTGACAAAATATTAGGGCAAATACCAAGATATAGAATTTCAAACTCGAATAAGGGCTCTAAATAAAGTTAGTGTGAACTTTCATAACTAAAGCAGTATAGTACATTTTGAAAACTATTCTGAAATATTATCCAAAGAAATCATATAAGATTAACAGTAGAGAAAAAATTGTAAATATAAAAAGCCATTTGTAGTAATAAGATCAAATATTTTTTAATACAGATTTAGTACAAGCATTTTATTTTGTACTAAAAAGTCACTCAAACACCCATTTAATTCATATTCTTTTATGTTTAAAGGTCCGCGCTAGAGGTATGGTAAATGACTTTTTTGGAGCAAAATAAAAAAGCCTAGACTAAACGTGTATTAAAAATGTTCGAGGTGCTATTTGGTATATGCCCCTTTGTAATATGTAAATGTAGGACATTTTCATCATGTACCGAGGAGGAAAAACATGTTTTTTATTGCTCCAACAATTCACGAAATAAATTTTTTTGCTTCAAGAGGTTGTATTCAAAATAGGTTTTTACGGTCTAGTCCTTGGACTAACAATTTTAGACAAAAAAATCGGTGAACTAAATTTTAAACGATTAGGTCCAACATATAAATACCCCCAATTTAAAAAAATCATAAACCTAATCGGCTATTGGAGTTTTCTCTGCAACTAACGACTATTCTTTGAAATCGAAAATAACATCAATCTTATGCTTTGATCGTCTGTCCTATAATCGATTACAGTGTTCTTATTCGATTCTACCTGTATCACTTGGATCGATCATTTGTAAGTTTATCTTTATCAGCAGTTGATTTTTCTATTTTCGATCGATTACAATAAGTATATGTCTTTTGTTTTAATTCAAGAGACTCATTGTAATATTCATTCATGTGATTGAATAGATTTTTATACGTTATATATGTATATGTTTTTAATTTGTGTTTTTTATGCATTTATGTTTGGATTCTTCATAAATAAGTTATATTTATCAATATTTGTAATTCTTAGTTGAATGTGCTGAATGAATATTATTGATGTTTCATTCTAATTTTAAGAGTCCTTGATTTTCATTTGGTATTGAATCACTTATTGATATAGGTCCGCGCCAGCGGAAACAACCAGTTCGATATCAGTTTTCAAAGTACACGCAATGTTTATAAAGTACACGTGATTGATATTTGATAATATGTTTTGGTTTATTGCTTCCTGTATAGGTTTTTAAAAAGTGCCTGTAAGTTTATATTAATTATAAATAAATATTTTTATATTTCATGCATTAAATTATTGCACACATTTTTAGAATTGTTGACCTTGAAGTAAATGTTTTTCGTCTCTGTTTTACTGCAGGACATTATGGTAAGTAGTGTAATAGCAAGGTGTTGTTATTTGGATAATATGGCTTGTATTGAAATATTTGAAGATAGCTCATTAGATTTCTTATGCAATGAGTTGTGTATTAGGTTTACTAATTTGAGAAGTGGGAGTTTTTCATTGAGGTATTCATTTGGTGATGAATGTCGGTTCATGTTGGTTTGTAACAACGATGTTTGTTGTATGTTGCGGTCCCAATTGATTGTGAAAGCTAATTTCA
The DNA here is from genome assembly GCA_949130495.1 of Sambucus nigra. NCBI lineage: Eukaryota > Viridiplantae > Streptophyta > Magnoliopsida > Dipsacales > Adoxaceae > Sambucus > Sambucus nigra. The sequence goes on from OX422220.1 coordinate 21,375,784, forward strand.
TTTGGATATATGTCATTGATTCATTACCATTTCCATGTAATACAAGAGATGAACGGGTTGACTGCTCTAATCGAATTTTTGAAGGGGTTGACTGCAGTAATACAAGGTCTGAGAGGGTTGACAGTGGTGATACAAATACACAGAGGTTAGAGTCTTTATCATCAGGCACTAAAAATGATTTTAATAGTTGCATTGAAAATGACTTTTATCTTGGAGGTGTGGAGTCAAGTAAGTCGAAAGTCTATCTTTCGAATGATTGGAAGACTTATATAAGTCATGAGCAGCAGTGTTTTGAAGGAGGTGTAGTGGAATTTCGGGATAAATTGCGAAAGTATGCCGTTGAGGTTGGGTTCAAGTATGTGTATTTGAAGAATGATAAAACTCAAGTGACGGCTGAATGCTCTAAAAAGACTACTGAGAATTGCATATGGAGAATTCATGCTTCATTATCTACAATAAATGGATACTTTTACATACGTTCAATGAATAATGAGCATACATGTAGAGGTGTCTTTCGTAGTCCGTCAGCCAAAATGATAGCCTCCAAGTTGGTTTCAACATTGGTAGCTGATGATCTTAGAGATAACCCGCTATTGAGACCAATTGATGTAGTTAGAGATATGAAGAAGAATTATGGTCTTGATATAGCTTATCAACATGCATGGCGTGCGAAAGAGATGGCTGCTGTTGATATACATAGTGATGAAAAGTTTTCTTATGCATTAATGAATAATTATCGTGACCTTCTATTGCAGTATAATCCTGGGTCGCATTGCCTCCTTGACGTGGAACATGAGAGTAAAAAATTCAAGAGAATATTTGTAATGTTTAGAGGATGTATTTATGGATTTCAATACTGCAGACCTGTTTTATTTCTTGATGGTGCCTTTTTGAAGAGCCGTTACCGTGGAACAATACTATCAGCTACTGCAAGGAATGGGAACAATGGTAAATGAATTTTAAATATTTTATTGTGTGTATTGCATTGAAATTTTGTTTGTTCCATTCCATAACATCAAAATACAAGCATAAAAATATAAAATACCTTTGAAGGTCTTTGTTTTAGTTCACGTGTACTTTTCATTTTTCTACGTGTATTGTCATGATATGTCTTATTATGTGTAATACTAAGTAAAGTACACGCATAGTGCATGTAAAGTACACGTGAATGTTTTTGTTAATGTCACGTGTACTTTTCATTTTTGTGCGTGTACTTTGATAATGATGACTTTATGTGTAGTAATAAGTAAAGTACACGCATTTTACATGTCAACTACACGTGAATGTTTTTCTTAATTTCACGTGTACTTTTCATTTTTATGCGTGTACTTTGATGAGGATGTTATGTTGAATACAAACTAAAGTACACGCATTTTACATGTCAAGTACACGTGAATGTTTTTCTTTATTTCACGTGTACTTTTCATTTTTATGCGTGTACTTTGATGATAGGTGTTGTTATTTAGAAATAATAAAGCAAAGTAAATGTTAAAAATGTAAAGTACCTTTGAATGTTTTTGTTTAGTTCGCCTGTACTTTACATTTTTATGCGTGTATGTTGATGTTAGTCTTGTTAATAATAAAGCCAAGCAAAAGATTGATGAGTAAACGTGCATTTTATCATGTGTACGGTACATTTTTATGCTTTGTCTTGTTGTTTACAAACAATTTAGATTAAACAAAATATATTTCCCATGTGTTTTAGGGTCTGCGCCAGCAGCATCAATATACAAAGTATTGTACATGGATATGTTATTTATTTTAATTTTAATATATTTTTTAAATTTCAGGACTTTTTCCTGTTGCATATGCTGTTGTTGATTCCGAAACCGAAGAAAACTGGATGTGGTTTCTAGTCAATTTGCATAGTGCAGTAGTTGAGCAATATCGAAACATAACATTTACATCAGATCGAAACAATGAATTACTTGAAGCTGTTTCGAGGGCCTTCCCGTTGTCTGCACATTCTTACTGTATACATCATTTACAAGGGAATATAAAAAAGAAAATTCGTGAGAATTGTGCTGGATTTCGAAAGAAAATTGTTAAAGATTTTTTGTCTTGTGCATATGCTGTCTCAGTAGATGTATTTCACAAGAATATTGAAGCATTGAAGAAGGAAGGAGGAGTTGCTATTGCCGATTTCATTGATAGTTTGCCTCCCGAGAATTGGTCCTGTACATATTTCCCTGGTAAACGGTATGGTGACATGGCATCTAGTGTTGCGGAGTCATTCAATTCATGGATATTGGAGGAAAGGCATTTACCAGTAATGAATATGCTTGATAAATTGAGAGTGAAGATTATGAATTTCAATGCAAACAAACTTGTTGAGTCTGACACTTGGGCAAATGAGCTATGTCCTTTTTTTCAAAAGTTACTGAATGAAAATTGGAATAAAAGCCGACATTGGACTATTAGTCGCTCAAGTCAAAATGTATTTGAAGTTCATTCAGAAGTGCGAGCAACAGTTGACTTAGGAGAAAGGACTTGTTCTTGTAAGAGTTGGCAGATTAGATGTTTTCCATGTTCTCATGCTGTTTGTGTTGTGCGGAGGAAAGGGACCAGTATTTATGATTATATTGAGGAGTACTATAAGGTATCTTTCTACAGAAAATCATACTCGATACCTATAGTTCCTCTTCCTGATTTGATTTCCTTAAATATTCCTATTCCTGAAAATCCATCTATCCTTCCACCAATGACAAAGAGACCGACAGGCGGGCCAAAAAATAAGAGAATAAAGTCTTCTGGTGAGATCACAGTAAGGGAAGTTACTTGCTCGAGGTGTAGTAAAACGGGTCATTACAGGTCTACTTGTAAGGAACCCATTTGACTTTTTTATTCATAATTGGTCCCATTTAGCAGTTGTGGGTGGTCAGTTCAATATACGTGTACTTTATAAAAGCATGCGTGTACTTTACTTAATGTACATGCATGAAGTACACGCATAATATTAATATAATGTGCGTGTACTTGATGAAATGTGCGTGTACTTTATGAAGTACACGCATTGATAAGTAAAGTACACGCATTTAAATATAATTGTACATGCATGTTTTAGAAAACTACACGCATATTGATATGACAAAAATCTAATTCAATATACGTGTACTTTATAAAAGCATGCGTGTACTTTACTTAATGTACATGCATGAAGTACACGCATAATATAAATATAATGTGCGTGTACTTGATGAAATGTGCGTGTACTTTATGAAGTACACGCATTGATAATTAAAGTACACGCATTTAAATATAATTGTACATGCATGTTTTAGAAAACTACACGCATATTGATATGACAAAAATCTAATTCAATATACGTGTATTTTATGTATTCTGCATGTAATTTTATCAAGTAGACGTATATAAATGCATGTACTATTTCGAAAATGGTTTTTGACATTACAATCTGCTTGTACTTTATAAAAGATATTTGGGTCACTCATATTCTTAAACTCCTATGGGTATTATGGTCCGCGCCAGCGTCATTATTATACAAGTACTAGTTGTAAGCGCGCGCGATGCGTGAGAGAGGTGCAATGTACGAAACATAAGAAAAAATATATCTAAAAAATTTGTAACAAAAATATCCTTCTTATTTACATTTGCATTGAAGAGCGAGGTTTTAATTAAAAATACAACTTGTAGTTATTTAATTACAACATGTGGTGATATAAAATATTATAATTTAAAAAAATATCATTTCGAAAAACCATTTCAACAATATAATGCACTATGTAGTACATATGTTTCTAATGCTCGATGATTAAATAACTACATTTTCTATTATAAATTGGACCACCATCAATGTTAATTGTAATAAAATTCTTCTTAATGTTTATTGTGATTATATCAATGGCCATAGGGTAGTGAGACGTGGAACCATTCCACTTTATTTTTCATTACAAAGAGGGATGAAAAGAGGGAGAGAGAAGTACGTTGGAAATAAAGAGTTGTCACTTTTGAGGAAGTCAAATACTTGAAAATCGTAACTGAGTTCGTTGGAAATCAAAGAGACAGATTCACAAATAGAGACACCTTTAAGATAGTTGAGTAATAATTACCCAATGCCACTTGTCAGTAATAATTATCAATAAATGATGTGCGGCGTGGATAGGCTAATTTCAAAGCATAATAAATGCCCTGTTTTGCATTTTAGAGTATATAGAGATTTCAATCTGCTTGTACTTTATAGACTATGCATGTACTTTATAAAGTACACGTGTAATATATAGAGTACACGCATTTATATAATGTCTTGAGTACACGCATTATTATACCATTATTTCAATAGGCGTGTACTTTATATATTACACGTGTACTTTGTATTGTACACGTGTAATATATAGAGTACACGCATTTATATAATTTTTTTTGATGAAATGTTATAAATGTTAAAATTTTTAACTAAACACGTGATCATGTTTATAAGGGTTCACGTGTACTTTACTATATTGGATTATGAAATAACTCAGAACACATTCATGAAAGAAATAAAAATTTTATTAAAAATAAAAAAATAAAGTACAATTTTTAAATAAAGAAAACTGAAAAAACTAAACAGGGTTCTAGAAGGGATGTTTGTCAAAGGCATCCAGCGTGTCAGGGAGAGAGTCAATGAAATTCGACCAGTGTCGAATATCTTTTTCTATAACAGCTACAAGGCCTTCATGGAGAGCCTTCTTCTCCTTCAGCTTTGCGATTTTCAGTGGAACTTCCTTTGTATAGAAATAAATGAGTTCTTCATGGGTTTGAGGAGGGTCCTCATCCACATCAAATAAATCTATGGGATTGGGTGGAAGTCCAGAATAGCCTTCCATCACATATGTTTGAAACTGCTCAAAGGCAGTTTCATATGAGGAAATATTTTCCTCAATTTGCCTTTTTTTTTTTTTTTTTCTTTCATCTCTCTCAAGAGTTTCTCGCAAGTTTTCTGCTGGAATAGCCATTATGTAATCTTTACCCTAGATGTAATTGTTAAGAAAGGAACAAATATTACTCTTTTATAGGAAAAAGTGAAAGTTATTTATTTCTTGACCAGAAGTAGTTGGGAAGTGAGTAGTTGAGCTTAATAAATTGATTTTGGTTATTGTGTCCCTAATGAATTCTTCAAAGTAGTTTTCAATTAATATAATAAATAATTATTATATTAACCACTGTGTGTACTTTAGTGAAAATGCATGTACTTTGGATAATTAATTGTACTTAGTAATTATGACTTGTATTTTTCTTGAAAACTAATTTTACATTGTTTCATAACAATAAGATTGTTTGTCTAAACCTTACGTGGATTGTGGTTCGCGCCAGCGGGAAAAAACCATTTTGGTATGTAAATACACATGTATGTACATACCAAAATATCACATGTATTTTGAAAATACACATAAAATTTCAAAGTACAGGTAAGTATTGGTATGTAAATTTTGAAATATCAGGAATATCAAGTGTACTTTCAAAATACACGTTAAATTAAACGTGTACTTTCAAAATACACGTGATATTTTTCACGTGTATTTTTATAATACACGTTTATTTTCAAGTGTATTTTGAAAATACACGTTTATTTTCACGTGTATTTTCAAAATACACGTGAAAAATTCACGTGTATTTTGAAAGTACACGTGAGTATTGCTATGTAAATTTTGAAATATCAAAATGACACATCCAATAACTGTGCTAGGTTTTGAACTTGCTGATTTGTCAAGTGAATGTATCAGAAACTCATGCACAGCAGATGCCAAATCATATTTATTCATTTCCTCAATATTTTCAATGTATTTCACCAAAATTCTCCAAGGGTGAAGTTTGAGTTGGAAAAAACCATTTTGGTGTAATAAAATATTGTAAACAATAACCAATATAACACAAAACAAAATTACAAATATATGTTTTGAATTAGAATCACAATTTATAGATGTTTCTTCCCATTTCGGGGGAAGAAATATTTTGACAGAAGAATTTTCCTGAGTACATATGCTCTTTGTTTAAGCATGTCAGGGTCTTGAAAGAATTTTTGCATTTCTTTGTTTCTGCTTATTTGCTCAATATAGTACATGCAGAACACCCTACAGTCAACCCTGAAATTACAATAAAACAAATATAAAAATTAGAATGATGTGATGAAATTTTTTGAAAGGATACAAATTAGTAATTTTTAAAAATGAAGTTTTTCTTACCCATTATATTGTATAGGGCATTCGTGATCTCTTATTAGTTCAAATTTGAGATCACTTTGCAACAAGAAATCTACAGTCCTTCTTTCTTGATCTGTCAATGGATCATCATCCATTGTAAACTCATTTGGGGTGCCTTCCTCAAATTTCCTCTGAATTTTGTAACCATTGTTTTTCATTGTTTCTGCTTCAGTCTTCAATTCGGACAATGATTTTTGGAAGACATAAAACTATGAAGAAGACAAATATTTATTGTATACAAATAAAAGAGTATATGAAGATGAAAGAGTGAAAAGTACACCCATAATATAAAAGTACACGCATATTTTATTTTTTCATATCACGTGTATTTTAAAATATGATGGGTGTACTTTGCCTAATGTGTTAAAAGTACACGCATACTATTAAAGTACACGCATTTTTTATTTTAAAATTTCACGTGTATTTTATTATATATGATGCGTGTACTTTGCCTAATGAGTTAAAAGTACACGCATAATATTAAAGTACACGTAACTTGTATTGGTTCATTTCACGTGTATTTTAAAATATGATGCGTGTACTTTGATAATCTATGTAATTATGTACAACTAATACAAAGTACAAGCATTATATAATGCACGTGTACAAGTGTATAATATAAGCACAAGTAACATTACTAATTAAGTTTAGGCACTAACCATTTTTTTTGCATCATCGAAGAATGTTGTGTTCTTTTCCATGTCATTCGGCCGGAGGGGATCCATGTGGACCACTTTATTTTCTTTAGTGTATATCACAAATAATGTGAAATGTCCTATACTATGTCTAAGTACAATGAACAAATTATTACAACTGCCTAAGTATTCAAATAAATCCTTGTATAATTCCCCCTTCTTATTGACTCCGTTTGTTTTACAAGCTTCTATCTGAATAAAAATTATAGACAAGTGTTAATAAGAAAAACTGAAATATTGTTTATCAAAACTTTCATTTTATTTGTACTTACCCAACAATAATCAGAAAAAGTGTGTGAGTAGGAGAGCCCTTCCTCTGATAATTTTAATCTCAATACTTCGCAAAAGGCAAGTATTATCTGTTTCACACAATATAAAATGGTGAGGAAATAATAATGTTGAAATTTAATGGATGTCTAATATTTGGACTACATACTTGGCTTGAAATTTCTTGATTTTTGAGGACTTCAAGTAAATCTTCCCATGGGACATACGAAACCATCCCTTGAAAAATAAACTCCCTGCATTTTATATAATCAATACAACAATAGTATAATAATATTAACCTTATTCTTTTGCACCAAAAAAAATATAAATTAGCGAAGTGATAAATCATAAAACAATAAACTTTACCCTGGCTCAGCAATTTTAATAAACTCTTCAATCTTTTTCTTTGAAGCTTCATCGAGATATTTATATGCTTCGATTGCTTCAAGCTTGACGCGAGTTTCCTTCATTTTTTCAGCTATTATTGTAGGGCCTTTTCTAAGCTTTGACTCTTTCAGTTTCTTCATTGGTTCAAGCTTTTCGGTTTCGCCGTCAGCTTTTCTTTTCATCTAACCTCTAGTAAGAGGTCCTTTGCTTTTGGATATTTTGGGGCTGCCCTCAACTTTCTTTGAGGCTAATTCAATCTTTAAACTCGAAATTTCGTCAAGGAGTTGTTTATTAATGTTTTCCTGATATATTTAACAAGGAATGTTGGATTGTTAGCATTTTTTGAAAAAATGATTGATTTTCACTTACGTGTATTTTATATAATACACGCGTGTATTATATAAAAGTGCGTGTATTTTATAAAGTACACGCGTGTATTATAAAATACGTGTACTTTATAAAATTTATAATATAGCTAAAATTTATAATAAAATTAAGAAAATGTAGCGTGTAATAAATATCTATTGTATTTTATAGATACCTGGTCAGCTTTTTTCAATTCTGATTCTTCAAGCATTTTCTTCAACTCCGAAATTTCGTCATTAAGGATTTTATTATTGTTTTCCTGTAATACAAAAAAATGTTACATTTTAAACAATGCATTATTTTTAATAAAATAATGCATGTAGTCTTCATTATATCTAATATCAAATAAAACTGCATTAAAATATTATGAAATAAAACTGCGTGTACTTTGAGAAAACTGCGTGTACTTTGAGAAAACTGCGTGTATTTTGAACGTGTACTTTAGGAAAACTGCGTGTACATTAGAGGAAAACAGCGTGTACTCTGCATTCAAAAGTACCTGTTGAGTTCTTTTAAACTCTGACTCCTCAAGATTCTGCCTCAAAGTCATCTTTTCTAAGTCAGCATCTTTCCATTGTTGCAATGTATCATCATACTTTCTTTTTAGATCTTCATTAGTCAGAGACAGATATCCATTCTTTTGTTCCAAAATTCGTGTTGATTCTTCCAAATCTTTAATTCTATCTGAGTCACTCATTGTGACTTGATCAAGCTTTTCTTTTAAAGAATTGTTTAACTCAACTAGTTGGGCATTTTCTACCTCCAACTTATTTAATAACTCTTTTTCCTTCAAAAGGTTGGAATTCTCCACCTTTAAGTTCTTCACTTCCTCATGGGCTTCAAAAAGTGAATCATGATCTACCTGCAACTCTACATTCAAAATGGCACTCTCCACCTCCAAAGAGGTCACCTTATCAAGTGCAACATTATTGTCTACAGCTGCTTTAGATAGTTGGTTATTTTTTTTCCAACAACTCCCTTTTCAAAACAACAATTTGTTCCTCCAAATTAACCTTTGGTTGATCTTTTCCCTTATTTTTCTTTGGAGTCACAATGTTTTTAAGGGGAATATTCCAACCATGTGAAAACTCATTGTCATCAATATCTTCAGCAACATTGTTTGATGATGAATCAGCATGTATAGGGCTTTCTGTAGATATGTTCAAAGAGTAACTTGGCCCTTCAAACTGAGATTCCTTTTGTACAGGACAGTCCTTAGAAGCTGGTTTACTTGTAGCGTGCTTCAAATTTGCTGTTGCGATGTCATTCTTCACAAACCATTGTTTCAAAGACGACAACTTCCACTTCAGGAATTTTGGAGTATTTTCTTTATATTCTTCAACAGGAGAAATGATTTCAAATTTCTCGCATGCCCAATACTGGGATCATACAAAAAAAAATGAATTTAATACGTGTAATTGACAGAAGATATAACAAGAGTATTTTGAGAGTACACTGGTTATATTTACAAAACATAGTACACGTGTACTTTGTAAAATACAAGTGTCCTTTTACATGATATAAGACGTGTATTTTCAAAATACAATTGATATTTAGCGTGTATTTTCAAAATAAACGTGATATAAGACGTGTATTTTCAAAATACACGTTAAATATAAATTGTATTTTGAAAGAACAAGAGAAAATATCACATGTATTTTGAAAATACACGTAATACTTTCAAAGTACAGGTAAGTATTGGTATGTAAATTTTAAAATATCAGGAATATCAATTGTACTTTCAAAATACACGTGAAAATAAACGTGTATTTTCAAAATACACGTGAAAAATTCACGTGTATTTTGAAAATACACGTTTAGTTCACGTGTATTTTGAAAGTACACGTGAAAAATTCACGTGTATTTTGAAAGTACACGTGAGTATTGCTATGTAAATTTTGAAATATCCAAATGTTTTTTAGCTCACCCGTAGGAAAATGACACATCCAGTAACTGTGCTAGGTTTTGAACTTGCTGATTTGTCAAGTGAATGTATCAGAAACTCATGCACAGCAGATGCCCAATCATATTTATTCATTTCCTCAATATTTTCAATGTATTTCAACCAAAATTCTCCAAGGGTGAAGTTTGAGTTGGAGAAAAATAACGTGTTCAAGAAGTGGAGACACACAATTTTGACAAAATCAGCAATTCCTTCATCTGTCTCCAATTCAACTGATTTCTTCAAACCATTCAAAATTTCTGACTTTCCTATTCTTTTTAAGAAGTATCGTGCTTGTAATCCAGATTTTTTAGCAGTATTCGGTCCCTTTTTCAGTTCTATTGATTTTAAACCCTCCACCAGGGGTATGCCAAATATTTTACTTATATCTAGTGGCATTATTGGAATACTGCTCTTCATACGGAAACTTTTGGTTTCCGTATTGTACAGCTCGATAATTGATAAAATATTTTTATCCGTCTTCTTGTGGTCCACTTCTACTACTTTCTCACTGTAGTAGGCATTGAAAAGCTCCCAAAATGGAGTCTTCTTAAGAAGTTCAATATGGCTATTGTTTATTTTATCTTTAATCTGATGCAAATCATGAAGAAAGCTAACAATATTTGACCGATATTGGTCATTCTTCTTTGCAGGACGTTTAGCTTTCAATGCCACCCTAGAACTGGAACTGGAACTGGAACTGGATGAAGAACTATCATCAGAACTGCTCTTTTTTTGTTTCTTTCCTCTTCTTGCCTTCATCTTCATCCCCATTATATTGATCTATAAACAAAATTTAAATTACTAACCTATAATTATATGTAAAAAAAATAAAATACATGCGAATTAGAATAAAAAATAGACTAAAACAATAAAATACAAGCCTATTTAACAAAAGTACATGCAATATTCTCACAAACAATTTATACAAGTCTCATCAAAATACATGCTAAAGGCGATAATATATATCGTCAGTTTCATGGTAATACCTAACAGAGGTTGTTCGACAAGTGAAAAACCAAGATTCTCTACTCCTAACATATTCAGTAAAGAAGTGATACAATAGTTGAATGCTAAAAGCTCCAACATTATCAAAACCCCTTAAGCAATACTGCTCAATTCGTTTAGCTAAATCCTTCGCTTTCAATTCAGTTACTTGAAGCTGTTCCACATCAAAAGTGCAGTAAATGTCTTCATAGTAGTAGTAGAAACCAAGTAACCTTTTAGCTCTATCGTTAATGCGAAGGAGAAAATGAATTTCGTCTTCATTAGTACTATTCACTGTCAATGTGAAAGGTTTTGTTTTGTTAAGATCTTCGAACGTGCAAGCAGCAATTTTGTAGTTGAACATGCTTAATCGTACGATTCCTAAACAATAACACAACAATACAAAATAGTACACTCACAATACACATTAGTACATGGACACTGGATTGAACAAATTGAATTTCAATGTTCGTGTACATGGACATTGGATTCAAATGCAGCTGCTATTGGACAAAAAACACTCTTAAATATTAACAAAATAATAATACTTCTTAAAAACTCATGGAAAATAAATCAAATGCTGCTGGCGCGGACCAAAATAACATAGGATTGATGAAATATGGATTTAAAATTAATATTCTATAGAGTACACGTATAAAACATAAAAGTACACGCATAATGAATTGAGAAATACAATTTCAATGTGCGTGTACTATGTGTCTTTTGCGTGTACTTTTATAAAGTACACGCAAAATACACATAGTACATGCAACACAGGGCTTGTACATGTAGATATTCTATAGAGTACACGTATAAAACATAAAAGTACACGCATAATGAATTGAGAATACAATTTCAATGTGCGTGTACTATGTGTATTTTGCGTGTACTTTATAAAAGTACACGCAAAATACACATAGTACACGCAACACAGGGCTTGTACATGTAGATATTCTATAGAGTACACGTATAAAACATAAAAGTACACGCATAATGAATTGAGAAATTCATTTTCAATGTGCGTGTACTCTGTTAATTTTGCGTGTACTTTTAAAAAGTACATGCAAATTACACATAGTACACGCAACACAGGGCTTGTACATGTACATATTCCAATCCATATGATGAATACAATGTTTGATTTCATCAGTCCATATGATGAATACATTCTAAATATATGATGAATAATACGCATGAAAAAGAAGAATGTGATTTCATCAGTCCATATGTCTACAAATTTATACATATGAGAACACAAAATACACAAGGACAAAAAGGTGATAAGAGAATGTATACATACTTGTTAGTGCTGTTTGGAAGAATTTGATTTAGAATGTAAAATGTAGAACTTCAACGATTAGGTTTTGAAAGAAGAGAGCTAGGGTTTTGATTGAAGAGAGTTAGGGTTTTGATCGAACAAAGTTTCTAGAGCTTCGATCAGGAGTATTTATATGTTGTTGTTGACCAAAATTTGATTGAGAAATAGAATCGTCTTGGGGTTTTGATCGAAGAGACGGTACGATTGATACAAGAGAGAATACAATGTTTTTGGCGCTTCGTTTTCTGAATGGCGCTTCGTTTTCTGAATGGCGCTTCGTTTTCTGAATGGCGCATGTTTGTTTTAATTTCGGGGTATTTATATGTTGGACCTAATCGTTTAAAATTTGTTGGGCCTGGTTTTTTTGTCCAAAATTGCTAGTCCAAGGACTAGACCGTTAAAGCCCCAATTCAAAATAGGTAGTGAATTTAAATTAAGTGTATAATATGATATTAATTACATTTTAATTTAGTAAGCCCAATGGAGAAATGTTTTATGTAAACAAGACTTATTTGGCAAAATCTTTTTTTTGAATACTCCATGGTTGTTTTTTTTTTTTTTGAGGTAATAGCTATCAAGTCTCATTCACTTGGTCGATGAAACAAGAAATTCTTTGACTCAGTCAATGATATCAAAGGTTCTATTTTAACATCTCAGCACATTAAAATGACAAATACATCACTAAAATATCTTTGACACCTGTTACCTCGTTTTTTTTGCAAAAAACAAAACTCATCAACTCTTTAAAAGTCCATAACTTCAAATATACAAATTCGAAATTCACAAAATTTATATATTTGAATCTACTCGTCAAGATCTATCAAACAACACACATATTTGATATTTTTTAACAAAAAATTGAAATAGATAAATTAAATGTTTTTGTAAAAACCACCATTTTTCCCAACGAAAACTCCATTTTTTTCGGTGGAATCTCTTCTTCTCCATCTCGGGTGATGGTGCCGCTAACGTGGATCTAAAAAAATGAAGAAATATATATATATATATCTATATAATAAGTTACAAAACTTATGTATGTCACAAGTTTGGCTCATGATGTCATCTTTATGAATTTTTTTGCATTATCTATTTTACCCTTTACACATTTGGATTCCCCCTCTTTTTACACACACTAATTTGTTTCCACCATTTTTTTTAAAATTCAAATACAAGGATACAATGGTATTTTCTTTAATATTACACCTTACCCCACTTTTTCTCCCAAACCCCCGTTCTTTTCTCTCGAAACACAAAACCACCTAAACATAACCCATCAACAAAATAAGCTTGCGCAGTATCCTTTTTCTCTCTCCGGTTTAGATTGGGGGGGGGGGGGTTCTCCTTTGAAGTTGGGTTAGAGGGTCTCTCTCTCTCTCTCTCTCCATGCTTAGTCTTCTTCGAGCTCTGTCTCCATGCTCCAAGATTGATCTTCACGCTCCGGATCGCTGGATAGAAGTAAAATCTTCGTGCAGAGGTGCGACGGTATCCACGCTCCGGATCACTGGATAGAGGTTCTTTGTCTTCATTTACATTATATATTTTTTGTGGGTTAACATTCTAGATTTCTGCAGAGGAACGACTGTCAATTTGGATGGGCTTTGGAGCTTTCTGCAAAGGCATTTGGGTTTTAATTTATGTGTCAAGACATTTGGGTCTTTTGTTTGGTTTCTCTACTTTATGTTGTTCATCCTAACTTTGTGAATATTTTTTTTTGGTTGTAATATCAGGTTTCTAATTCATATTGTTTGTTTCCAAATCCAACCATTTTGTAAGGTATGTATAATATTATATACGGATCTATATATTCAGTCTTTGTGCGTGTGAAATTTTTTATCTCGATTTTTGTCTACAGTAACATATTCGTTGTAAATGTTCTTTTCTTACCAAAGCTTTTATCTTTGTTTTTATCTCAGTCCTTATCTTCACTTGCTAATGCTTTTATCTCAGTCCTTATCTGCTCCGGTTGATTCGATTTGGGTAGCAGTTGCTCCGGTTGATGCTCCAATTGGTATTTATTTTCTGCCGTTGCTCCTTATCTTTTTGCCGTTGATGCTCCTTATTTTTTTCCGCCGTTGCTCCTTATTTTTTGCTGCCGTTGCTCCGGTTGATGCTCCTTATCTTCTGTCACTGCTCCATTTGATGCTACAGTTGGTATTTTTTCTTTATATGTATTTATGGAGAAGGTGTCGCTGGGTTGTTGGTTTTAGGTTTGGGATTTTAGATTTGGATTTTTTTTGTACATTTACGTATTATTCAGATCTGTTTGGTGTTGTTGTGCTGTATGTTGGTTGTTGTGCTGGATATTCAGATCTGTTTGCAGTGCTATATGTTGGTTTTTGGTATTATTCATATCTGTTTGGTGTTATTCAGATCTGTTTGATATATTCGTATTATTCATATCTGTTTCGTGCTTCTTTATATGTATTCTGATTGTTGTGCTATATGTTGGTTGATATGTATTATTCAGATCTGTTTCGTATTACTAAGGGTGTCAATTCGGGTCAACGAATTGTGTTTCGGGCTGACACGACACGACACGGTAATATTTTTTTCGGACACGAACATGACACGACATGTCACAAATTAGTGTTTTTTTTTAGTTGACACGAACACGACCCGAATAAAAAATAACACGACACGACACGACCCGAATACCATAATTTTTTAAATTTCAGGCCTAAAAAACACGATAACATGACTCATAATTCAGACACGAACACGACACGACACGACTTCGTGTCAAAAAAACCCTACACGAATACCATAGATTGTGTCAATTTCGGGCAATTTTGTGTCATTTCGTGTCATTTCTAAAATTGTCACCCCTACGTATTACGCATCATGTTAATTTTTATGTTAATTTTCATTACAAAAAAGGTTTTCAATACAAGTTGTAAATTGTGGGTGGTTAATTTTCACCTTAAGTTAGGTTTTCAATGCCAGGTTTGGGATAAAGAGAAAAACCGTGGGCAGTTAAAATTAAAACGTATTTGTTTATATATCGGTCAATGCCAGCTGTAAACCATTTCAAAAAATACCGTTGGAGTTAAACCACACTCACCAAAACCGTTTGCTTTTATTAAGAACGTGTTCTCTACTGGACTTAATAAAAATGAAGTCATCCCTTTTTAAAAATAAAATAGTTAGACACGAAATGGAGTAATTGTATAAATCTAAACTCCAAATTCCAATGATCCAATCGATACAAGGGGAACACACCATCAGTTAAGGCAACAACAAGGGCCAGAAATCATTAACAGGCCTACGGGTTACTTCATGGCACGCATATAAAAACAATGCATACCTATGTAAATAATATAGTATATAGACATCATATATTCGTTCATCCATATGAATTAGTTTAAACAAAATATTTAATGTTTCAAATTAATTATGAAATTCATTTTGTGAAAATTTTTAATCACAATAATAAATATCAAATTAAAAATAACACACAATCAATAAACTAATCGAACAAAATACATCCAACACGTATAATTTACCAAGTAAATCTCCTCACAGTCAAATAAGAATGATGTGAAAAAGTCTCATCTTATGCTCCTAAATATGTAACATACAAAGCACATGATTGAATCTTAAAACGTAAGTCGATATAGATGATACTAATTGATATAAGTAATATCAGTTTCTGGCCATGCAAACACATGTAAAGAACCAAGAGTATAGATAAAATAAATTAGGCTAGAAGTCCTTACTGTGCACAGGACCGGTTTTGAGATTGATAAGGTTCCGTGCAAAAATTGCAAAAAGGTCCCTTTTTGTGTATTGATATAAAAAAATGTGCTCTCGATAAAAATTACAAAAACTTCCACAAATTTTCTTATTTGTTTACACATTTGTGTTGTAAAATAACTTTATGATTTAAATTTACACGACCCTATACTTAGAAAATTTACACTTATAATATATAAATATTTATTATTTATATTATACACAGTTGTATACTTTTCAAAATTACTAGCGTGCCTTCAGGCACGGGCATACCCTAGTGTATATATATATATATATATATATAGAGAGAGAGAGAGAGAGAGAGTAAAGAGAAACACTCCGACGAGAATTTTGACGAATTTTCCAGTGGATTGTTTCCGGTGAATATAGGGTGGAGTGGGGGTGGAGCTGGAAGTGGGGCTGGTAGAGAGGGAAAGAGCGTGGGGTTATGTGTTTATTTTGAGAGAGAGAGAGAGTAAATGGGTTTAAAATGGATTTAAAGTTGGTATTTGTGATGATATATTTGTTTGAATATATGTAGTCAATAATAAAAAAGGACTTGATGCATTAAAAAAAATCAGTGGGATTTAATGCAACTTTGACTCAATAAACGGGGCCAGCCTTGAATTATCCCTTTTTTTTAGATGTTGCTAAGAAAGTCTATCATGAAATTAAGGTATTGAATATTATAACAAAGTTTGAATTTTAGTCAATTGTTAAAAATAAAAGTAGCATTAAATTTTATAGTTTATTTGCATGCAAACCTCGCGATACGGGATCGTTTTTTGAACGAAAATGTTAAAATATACACCATACTTTCTATATTTTACACATCAAATAAAGATATTCAATTGGCTAAAGCAAACAAGAGAAAATATAAGATATCAATTGGCACTATCTTTTCTATATTTTTACAAATATGAGAATAGTTCCTTGAGTTTTTCATCATCAAAAACGTCTTTTTAGTTGAAGATCTCTTTCAGATTTGTTGTGGGCCTTCCCAGTATACCACTCCTTGTTACTAAATTTCTTTCCATTTAGAACCGCAATAGATTTATTGCAGCATCATCTACACTTTCAAAGTTAACATACCCAAAGCATTTGGACTCTACATATTCGACCCTCATCACTGCTGCACTCGTACTTGTTCCATATTTACCAAAAAATATCTTAAGATCTTCTTCGTTAGTTGATTCATCAAGGTTTTTCACATACACATTAGTGAGTCTTGTTGCATTCTCTATAGAGTGGTTCTACATGAACCCCCATTCTCAACCCGCCTCATCCCGCCTAGCTGATATGGCACAGCAAAAGAACACATATTTCTACCTTTCTAATGACAGCCCACGTGTATAACAAAAGAAACAACAAATATGATTATACAACCTTTCTCATTTCTAGAGCAAAAAATAACTTACAGTAGGCTACCACTTCAAATAACTGTAAACACAATTTCCAGTAGGCTACCAATCCCATTTCAAAAAAAAAAAACTCTTTCTGGAGGAAAAAAAATATTACAACAATATAACATCCAATAATATTATAACATCCAAAAACACAAAAATGCTAATCCAAAAATCCAGCAAGTTCAGTTCTCCATTGGCTTTCGAAATGGATCAAAATTACTTGGATCATTGTTTATCTGATTTGCACCAGCCAAAAATGGATGATAATAACCCTGTACATAATTAAAAAATAAAAAGGTTATTAATTAATATATATTTAATCTTGAAATAAATAAAAAAATTACCTGAATTTGAGAATGAGAGCTCTGAATGTTTGGAACATACGATCCACTTTCCGAGTATTGAGACCTATGAGGTGTATTTTTTTCCAACTGCACGTTTAAAAAATTAAAATTATATATCAAGTAAAAAAAATAAATATGTCAAATAAAAATAAAAAAATATATGCAAGACTTGCCTTTGTTTTTTTTTTCTTTATTTTGAATATATTTCTCCATCTTGCTTTGTGCCTCTTATATGGGGGTCGACCTTTGCTACGAGCAACCAATGGAGAACGAATAATAGCACATCCTGATGTATTGACATTAGTAACCCCGCCACTTGGAGTTGCTTCAGTACTTGCACAAATGTCTTCATTATTCTTTAAAGCTTTAAATAATTTTCTAGCCCAATCCACCACCGCTTTTGTCTTATCTTCATTGTCCGTTGCCAAGTCTACGATTTTAGAAAATACACTATACATCCTATCATTCCGTTCATTCTTGGGATTCATAGTCTAATCAGAATAAAGAATTTTAACCTTTGTGTGACACCTCTTCACATCCTTTCTCCATCGTCTCAAAATATATTTTTCTGGAATAATATGAATTTTTTTGTCAATCAACACTGTAAGACAATGTCTACAAATGATACCACGAAACTCAAATAAACGACAATTACACTTGATGTCACACTCGGTTAGATCAAACGAAACCACAAAAGAGGTATCTTGCTCAATCTCTCTAGCTAGGCCTGTCAACGGGTCGGGTTTAGGGAGATCCAGATCCGTGTAATCGGGTCTTCATCGGGTTCGGGTTCGGGTCCGGGTCTTCATCGGGTCTACAATATTGGATCCAGACCCGGATCCGTTCGGGTCTTCGGGTCTCGGGTTCGGGTCCGGGTCTGGTCAAATATGTACATTTATTTTATTTTATCCCCCTTCTTTATTATTTAATCTTAAATTAAAATATTTTGTAATGTATTGTAGAATATTATTAGTATAAATAAAACATATATTACTTATATTTATTATATACATAAATATATATTTTTATATATAATACTTACATGTTATATAATGATAAGATATATTTATAAATATATATAAATTTATAGTATATATGTATATATATACAAAATAATAATGTACAATTCGGGTCGGGTCTTCGGGTCTGGGTCTTGTATAGGATCCAGACCCTACCCGTTTAATAAACGGGTCTTCAGGTATTCGGGTATTCGGGTCTCGGGTCCAAAAAAATATACTCAGACCCTATTATACGGATCGGGTTCGGGTCGGGTCGGGTCCGGGTCCAGACCCGACCCATTGACAGGCCTATCTCCAGCCAAATCTTCTGACACTCGGTACACTTCAATGTTACCATCATTACTAACCAAATACGAATGACAATAAATCTTTCCCGTTAACTCATCTTGAATCTCCTTAAATTTTGTTGTTGTGTAACAAGTCTGAAATTGTTTCTCCACATGATATTTTGTAATACATGGAATTGCACCCTTGAAAGAATCATAGTCCGCTTCACTCTCTTTCGCAACCTTACTACGCAAAGCATTCTCGTATTGTTCAATAAATTGTTTTAAGCTAGTCTTAGAATTGACATAGCCATCAAAGAACGCATTCATACTCTCGCTCATTTGAGTTGTGTACATTCCCGCCCAAAATGTATCTTTCACAAAAATCGGAACCCAACGAAATCTCTCATTATATAGCCCACACAACCATACATTCTTTTCAAGGTTAAATTTTAGAATTAACCTACTCCATTTGTCTTCAAAATCTATGGAAATTAGGGAATCATAAACAATAGAATGTATATCACTCTTTATTGACTCATAGTGCTCATACCCCCTTAATTTTTCAGGTAATTTTTGCATAATGTACCACAAGCACCACCTATGACGTGTATTGGGAAATACAATTTCAATAGCATTTTTCATAGCTCTATCTTGGTCAGTGATAATTGACTTAGGAGCTTGATCATTCATGCAAGTAAGCCAAGTCCTAAATAACCAAGTAAATGTACAAGTGTCCTCATTTGATACCAAACCACACCCTAATAAAATTGACTAACCGTGATGATTCACCCCCACAAAAGGAACAAATGGCATGTCGTACTTGTTCATTAAGTATGTCGTGTCAAAAGTGATAGCATCACCAAACTCTTCGTACGCAGCCCTACTCCTTGAATCCGCCCAAAATAAAATTTTCAACCGGCCCTCATCATCCCAATCCATCAAATAAAAGAAATTAGCATTATTAGCTTGCATTTTTAAAAAATAATTTTGGACAGCTAAAGCATCGCCATCCCCAAGTCTCAACTTTCTAACTTTATCAATGTAGTTATAGCAATCTTTCAATAGGAATGGAACATTCTCATTACCACCGGCTTCAACCACACATGCGTTAAAACTTTTATTAGGTCTTATACCAGCCCTATCATTCATCTCTAGTTTCCTTTTAGTAACTGAACTTATTACCCGATTAGTCTTGTAAAATCGAGATTTTCCTGGGCTTAACTCATGGTTGTGGTCGAGGTAAACTACCGAAATCTTCAATTTTCCATTAGTATTTATAACCACCCTAAGCATAGCCTTGCAATTAACTTTTTGAGTTGGGCGCATTTTGAAAGAATTTTTGGCTTGGCTTTTTAGGTTGCCCTCTCGACCACATGAAAAACACACATATCGCAGTGCACCATCAATACCCCTTTTTGACGTCCTCTTCTTCACCGGAAACCCTTTCTCATTACCATATTTTTTATAATACTCATATAAATCATCAACGCTATCAAATTCCATTCCCAATTGAGGATCGTCTACTTTTTCTAGTGCACGTTCTTCATTTTCATTTCAACCATCGCCATATCCTATATCCTCTATTTCATCTTCATCCAAGCTAACATTCAAATTAATATCAAGAGATTTTTTTGAAATTTGAAATTCCATCCTAGTTAAATTAAAAAAAAAAGACAATATTAATTAATTTGTGAACACAAAATAATTCCTAATTTTCAAACTAAAAATAAAAAAGAAAAAACCCTATATTAAATTATCGAATATATATATATATATATATATATATATATATATATGTATGTATGTAGTGAGTGAAAGACAAGCATACCTTAATAAACTTTCATGTAAATCTCTTAAGCAAAAGAAAGACGCATGTTAAGAAGAGAAAAGGTTTTAGGTGGGTTTATGTATTGTTTATTAGTGCACAATATATATTTTTAAAATATATACAAGTGGGCCAACAAATATAATAAAATAACTTGTTTGTGCTTGCCAACTAGATTGGCGGTCCCAAGACGGGTTCAATGGCGGGATGTTTAGAATTTCTCTTCTCTATAATCTGCTTACAAAGTAAGCGTGAAACGTACACTCATTTATCATTCATCAGCTTGCCATTTAGCTTTATTATGGAAATTTGAGTCGATTCTTCTTTATCGAATTGTACAGATCCATTGCCTTTAGACTCACTAAAAGAATCAATGGTTATCTTGCATGATAGAATGTATTGTTATCAATTGCTTTGTCCAAATTTATGCACAAGAAAAAAAATCCAGCGATAACAGATGGAAGAACTCATTGAGGGAGAGTTAAAGAGATCCGTGAGATATGTAGTGAGATAGAGATCCGGTTGTGAGACCATGAGCACCAATATCATTCGTGGAATATAATATTATAAGATCCGGTGGATTAGAGGATCGTAAAGAGAATACAAATAGGTGAAGAGGGAGGGGTAAGAGAGGAGTAAAAGGGGAGATAAAGAGAACTCAAAACACAAATAGGTGAAAAAGGAAGGGGTAAGAGAGAAAAAGTAAAAGAGGGTATACATTTTTAGAGTAAAAGAGGAGAACTTGAACTTAAATGCAGCACACATGTCGCCTGTAGGAAGAATTGCAGGCTATAATTTTATATATACATAGATATGGAGTTAGTGAATATACTTTGCAAAAATAAATGTGCAATGAAAAAAATATGTTCATGTGAATTCATAAATGTAAATAATAACATAAGGTCATTCAAAAGTATCCCATTGATCTGACCCTAATGGAACATCCTTAGTAACAAAACAAAAATAAAACAGAAAAAAAAAGATGCTAAAATCTATTGAACTAATACTCAAATATTAATTAGTAAAAAATTCAAAAAGAAGTTTGTCCCAAATATACTAATACCCAGATATTACAAACATGCAATGGGGCCTATAATTTTGTTAGTTTTCCTCTTTGTTGTCAAAATTTCCCCATAGTTGTCAATTGAGTTCATGAAATGGTGGCTATCAATTAATTTCAAAATTGAAAAATGGCATTTTTGTCATTCAAATTATTTCAGATATGAGTTAATTACATCGTCCTCGGAATATTATTACCCTTGCCACTCCACAACCATTTGAACTTTCAATTTCTATACTTGTTCCCTAAACTTTCAAAATGAATTCAAGAAACCTCCTACGATTAATACCGTTAATTGTTTAGACGAAAATTGAATTCATATGCACGGTACATGATTATTATTAGGGTATTCTGGTCAAACTAAAATACCCTTTTTCTCAAATCATTAAAAAATATTAAAAAAATAAAAATATATAAAAAAACATTTCAATATTTTGGAAATTAGAGAAATTATTTTAAAAATATGGAAATAACAAAAAAATATAAAAAAATAATTTTTTCAAAGAAATTCGAAAATTATATTAAAAAAATTTCAAGATTTATCGAAAACTTATAAAAATACGAAAGTTACAGAAGAAAATCTAAAAACCTTCAAATAATAGAAAAAACTCAGAAAACTCAGAAAATAATAGGCAAAAAATTACAAAGTATGAAAGATATTGGGAAAAAAACTTTAAAAAATCTGTAAACAATAGGAGAAATATTTCAAAACTTATAGAAAAACATTTTAAAATACGAAAGATATTTAAAAAAAACTTCTAAAAAATCTGAAAATATTGGAAAAATCTTTGAAAAATTCATAAAGTAATAGAAATTTTTTTTAACAGTAATAAAAAAATATTTAAAATTATTATAAAAAATATGGAAACAATATCAAAAACATTTAATACATAGATTTTTTTAAACATAGATTTGTTGCAAAAAAATTCTTATATCCAAATTTCCTACAAAAAAGCTCACATTTGCATTAAGAAATCAAATTTCCAATATAAAAAAAAAACATTTTGAATTTGGAAAAAACAAAAGATTTCTGATAAAAAAAACTTTTATAAAAAAAGAAAAAGAAAATTGTGGATCCAAACCAAACCGTGTATGTTTCATACATTGTATTAAAAAAAGGATTCAAACCCAATCGAGTACAAACCTTTTAAAGTAGAAAAAGATTTAAAGCACTACAAATCATGGATTTAAACACAATATAGTACAAACTATTCGATGTCACCCTTTAAGTAACAAACATGCCTTTTAGGTTAAGAAGCCCCTTAGCGGGATAGGCTCAAGTGGTTAAGTTGAGGAAAATATTAGTGGCTAGTCATAAGTCTCGAATCTAACAGTGGTTTCAAAGCCGATGGTTCGATTGGAACTGTCACAATAAAGCATCCAGGATTTGATCCCATCATGGTAACTATTCAATCCAAGGTGGAGCAGGCACTATGTGGCATCTAGAAAACTTAAGATTGAATTATAGTGCACTATGGTGTGACTAAAAATTGGATGATTATGATCGTGCGGTGCTGTTGGACGATTGAGGACAATTGAATTTGATCCAAATTATGCCGTCAAAAGGTGAAAACGTAAAACAATCACAAAACAGTCCCGTAAGAGACATGAACAACTCGCACGGGATCAATGTAACCTGCAAGAACCGACTACGTAGTGACAAAACCCCCAATTTAAGAGCATAACCAAAAATTACAAAATATCTGAACTTAGGTTAAAAAACATGTCGTCAAAGGATGAAAACATAAAACAACCATAAAATGGTCCCGTAAGAGGCACGAACACCTCACACGGGATCAATATAACTTCCAGGAACTGCCCGCGTAGTCACAGACAATGGTGGATCCAGAATTTTTGGTCAAGTGGGCCAAAAGTTTTGAGTGGTGCTGGGGGTTCGGGGGCGGGAGCCCTCGAGACAATTTTTTTTTTGGGTTATTTCGAGTTTTAAACAAATTATAACTTTATTTCGAGTTTTATAAAAATTATAGTTCATCCAAATTGACTGCAAATTATATGTTTCGAGTTTTATATGTTTAGGACACAAATTATAGAAATTTGACAAGGTTTAGATTTTTAATTAATTACAATCTTACACCCTCAGTTTTGAATATAATTAGAGTTATAACATAAAGTTTGAAATTTTACCAAAAAACCCTATATATATATATATATATATATATATATATATATATGAGTTAGGCTCATATACATCACTTATTATACATCATTCCTACATCATTATTTAAACGACATTTGAGTTGGAACAAAACGACATGTTCCTCTTAAAGACTCACACTCTCCTGTTAATTAAATCCCGCCCATTCTCTCTCTTCGTAAACCCAAAACCCATCCGGAGCAAGAGATAGCTCCCAACCCACCTGGAGCAACACCCAATACAGCCGGAGCAACACCCAAAACAGCCAGAGCAAGTTGCGTTCCTAGTTCCATTTTCAGGTTCGATTTTCTTCTCCCAACTGTGATTTTGTTCCCAGTTCCATTTATGGCAGCTGCGTTTGCGTTTGCGATTTTGTTCCCAGTTCCATTTATGGCAGCTGCGATTTTGTTCCCAATTCCAATTTTTTTTACCCTAAATCGATTATAAAGTTGCGTTTGCGTTTGCGATTTTTTACCAACTGCGTTTGGGGTTACCACTTGTAAGCTGATTTGGGTTTATATTTTGATTTAAATGGATTTTGAGCTGAATACAGTGTTTATATTTTGATTTCAATGGATTTTGAGCTGAATCCATGTCTACAATTTGAGTTAACTGAGTCCAAACATGGTGTATGCTACCTATAATTTCTTAGTTTTTAATTTATTTTGAGTTAAACAATATTCTTTCATTGTTAAAGGTATGCGTCAGTGGCACACAATACGTCTCATTTGATTTTTCAAAAAAACTAAAATAAAAATTAATATACACTGTAATTAATTTCTATTTTTTTATTTGACATTTTTCAGCAAAATTGAGCCTTCTTCCGTTGGGAATAACAAATAACTTTGGATAGGGGAAGATATGCAAATTGAATTTGAATTTGAGGACAGTGGGAATGTGGAAATTGAGAAGGTTCAAGATGTTGAATCTGAAGAAGACAATTTATTCAACCCTCATGTACAATTGGAAAAAACACCAAAGATTGGACAACAGTTTGAAAGTTTGGATGAGGTTTGGAACTTCTATAATGAATATGCTAAAAATGCGGGATTTAGTGTTCGAAATTCAACGGTTAATAAGTGTCGGGAGACGAGTGAGATCATTAGGAAGTCATATGTATGCTTCAAAGAAGGGAAGAGTATGCTTGTAGCGAAACCGGGACATCTAGACGCCGAGGGGCTATTAGAGAGAATTGTAAAGCTAAGCTTGTGGTGTTGCGGTCGAAAGATAACAAGTTTGTGGTTAGTATATTTGTGGAGGGTCATAGTCACCCATTGGCTACCCCAACAAAAACTCATTTTCTACGATCACATCGAGGTGTTTCCAATGCCCAAAAATGCTTAACTCAACAACTTGGTGTAGTTAACATACCAAAGCATCAACAATACAATCTATTGGGACTACAAGCGGGTGGATTTGAGAATGTTGGCTTCACTCAAAAAGATTTGTACAATGAAGGCCGGAATAAGCGTATTGAGTTAGCTGGTCGTGATGGTGACATGTTATTAGAGTTTTTGAATTTAGAGCAACAAAAGAACCCATCCTTTTATTTTAAAATTGAGCCGAATGATGATAATAGCATTAATCATTGTTTTTGGGCGGATGCTACTTCTAGACGAGCTTATGGTTGTTATGGTGATGTGGTGGTGTTTGATACGACATACAATACAAATAAATATAATTTGATATTTGCACCACTTATGGGGGTTAACAATCACGGGCAAACAATTATATTTGGTTGTGCTTTTTTGAGTGACGAGACAATTGAATCATTCATTTGGCTTTTGAATCAGTTCTTGGATGCGATGCCGGGTCATGCGCCCAAAATGATAATTACAGATCAAGATCCTGCTATGGCGAGGGCTATAACTGAAGTACTACCACACACACATCACCGGTTATGTTCGTGGCACATTTTGATGAAGTTTTCAGAAAAAATAGATGGGGTGAAGTATAACAAGTATCGGGGTGAGATTTCCGATTGCATATGGAAATCGGAGACAACGGAAGAGTTTGATTTGAAATGGCTAGATCTTATGACAAGAAGCAATTTAAGTGAAAATAAGTGGCTTAATTCATTGTATAAAATTCGTTCAAAGTGGGTCCCCGCATACGTGAATCATATCTTCTCCGCAAATATGTCGAGTAGTCAAAGAGCGGAAAGTGGGCATGCTTTTTTCAAGAAATATGTTTCGAAGAATAATTCCCTTGTTGAGTTTATGATACAATTTAGTAGGAGTATTATGCATCAACGTCATGAAGAGTTGCTTTGCGATCACAAAGACTACAATGAGAAGCCGAAGTTGAGACTTATGCACTTTGTTTTGGTGCAAATGGTGGACATTTATACGAGAGAAATCTTCCACAAGTTTCAAAACGAGATGTGGGACATGTTGAATTATAAGTTTAATCTTAAGACCGAAGAGGGGCATAAAACTGTGTATGAGGTTCGAAAGACAATTGGTGATAACCACCGTGTGCGACTAATAAGTTATGATCGAAGTTTGGATTTCGTATCTTGTAGTTGCAAGTTGTTTGATAGCGCGGGTATTCCATGTCAACACATGCTCGCGTATTTGGTTAAGTTTTTTGATATTCATTGTTTACCGAGCAAGTACATCTTGAGTAGGTGGACCAAGAGAGCCAAAAAGTTAACCGTTAGAGATTCTAGTGGGATGGTGATAACATGCGACAAATCATACTTCCTACAACGCAGTCGACTAATCCAAAGATCTTTAGATGTGGTGGAGAGGGCCCTTATTAGTCCGGAAGCTACAAAAAATTTTGATGATGCTTTAGACGTGGCATGTGAAAAGATATATTTAATTGTTTATCGTGTACAACCACCAATACCATTGTTGAAAGTCCCAAGTGGGGGAGATTCGGTAAACATGGGCCCAAGTGGGGTAGTTTCGGTTAAAATGAGTACCAATTTCCAACACAGCTATAATGAACCGCAACAAATAAGGGCGAAAGGATGTGGTAAGCGACTAACAAGTGGAAAAGAGAAATCGTTGAAAAGAGCAAAAAAGTTGAAGGAGCGACGTTGTAATGGGTGTGGATTGGTAGGCCAAGCTCATGACAAAAGAAATTGCCCGGTATTGACTAGCAGGTAATAATTTTGTTCTTGCGTGCTATTAATATTATGTGTTGTTAATATTAACTAATAATATATAAATTTCTCATGTAGGGTCATGGATGGTAATTCGGAAGGAAGCTCGGTTCCAAGTTCGTCCGAGGATATATAAATTTCTCATATAGGGTGATGGATGATATTTTGAAGATGTACTTTGTTTCAAGTAGTGTGTTTCAAGTATATGAAGTTTGTTTCAAGTTGTGCACATTTTGAAGATGTACTTTGTTTCTAGTTGTTCAAGTTATGCGCAATTTGAAGATGTACTTTGTTTCAAGTTATGCACAAGTATATGAAGTTTGTTTCTAATTGTTCAAGTTATGTTCAAGTTATGCACAATTAGATTAAAACAGTTTTTAATTTGTACATTAAAACAGTTTTTAGATGAAAACATTTTTTTTTTTACATTAAAACAGTTTTTTAGATTAAAACAGTTTTTAATTTGTACATTAAAACAGTTTTTAGATGAAAACAGTTTTTTTTTTTTTACATTAAAACAGTTTTTTAGATTAAAACAGTTTTTAATTTGTACATTAAAACAGTTTTTAGATGAAAACAGTTTTTGTTTTTACATTAAAACAGTTTTTTAGATTAAAACAGTTTTTAATTTGTACATTAAAACAGTTTTTATATGAAAACAGTCTTTTTTTTACATTAAAACAGTTTTTTAGATTAAAAAAGTTTTTAATTTGTACATTAAAACAGTTTTTAGATGAAAACAGTTTTTTTTTACATTAAAACAGTTTTTTAGATTAAAACAGTTTTTAATTTGTACATTAAAACAATTTTTAGATTAAAACAGTTTTTGTTTACATTAAAAATATATATTAAAAACAGTTTTTAGATTAAAACAATTTTTTTTACATTAAAACAGTTTTTTAGATTAAAACAGTTTTTAATTTTTACATTAAAACATTTTTTAGATTAAAACAGTTTTTGTTTACATTAAAACTATTTATTAAAAACAGTTTTTAGATTAAACCAATTTTTTTTACATTAAAATAGTTTTTTAGATTAAAACAGTTTTTAATTTTTATATTAAAACAATTTTTAGATTAAAACAGTTTTTTTTTTACATTAAAACAGATTTTAGATTAAAACAGTTTTTAATTTTTACATTAAAATGGATTTTAGATTAAAACAGTTTTTTTCTACATTAAAACTGAGTAGTAGATTAAAACAGTTTTCAATGAAATTTATGTGCAAAATCAATAGCTTGAGCTTATGTGCAATAGCAATAGCAATAGCAATAGCAATAGCTTGAGCTTATGTGCAATAGCAATAGCAATAGCTTGAATAGCACATTGCTAGTTCAAATAGGAGCAGCAAACTGAAGGTGCAAATATGAACAATAAACATGATTTAAATAATACTTCCATTTCAAACAAGATCATCCATTACATAACAAATTCCAACATCCGTTACATCCATTACAAATTAATTTGAAAATACAACGTAAATGAACAACACAAGTAGTCCAACAATAACACATCTCCAATACAGTTTAAACTGGTTGAATTCCCCTCGTAATGTTGCCAATTCCATCTCCAACGCATTGATCTTTATCGTTAACTCGTAATTATCGTTGCCCAAAGACGTTTTATCGTCCAACCACCGAAAAAAATTACAGGAGCCATCTTGATTATTTGGACAACATAAAAAACGCCTTCCAGGATTTGCCGTTGTCTTCGATGTACGAATAATGGTATTGGCTCCACAAGAACATTTGGATTTTGAATAACTTGAACCACTGCTTGATGGCATTCCTGTAAAGAATCAAACCATAATAAACAAATTAGGAACTCAGAAATAAAAAATTAGGTACTCTAAATCAGTTGTGGACAATCTGTAAATGAAAAATTACGAACTGTAAATCCCAACACTGTAATCGATTTAGGGTAAAAAAAAATGCCAACACTGAAAAAAAAAATGCCAACACTGTAATATTGCACCTGATTTCACCAACCTTTAATTTTTACACTATAATCGATTTAGGGTAAAAGAAAATGCCAACACTGAAAAAAAAAATGCCAACACTGTAATATTGCACCTGATTTCACCAACCTTTAATTTTTACACTATAATCGATTTAGGGTAAAAAAAAATGCCAACACTGAAAAAAAAATGCCAACACTGTAATATTGCACCTGATTTCACCAACCTTTAATTTTTACACTATAATCGATTTAGGGTAAAAAAAATTGGAACAGGGAACAAAATCGCAGCTGCCATAAATGCAGTTGGTAAAAAATCACAAACGCAAACGCAGCTCTATAATCGATTTAGGGTAAAAAAAATTGGAACTGGGAACAAAATCGCAGCTGTCATAAATGGAACTGGGAACAAAATCGCAAACGCAAACGTAGCTGCCATAAATGGAACTGGGAACAAAATCGCAGTTGGGAGAACAAAATCGAACCTGAAAATGGAACTAGGAACGCAACTTGCTCCGACTGCTTTGGGTGTTGCTCCGGCTGTATTGGGTGTTGCTCCAGCTGGGTTGGGGGCTATCTCTTGCTCCGGCTGGGTTTTGGGTTTACGAAGAGAGAGAATGGGTGGGATTTAATTAACAGGAGAGTGTGAGTCTTTAAGAGGAACATGTCGTTTTGTTCCAACTCAAATGTCGTTTAAATAATGATGTAGGAATGATGTATAGTAAGTGATGTATATGAGCCTAACTCATATATATATATATATATATATATATATATATATATATATATATATATATATATATATATATATATATATATATATATATATATATATATATATTATTTTTATTTTTCAAAAATTGAATTGGGGCCAAGGCCCCCTTGGTCCCCATGTGCATCCGTCCCTGGTCACGGAACTCCCGGTTTGAGGGCACGTCCAAAATTTATAAAATATCTAAACTTAGGCTTAAAAACATGTTATCGAATGATGAAAACGTAAAAAAGGCATAAAACGGTCCCGTAAGAGGCACGAACACCTCGCACGGGATCAATGTAACATGTAGGAACCGACGACGTAGTCACGACTCACGAGACCCCCGATTTGAGAGCACGATCGAAATTTGCAAAATATCTAAACTTTGGCTTAAAAACATGTCGTCAAATGGTGAAAACGTAAAACAGTCACAAAACGGCCCCGTAAGAGACACGGACACCTCGCATGGGATCAATGTAATTTGTAAGAACAGACCACGTAGTCACGGGCCCCCGATTTGAGGGTACGACCAAAATTTATAAAATGATAGACTTAGGCTTAAAAACATGTCGTCAAAGGATGAAAACGTAAAACAACCACAGATGGTCCCGTAAGAGGCACGGACACCTCGCACGGGACCAATGTATCCTACAGGACCCGATGGCGTAGTCATGGAACCCCCGATTTGAGAGCACGACTAAAATTTGCAAAATATCTAAACTTAGACTTAAAAACATGTCGTCAAATGGTGAAAATGTAAAACAACAACAAAATGGTCCGGTAAGAGGCATGACCACCTTGCACGGAACCAATATAACTCGTAGGAACCGATCGCATAGTCACGGCACCCATGACTTAAGGGCACAATCAAAATTTGATAACTTCTAGACTTAGGCTTAAAAATATGTTGTCAAAGAATGAAAGCGTAAAATAGCCACAGATGTCCCCATAAGAGGTATGAACACCTCTCACAGAATCAATGTAATTCGCAGGAACCGACTGCGTAGTCACTGGAACCCAAGTTTGAGAGCACGATCAAAATTTGCAAAATATCTAAACTTAGGCTTAAAAATATGTCGTCAAAGGGTGAAAACGTAAAACAACCATAAAACGGTCTGGTAATAGGCACGGACACCTCACACGGGATCAATGTAACCCGCAAGAACTAACCGTGTAATCACATCAGTTGTTAGGATTAAAAAATTATGCAAACAACAACATAAATATATATTTGTAAAAAAGACACATATTTTTAGTTTAACCTATTTAATCCCTCAAATACCAATTTATCCAATATTCTCTTATTTATAAAGGTTCGTGCCAATGTCACCCCATCCCACCCACTTTACTGCCGGAAATCCAGCGGATCTAAATACCTAATTATTCAATATTCACTTATTTTTAAAGGTTTGCACTAGCGACACTCCACCCTTACTCACTCCATTGTAGGAACTCTGATGGGGGGTCGTTGGAGCTCCGACTGTGGCGTGGACGGGGGTGGGAATTTGCTGCCGCTAACATGGACTTTTAAAAGTACGAGAATATTAGGTAAATGGGTGTTTGAACCCACCAAAGCTTCAACAGTGGGGTGAGTGGGGATGGAGGTTGGGTGTCACTAGCGTGGGCCTTTAAAAATAAGAAAATAGTGAATAAATGGGTGTTCAAAGCCACCGTCGCTCTGGCAGTGTGGTGGGAGGGGATGCGAGTGTGAATATCCACACTTTACCTTTTGTTTAAGAATATTAAATGAAAATTTTACCCTCAAGACCTTTTGAGTTAAATGTAAGTGTAAAATAAAATAAAATTGGAAATTATAAAACTTTATTTAAAATTCTAAAAATCAAAGAAAAATAATTTTTAATAAAAGAAAAATACAAAGAATTTTTTTTGAAAAAATCTAATAGATATTAAAAAAGATGACTAGCAAGAATAAAAACTGTTTTCCACCCAAAGATTGATTTCCAACAACAACAAAAAAATAAATAGCAAAGAAAGGGATTTTGGAAAGAAAGAAAAAATGGTTTTCGAAAAAAAAATGAATTTAAAAAAATAAAAAAAACTGGTTCCCAACAACAAATTCATTGAAAAAAATGATTTAAAAAAAATCATTACAAAAGACTAATTTCCAAACCAAAAAAAAACTCACAAAATAAAATGATTTGTAGTAGAAAAATTATTTTTCGCCCATTTTATTTTATGGAAAACAATATTTTTTCAAAAAATAATTTTTTTTTTAATAATTTTGTTTTTTCATTTTTATTTTTTGTTCCGAAAATTCAACAAAAACCTCTAATAGTATACCAAAAGATTGAATTAATTAAAATTAAATTATACTTTTATGAAAAATTTTAATCCTGTGCAAAAGTATAATTTTTATGCTAAATTAAATTATACTTTTATGATGAATTTTAATCATGAGTAAAAGTATAATTTAATTTTTACATTTAGTGGAGGTTTGTTGTGAATTTATCCAGTCATGAGAGAACCTTAAAATTTCAAAAAAAAAAATATTTGAATTTTAACAAGTGTACAAGACGAAACATGAATTTCAATAAGTGTTCATTGAGTATATTCGTAGTAATTTTAAAAAATATATATGGCGTGAAATGCTTTTACTTAATATTAAACAATTTTAAAAGAGATTCTTATTAAAAATATAATTTTTTATTGTTTTTAGCTTGAGGCAAAAAAATTCATATTTAAATTTTATAAGCTAAAGTGTTGGAACATCTTTCAAAGCTGTCAGATTCGCAAAACCTTGAAAAAAGGTAAAGACTTAAAACTTGATTCGTCCCACATCGGTAGTCCCTATAAAATGTGTTGGGTATATTTACAATTTATTTGAAACAAATGGGCAAGCCCTTTGGGCATTAAATGTTTTGTGTGTATGGATGGAGGACTTATTGGGCCAAGTCACACACGCGCGCGCTGCCGCCGCTGTCCGTCCGGTCCGGCCCGTGTTCGGTCCTGGGCTTGGGCTCATTAAGAAATATTTTTTTGGACAAATAAATTAACGGTTTTGGGCTTTAAAAATTAAATTTTAATGGTAATTAATTCCGAAAAAAAACGTGGGCCTTTTACTATTGAATTTTTTCACCCACGTTTTCAGTTTTCTCTCCACGTTTTTGCCCACTAACGGTAATTTCTTTTTTGCATAAAAGGAGGTTGAGACCTCCGTTTTCAACAGAGTTCCAACACAAGAAAAATTCCATACAATTCATCTTCCATACAGTTCCAAATTTTTTTTTACCAGAATAATTAATCTCATTTTACAGATTAATTATATTGTTAGAATCGAGCAATTATAAAGAATGGGTGTACACAGACCGGGTTGATTTTTGTGCTCTATCGATCTGTTTTATTTTGGAGGCTATTTTATCTGGGGGTGGCGGGGCTTCGAGACTGTCAGCGCACTTTGGGCAGAGCCGCGAAACACCTTAAAGAGAGTGACATTGTCTGCGACTCAGCCATCGGTTTAGACTGTCCAGTTCTGAATTTCTCATATTATTTCTATCTCGGTTTATCAGCTCCTAATTGGGTAATTTCGTTCCTAATTTTTAATTCTGCATTTAATTAGTTGCTGCGGTTACAATAATTTTAAAGTGTTCTGAAATTCTGCCATGGACGAAATTAACTCAAGCAACCTTAATAAGCCTTTCAAATATGAAGGCACTCATTTTAAACGTTAGAGCAAAAAATTACTATTTTATTTAACTACGAAAAAAGTCGCATCGTGTGTTCAATTTGACAAACCCGTAGTAAATAATCCACCTATTGTTGAGGAAAGCAAAATAATTAGAACTTGGGAGGAAAATGATTTTCTGTGCAAGAACAATATTCTGAATGCTCTAAGTAACAACCTTTATGACTATTATGCCAATTATAAAACTGCGAAAGATGTTTATGACGCACTTTTTAAAAAATATGACACGGAGGAGGCGGGTGCTAAAAAATATGCCGTCAGCCGTTATTTGAAATTTCAAATGACGGATGACAAATCTTTTGTTGCTCAAACCCATGATTTGCAAATGATTGCCCATGAAATTATTTTCGAGGGCATGGATTTAGATGAGCAATTTCAGGGGGCTGTAATTATTGATAAATTGCCTCCACTGTTTAAAGAGTTAAAAAAATATTTTGAGGCATAAGTCTAAAGAATTTTCACTAGAGTCACTTATTACTAAATTGAGAATTGAGGAGGAATCCTGAAAACAGGACTATAAAGATGAAATTCTTGTTGTGCCTAACAACAAAAATTCGAAAAAGAACCACACTTCAGTTGTTTTAAAGCCAAACCGAAAAAATATGAAAAATCAGAAAAAGAGCCACAACCAAAATTTTGAAAATCAGACTCAGACTCAGAATAAGTATAAGAACCCTGAAAATGGACAGTCTAGCAACTCGGGACAGTTTCTGTGTTTTAAGTGTGGCAAGCCTGGCCATATGGCTCGCAAATGTCGCAATATGCCACAAGCATAAGCGAATTTGACCGAAGATGACCTATGTGCTATGGTTTCAGAAATCAACATGGTTAGCGGTGCCGAAGGGTAGTGGTTGGATACTGGCACTTCCCACCATATGTGCTATGACCGTACTCTGTTTAAGACTTATTCTGAGACTGCAGATAAGAAGGTGTTGTTGGGTGATTCTCACTCCACTGAGGTTGCTGCTACTGGAAATGTGGAATTAAAGTTCACTTCGGGAAAGACTGTTATCCTCAAAGATGTTCTTCACACTCCCGAGATAAGGAAAAATTTGGTTTCGGGTTATCTTCTCAACAAAGCTGGCTTTACTCAAAATATTGGAGCTGATTTATTTACTTTGACCAAAAAAGGAATTTTTGTAGGCAAGTGTTATGCCATTAATGAGATGTTTAAATTGAATGTTGATGCAATGAATAAAATTTCTCCTTCTGCTTATATTACTTGTTCATTTAATGTTTGGCATGCTAGGCTTTGTCATGTTAATAAACGACTTGTTAAAAATATGAGCACTTTAGGATTAATTCCAGAATTATCATTAAATGATTTTGAAAAATGTGAATGGTGTAGTCAAGCAAAAATCACTAAGAGACCACATAAATCTGTTTTTAGAGAATCTGAACCACTTGATTTAATTCATTCGGATATTTGTGAATTGGATGGTGTCACAACTACAAATGGCAAACGTTATTTTATAACTTTTATTGATGATTGTTCTGATTATTCATTTGTGTATTTAATGAAAAATAAAAGTGAAGCGTTTGACATGTTTAAAATTTTCGTAAATGAAATTGAAAATCAATTTGATCGGAAAATAAAAAGGTTACGTAGTGATAGAGGCACCGAATATGATTCTGGACCATTTATTGAATTTTATAAAACCCACGGTATTATTCACAAAAAAACTGCCCCTTATTCGCCTGAAATGAACGGTAAAGCCGAAAGAAAAAATAGGACATTAACTGAATTAGTTGTGGCTATTTTATTAAATTCAGGGGTTGCCTCACATTGGTGGGGTGAAATTATTTTGACTATGTGTCACGTACTTAATAGAATTCCTAAAACAAAAATGAAAATATCTCCTTATGAAATTTGGAAAAATATTAAGCCCAACGTGTCATACTTTCGAACGTGGGGGTGCTTAGCCTATGTACGTATACCTGACCCTAAAAGGTCTAAATTGGCTAGTAGAGCATATGAGTGCATTTTTATACGCTATGCTATTAATAGCAAAGCATACCCATTTTATGACTTGAAAAATCAAGTAATAATTGAATCAAATGACGCCGATTTTTATGAAGATAAATTTCCTTTTAAATTGAGAAATAGTGGGGGCGAGTCATCCACTAATATTTCTTTAAATAAAAATAAAGAAAATAATGAATCCATTTTAGAAATTCGAAAAAGTAAAAGGGCTCGTGTAGAAAAAGATTTTGGTCCCGACTTTTATGCTTACACTTTAGAGGAAGATTATATCACTATTCAAGAAGCTTTATCTTCTTTAGATGCCGATTTATGGCAAGAGGCTATTAATGATGAAATGGATTCTTTGGAAACAAATAAAACTTGTCACTTAGTGGACCTTCCTCCTGGTTGCAGAACAATTAGGTGTAAATGGATTCTTAAAAAGAAATTAAACCCTGATGGCACTGTTGAAAAATATAAGGCACGTCTTGTTGCCAAAGGTTTTAGAAAAAGAGAAAATGTAGACTTTTTTGATACATTTTCACCGTGACAAGAATAACGTCTATACGTGTACTATTTGCTATAGCTGCCTTAAATGATTTAATTGTACACCAAATGTAAGTTAAAACTGCATTTTTAAATGGAGAATTAGAAGAAGAGATTTATATGGATCAACTTGAAGGTTTTATTGTACACGGTCAAGAAAATAAAGTATGTAAATTAGATAAATCTCTTTATGGACTCAAGCAGGCACCTAAATAATGGCATGATAAATTTGATAGCTTAGTCAAATGCATTTATTATAAATATGTGGAGAACATTTGCACTATCATATGTCTTTATGTTGACGACTTGCTTATATTTGGTTCCAATATTCATGCAATAGAAAATGTTAAATCATTATTATGTGCCAATTTTGATATGAAGGATTTGGGTGAAGCTAGTGTAATATTAGGAATTAATATTACTAGGTCAGAAAAGGGACTTTCTTTGGATCAATCTCATTACATTGAGAAAGTTCTAAAGAAATACAATTACTTTGACTGTAAACCTGCTAGTACTCCATTTGATCCTAGTGTAAAGTTATTTAAGAACACTGGCGACAGTGTAAATCAAAATGTTTATGCAAGCATTATAGGTAGCTTACGCTATGCTACAGATTGCACTAGACCTGGCATAGCTTATGCTTTGGGAGTATTATGTAGATTTACCAATAGACCTAGTATGGAGCATTGACATGCTATTGAGAGAGTCATGCGGTACCTTAAAAGGACGATGAACCTCGGATTACACTATAATAAGCATCCCGCTGTCCTTGAAGGATTTAGTGATGCTGATTGGAACAGCCTATCTGATGATTCTAAGGCTACTAGAGGATATATATTTAGCATCGCTGGTGGTGCAGTTTCTTGGAAATCTAAGAAACAAATTTTTTTGGCTCAATCCACTATGGAGTATGAGATGATAGCACTAGCTACTGCTAGTGAAGAGGCTGAATGGTTAAGAAACCTCATATCAGATGTCCCATTATGGGAAAGACCGATACCAACCGTTTTGATTCATTGTGATACTACCGCGTCTATTGCAAAAGTTGAGAACCGTTATTATAACGGTAAGAAACGACAAATACGTCGTAAGCATAGTATTGTTAGAGAATTTATCTTTACGGGTGTTGTGAGGGTGGATCATATATGGTCTGAACATAACTTAGTTGATCCTTTGACGAAAGGACTTGCTAGGGAGAAGGTGTGGAACACCTCGAAAGGGATGGGACTAAAGAGCTTAGATAAATGAGTCATCTGTGATGGTAACCCAACATATAAACCGAAGATCCCAAGAAATATGTTCAAAGGGTAATAACAAGTCACAAGTGATATGGGTTGAATCATGCTATTAATAATTAATATAGAACGGGGTTGTACTCCGAGTCCATCCCTATGGAGCATGATATCCTGAAGCGAGTTAAGGATGAGTTGAAAACTCTTAATAAGTTCTATAGCTCTATTTTGAGTGGGGTACCTAGCTACAAGAGTACTCTTGATAGACTTACTTATATGAATGTGGAAGTGTGGCCGCTTCCTATGGATATTTTGGGCAAATTCCTAAAGCGTTTACTACACTGGGATAGAAGCACATGGCGGTAACGTGCTGGCTATTAGAACTACACTCAAGTAGCGTTGTGTGTGGGATGTTGTCAGAGATAGAGTTCAAAACTACAGTTACTCTATTATATTCTGAATCATCTTTACTACGTAAAGGTTCAAGTTGAAAGACACATTTGCTTATGCACAATTCTATGAATTATTACTCGATAAAAATATTTTCAAATTTTGCAAGTGGGGGAATGTTGGAAGAGCTTTCAAAGCGGTCAGATTTGCAAAACCTTGAAAAATGGTAAAGACTTAAAACTTGGTTTGTCCCACATCGGTAATCCCTATAAAATGTGTTGGGTATATTTACAATTTATTTGGAACAAATGGGCAAGCCCTTTGGGCATTAGATGTTTTGTGTGTATGGGTGGAGGACTTATTGGGCCAAGTCACACACGCGCGCGCGCCGCCGTCCGGCCGGCCCTTGTCCGGGTCCTAGGTCTTGGGCTCATTAAGAAATAATTTTTTGGACAAATAAATTAACGGTTTTGGGCTTTAAAAATTAATTTTTAATGGTAATTAATTCCGAAAAAAACGTGGGCCTTTTACTGTTGAATTTTTCCACCCACGTTTCCAGTTTTCTCTCCACGTTTTTGCCCACTAACGGTAATTTCTTTTTTGCATAAAAGGAGGTTGAAACCTCCATTTTCAACAGAGTTCCAACACAAGAAAAATTCCATACAGTTCATCTTCCATACAGTTCCGAAATTTCTTTTTTCCAAAATAATTAATCTCGTTTTACAGATTAATTATATTGTTAGAATCGAGCAATTATAAAGAATGAGCGTACACAAAGCGGGTTGATTTTTGTGCTTTATCGATCTGTATTTTTTTATTTTGGAGGTTGTTTTATCTTGGGGGTGACGGGGCTTCGAGACTGTCAGCACACTTTGCGCAGAGCCACGAAACACCTTAAAGAGAGCGACATTGTCCGCGACTCAGCCATCGGTTTAGACTATCAAGTTCCGAATTTCTCATATTATTTCTGTCTCGGTTTATTAGCTCCTAATTGAATAATTTCATTCCTAACTTTTAATTCTGCATTTAATTAGTTGCTGCTGTTACAACATTAAACATTAAGAGTACAATTATCCTTTGGTATTCAAAATAGAATGGGGGGAGAATGAGAGCGAGTGGACTTTTTTTTTTTTTTTTTGTAATATTAATGTTACAATTTAGAGTGAGTTTAAATGGGAAGACGAAACCCCACTGGGTCTCTCTCCAAACACAAACTGGTCCCTCCAACTGCAAGTGTGTGCAACACGACCATTACCAAAATTGACCCTTTTACCCTTTCCCCACACCCCTATATATACCCTCCTCCCCTCCCCTTCTTTCTCAATACAACAAAACCTCACACATTAAAAGAGTGAGATGGCCAAAGGTGGAAAACTCACCAAATTAAAATCAGTCCTAAAACGCTGGCAATCATTTGGCAAACAACTAAACCCCACCGCCGGGAACAATTCCTCCGATGAAGAATCTTGCCCTGTTTTCGTCGGAAAATCTCGCCGGCGGTACCTAATATCATCCTCCATCGCGGGTCATCCTCTTTTCCGGGAACTAATTGACATATCTGGGTCGGGAGAAATAAGCGTTAGCTGTGAAGTGGTTTTGTTTGAGCATTTAGTTTGGATGATACAAAATGCAGACCCGCAACCCGAGTCTCTAGACGAGCTTGTCGATTATTACGCCTGCTAAAAGAAGTTGAAGGTGTAAAGTTTGTAAATTTTTGTTTTTCCCCAAGTTTAATAATCACGATTATGATTTAGCTCAGTAGAGAAAAAAATGTAAATTTTTACGTACCCTCATATGGGTATTGTTATTTGTTGTTTCTCATTCTTAATATTAATGTCCATTCCCAGCCGAAACAGATTTTTGGTTGTTTCAATTTGCTCTCTTGTTCAACTCCAGACTCAATCAAAATAATGCGTGATTAGTAAAAATCAATAACTGCGAACGAGAATTAGTGTGAAATTTAAAAAAACTACAAATGCACGCAGTGGCGGATCCAGGATTTTAGTCCAATCGGGGCCAAATCGGTTGAAAATTACATATGCGAAAGTTACGAGTGTTGTCGGGGGTTTGGGGGCGGGAGCCCTCGAGGCGATTTTTTTAGGGGTTATTTCTAATTTTAAACAAATTATAGTTTTACAAAGTCCAAACAATTATTCTCAATCATTATTAACAATTTGAGACTACATATTTAAAAATTTCTCCATATGCGGAATTACACAAATTTCTATATATACGACACAAATTTTATATAAAATTTCTATATACACAAATTTCTGAGTTATAAAAAACCACAAATTTCTATATACGGGTT
The DNA here is from genome assembly GCA_949130495.1 of Sambucus nigra. Lineage (NCBI taxonomy): Eukaryota > Viridiplantae > Streptophyta > Magnoliopsida > Dipsacales > Adoxaceae > Sambucus > Sambucus nigra. Next base: position 21,415,722 of record OX422220.1, read on the forward strand.
TTCGTTGTGGGGTATGTGTCGTGGGAGGGAGGCGAGACTTATCATAAGAAGAAAATAGGTTAAACATTAACTGTTTTTATAAATTTTTTTTTTTTAGTTTTCCAACCAGGGCCATGGCCCCTCTTGGGCTCAAGCTCCATCCGCCCCTGAATGCACGTAAAATTGGCCCACCACCTCGTGTGTGCAACCAAAAAAAAAAAATTAGAAAAATGATAGTTTTCCAGTATGCTAAAATAAAAATTGACAACCTGCTATGGGGCCTGCAATTTTGATAGTATTCCAGTATGATGTAAAATTTAGAAAAGTACAAAATTTCCTCATAGCTGTCACCATTGAGTTCGTGAATTGTGCTTTGGAGGCATAGCTTACAATTTGGTTGCTTGCTACGAAGGTATAAAAAAATGATAGAGCTATACATGGGCTATGGACATAAAACTCATCCATAATGATGCGGAGGTGCCACATCATTAACACATTATTTACTTTTTTTTCAATTCTACAATTCTCATTTACCCCAAATAAATGATGTGGCTTTTTTGCCAAAATATAATTTCCAGTTTAAAAAAAAAATGTGTTAAAATACAACAAAATAAGACATGTAATTGTATGATTTATTAGTACAAACCAATTAAAAAAAATTAGATAATACGATTATGAATCTTTTATTTTTTTTTAACTAACACGAGTCAAAAAAACGTGACGTGGCATGGAGGGGTAATTTTTTTCATACCGTTGACCCCGATCATTTTTTACTATTTTAAAAATAATCTTATTATTATTTAAAAAAAATGATCCACGTCAACGGTATGTATAGGCGGTCCGACCACCTATACATAACGCTGGCGCAGACCATTTTTCTAATATGTTGGTCTGCGCCAACGGTATGAAAAAAATACGACTCCATGCCACGTCACGTTTTTTTGAATCGCAATCGTGTTAGTTAAAAAATAAAAATGAATTTACAGGGTGACAAATCAAACACACCCACACACACACACACAAACATATATATATATATATATATATATATATATATATATATATATAGACTGGACTGTTTTTTTTTTAACTCAAGAAAATTATATTTTGGAAAAAAAATGAATTTATAAGGTGACAACGCAAAAAGTAGATATCTAGGCGGTTCGACAACCTATACTTAATACTGGTACGAACCCTTTTTTTAAATACCACACAAAAAAACTAAATTAAAAAATAATCTTTCTAATATTTTAGAAAAAATTATCCACGCCAGCGGTATGTATAGACGGTCGGACCACTTATACATACCACTGGTGCGGGGATTTTTTTTAAATAGTAAAATATTTTTTACTATTTAAAAAAAATGGTTCGCGCCAGCGGTATGTACTGATTGTCAAACCCCTTATACATACAACTGACGCAAACCATTTTTTAAAATAGGAAAAAAATTATTTTTGAGTCGAGTTTTTTTTTTGTGGTATTTAAACATTTGAGGGAACCCATAAAAACTTATTTTATTATATTTAAAAATTTAGAAAAATGATCCGCGTCAACGGTTTGGTTGAAAAGTTTTTTTTTTTTATAAATGCAGTAAAAAAAATTATATAGAAAACAAATTTTTTTAAGAGAAGATGCTACGTGTTTTATTTGTTCTCAAATGGATTTTTGGGTTTGTGGCCAATAAGGATGGTTGAGGCTGATGACATGGCAACCCCATGTCATTAAATTTGGGTTTTATGTCAAATACCCATGTCGCTGTAGTTTTACTCGAAGGTATAACATCAATATATTATAGCCACGTCTATCAATTAATTTCGAAGCTGAAAAATGACATTTTTGTCATTCAAAGTAATTCAGGTAAGGGCTAATTATATTTGCCCATGAATTTTACCGTCCTTGCTATTTCACAATTCAAATTTTTAATTTTTGTACTTAATCGTATAAACTTTCACAACGAATTTAAATAATCCCTACAGTCAAAACCGTTAACTTTTTTAGACAAAAAATTTAGTACTTTAGTCATGTGCACTGCACATGATTATTTTTTAGGGCATTCTGGTCAAACTAAAATGGCATTTTCCTTGAATAATTTAAAAAATATTTAAAAAGCAGAATAATATAGAAAAACATTTCAAAATTTTGGAAATTAGAGAAAATATTTTAAAATCTAGAAATCACGAATATATATATAAATTAAAAAAAATAAAAATCAGAAAAATATTATTTTTTTCAAACAAATCTGGAAATATTAGAAAAAAGCATTTTAAATTTTATAGAAAACTTATGCAAAAAATGAAAGATATTGGAAAAAAGAAATATTGGGGGGGGGGGGGGGGGGACTTATAAAAATAATTAACATTATCTTCGGCGTGGTCTTTGAGCTTATTGACCCTGTTATATCATCAATATGGAATGTGACGTGAACCAATGGTATTGTAACACTTGTCATCAGAAGATGCTCAACTCTCTGAACGTGGTCACATGTGAAAATATGTACAGCTCCCATTATACATACGTGGGTTAGTCCCTTCAACTGATTGTAATTAACTCTTCATTAACTACCCTTAGAATGTAAAAATGTGCAATTGCCTGACTTATAAAGTCACTCCACTCGTCCACCTACTCTCCCCCTCCCCCCCCCCCCCCCCCCCAACACACATTTCCACATGTGAATAAATGGGTGTTAGAAAAAAGATAGTATTCCAGTATGACTAAAAAATTGACAACCAGCTATGGGGCCTGCAATTTTGATAGTATTCCAGTATGATGTCAAATTTAGAAAAGTATAAAATCTCCTTATAGTTATCACCATTGAGTTCGTGAATTGTGCTTTGGAGGCATAGCTTACAATTTGATTACTTGCTACGAAGGTATAGAAAAATGATAGAGCTACATGGGCTGTGGACATAAAACTTATCCATAATGATGCGGAGATCCCACATCATTAACACATTATTTACTTCTTTTTTTCAATTCTACAATTCTCATTTACCCCAAATTAATGATGTGGCTTTTTTTGCCAAAATATAATTTTCAGTTTAAAAAAATAATGTGTTAAAATACAACAAAATAAGACATGTAATTGTATTTTTTCATTAATACAAACCAATTAAAAAAAATTAGACAATACGATTATGAATCTTTTATTTTTTTAACTAACACGATTCAAAAAACTCAACGTGGCATGGAGTCGTATTTTATTTTCATACTGGTGACGCCGACCATTTTTTACTGCTTTAAAATAATCTTGTTATTATTTAAAAAAAATGGTCCGGCCAACGATATGTATAGGAGGTCCGGCCACCTATATATAACGCTAGACAAACCATTTTTTTAATATGTTGGTCTGCGCCAGCGGTATGAAAAAAATACGACTTCATCCCACGTCGCGTTTTTTTGGATCGTGATCGTGTTAGTTAAAAAATAAAAATGAATTTACAGGGTGACAAAGCAAACATATATATATTGATTGGACTGTTTTTTTTAACTTTAGAAAATTATATTTTGGGAAAAAAATGAATTTATAAGGTGATAAAGCAAAAAAGTAGATATATAGGCGGTTCGACAACCTATACATAACGCTAGTACAAACCCCTTTTTTAAATATCACAAAAAAAAACTAAACTAAAAAATAATCTTACTAATATTTTAGAAAAAATTGTCCTTCCCAGCGGTATGTATAGACGGTCGGAGCACTTATACATACCACTGGTGCAGACTATTTTTTTTAAATAGTAAAAAAATAGCAAAATATTTTTTACTATTTTAAAAAAATGGTCCCCGCCAACGGTATGTACTGATTATCGAACCCCTTATACATACAACTGACGCGAACCATTTTTTAAAATAGGAAAAAAATTATTTTTGAGTCGAGTTTTTTTTGTGTCGTATTTAAACATTTGAGGGGACCCATAAAAACTTATTTTACTATTTTTTTCTATTTTAAAAAATGATCCACGTCAACTGTTTGGTTGAAAATGGTTTGATTTTTTTTATAAATGCAGTAAAAAAAAATTATAGAAAACAATTTTTTTAAGAGAATATGCTACGTGTTTTATTTGTTCTCAAATGGATTTATGGGTTTCTAGCGGATGAGGACGGTTGAGGCTGATGACATGGCCACTCCACGTCATTAAGTTTGGGTTTTATGTCTGATACCCATGTCGCGGTAGTTTTACTCGAAGGTATAACATCAATATATTGTAGCAAGGGTATCAATTAATTTCGAAGCTAAAAAATGACATTTTTGTCATTCAAAGTAATTCAGGTAAGGACTAATTATATTTGCCCATGAATTTTACCGTCCTTGCTATTTCACAATTCAAATTTTTAATTTCTGTACTTAATCGTATAAACTTTCACAACGAATTTAAATAATCCTTACAGTTAAAACCGTTATCTTTTTAGACAAACAAATTAGTACTTTAGTCATGTGCACTGCACATGATTATTTTTTAGGGCATTCTAGTCAAACTAAAATAGCCTTTTCCTTGAATAATTTAAAAATATTTAAAACGCAGAATAATATAGAAAAACATTTAAATTTTGGAAATTAGAGAAAATATATTAAAATCTATAAATCACGAATATATATATATATATATATATATAAATTTAAAAAAAATCAGAAAAATATTATTTTTTTCAAACAAATCCGGAAATATTTGAAAAAAACATTTCAAATTTTATTTAAAACTTATAAAAAAAATATGAAAGATATGGGAAAAAACTTCAAAAAATCTAGATATATTGGAAAAAAAACTTTTAAAACTCTAAAAGTAATTAACAATATCTTCGGCCTGGTCTTTGAGTTTATTGACCTTGTTGTATCATCAATATGGAATGTCACGTGAACCAATTGTATTGTGACACCTGTAATCAGAAGATGCTCAGCTCTCTGAACGTGGTCCGCACAACATCTCATTCTCAATCAGCTCGGTAGCTAACCACAATGAATTAATGTTATTAGTTTGAATCAACAGGCACACGTGTGAGTCACATGTGGGAATATATACAACTCCCATTACACATACGTGGGTTAGTCCCTTTAGCTGATTGTAATTAACTCTTCATTAACTACCCCTATAATGTAAAAGGGTGCAATTGTCTGATTTATAAAGCCACTCCACTCATTCACCTACTCTCTCTCTATCTCTTTCTCCCTATAAATAACACACATTTCCACATGAGGGAAAGGGAAATATCAATACACTTACAAAAAGAACTCGGAGAGCGTGTACCCGTTTTTGCTAATGTTTGAATAATAAACTCCTGCGCGACACCTGTGGACGTAGGCACCATATTGGTCAAACCACATTAATCCTCTGTCTCAATCTCAATCCCAATCTCTCACCTCTCTCTTTAATCTTTATCTGTTATAGGTTATTATTGGTATTTATCAAGCTAAGACTCATAAATCCCCATATTAATTATAGACGAAAACAGATTGATGTCGTCTGTGGGAATACGATATGCCATTTGTTGTTTCCTACCATTTTCTATCCCTAAACCCTTGATTCATGCCTATTCAAATACCTATTTTCATAAATCATTGAAGATGGGAGATAATTCGGAAAGTAGTCGTTAAAATGAAACCATCCCTCCTTCAACCCCCATTAGAATGGGGGAAAGCAATGTAAGAAAGTGTTAAGAAACTAACGCAGACACTCTAGGCTAGGCAGGGCAAACTTGTAGGAGAATCTATCAACACGACAGAAGGTAGACGTCCAAGTGAAAGAGTAAAAATGCCACCTATAGCTCCATAACTAGGAGGACGATATACATACCATACTCGGTCGTTAGAGAACCCAAGGAGGCTAATTGGGGGCTCACAGTAAGAAGGGTGAAGGTCTAGATATTCTGTATATCAAAATGATAGGTCATACCGCCCGGGAGCTACCTCATCTATTAGAACAACTGTTTTTGACGATGAGGAAAGCTTCCCCTTATAAAGGCCTATCGTAGTGGAAATGTTGAGCAAAGGTTCTGCATTTGATCGTCTAGGCCCACGAGCAGAGGATTAAATACCGCAGAGATCCCATGGGATTTAGACAACATGGAAAAGACTCAAGAAGGTCTGCTGCTATAGAGGCCCTTTTGTGTGTCCTTTAGGTGAAAATAATGTTTCATTTAAAAAACCTTTTTCCAATTTTATTAAGCACCAATTTTGTGAACTAAACTAATTAAGTCAATTTTATTTTCTTAACCCTAAACATGCAACTAGTGTGATTAAGAAAGATAAAGGAAAGAATGCTCACAAAACACGCCGATGTATGGGGAAACCACAACAGGAAAAAACCTTGGACGGCCCAAGCCAGATAATCACTATGATATAATTTTATAAAGGAAGATATCAGTATTACGCAATGACTCGATCCCCACAAGCCTTTACGCCTCTTCTTCTCTTCAATCACTCCTCCATAGTGCAATGCAAGAGTCCACCTATGCCAGGTCTAGAACACACGAGTCCACGCGTGCCTCAGTATCCACTGACATATCCAGCAACTGTCAATCAGCAAGTACGGAGTCCATCGCACGAAAGAGATTCTTCTTGTAATGGAAGAATGAAATCGTGGTGCAAACACAAGATCTCTATAACATATGGTGTGTAAACTCGGATCTTGTAAATACAAAGGATGGTTTTAACTTTGGAAACCATTATTAAACAAGTGCAAAAAAACGCATGGATTCTGTGTAATTCTATATGTTCTACCCCCTATTTTTCTAAGCAAAAATAGCCTTAAATAATAAACTTGAGGCGGCACGTCGTTACAATGATATCAACATGTCGTTAGAACGACTTACACATGTCATTAGAATGAGTTATGCATGTCGTTAAAATGACAGCCTCAGGTCGTTTGAACAACTATTAAAGTCGTTTGAACTATTGAAACAAGAGGTGATGTTTTATATGACTCTAAACGTGAGATAAACTTAGAAAAATCTTTTTAAAACATTTTAAAATTATATTTAAATAAAATAAGATCCTTAGAAAATATTTATCGAGTGTCCATAAACTAATATGCATCCATACATGAGAGAATCTCGGAAAACCAAATTAAAGATGTGAAACATGCACCAAAACTATGGCATGATTTTTCTTTGAAGCTTGGCCTCTACGTCTTCAACACAATGTCATAGATTATGTGGGAATAGTGACAAGTAAAAACTATCTATGACTCACATTGGTTTTTATTCGAAATAATGTCAATACATACAAATTGACACTATTTGGAAATTTATCCTCATAGCTGCCAAGGGTACAAAGTGTTCAGCTAGACCTAGGATAGTTGCACAAAGGTCAACATGAGTTGAACCGGATTCTAAGAAAGAGAGTTCAGCAGACAGCCATAGCCGACATGGAAAATCTGTCGCTGCCATAGCCAAATAGGACAACTAGCCCTGGAAAGGGTCAATATAGCGTCTAGAAGATCACCCGAGGGAGATCGCTAAATCAAAGGATCCTTTGCAGAGGGGGTTTGTGAAATGGTCTCTATATACCCCATCAATCGTGGGCTATCCCACATCCGCAAAGTTTAAACTGTCGGTGGTAACCCTGAAGCATGATGAGAAGAACGATCCGGTGTTGCACATAGAACAGTATTAGGCAGTCACCAATATTTATTCTATCCCAGATGAGATGATTTATCAGATATTCTCCAATATGATCACGGGATATGTCCAACTATAGTACAATAATCAACCATAAGGGAAATTTCAAGCTCCCAACATTTAGTTAATCTCTTCATCAGTAATTTTTATTTTGGAACCAAGCCCAACAAAAGGGTGGCTCATCTGTTGAATGTTCGGCAGAAAGCCGATGAAATGACTCGAGAGTTCATCCCTTGCTTCAACATCGAGAAGCTAAATGTAATCGATCATGATGAGAAGACAACCATTATAACCGTAGTGAATGGTCCGCTGTCGAGAAAGCAGTATTTGGCGTTAGCTAAGGATCCTCCCAGGGAAATGATGACTTATTAGCTAAGACCGAAAAGATTATGAATGTTGAGGAATTTATGGATGCCAAATAGGTTGGTGGATTCAAAGCCAACACTAGTAAAAGCTCGGAGAAGAAAAGGCAGAAAGACAAAAAGGATGACCAACCAAAGAGATTGGATAAGTATACCCCTCTGACAATTCGTGTCCATCATATCCTTGAGGAAATCTAAGGAAACAAATATCTAAAATGAAGCGAGAAATTAAAAGCACCATCAAACAGAAAGGACAAGAGCAAATAATGTAAGTTCCATAAGGACCATGACCATAACACTGACAATTTCTAGGCCTTCAAGAATGAGATCGAAAATCTAATCAGGAGGAAAAATCATATGATCTCGCCTTTAGGGCAAACTAAGAATAAGAAGTTCACCAAATTATTTAATGTTTGATTTCAACTTTAGGGCAGACCGAGAAAAAGAAGTTCACCAAATTACGTCATGTATAATCTCTCGCTTTTAGGGCAAACCAATAACATGTAGTTCACCAAATTACTTCAAGTATGATCTCGCTTTTAGGGAAGACTACGAACAACAAGTTCACCAAATTGCTTTATGTATGATCTCGTCGTTAGGGCAGACGAAGAACAAGAAGTTCACCAGTTCACTTTATGTATGATCTCTCCTTTAGGGCAGAACAAGAACAAGAAGTTCACCAAATTACTTCACATATGATCTTACCTTTAAAAAAGACTAAGAATAAGAAGTTCACCAACTACTTCATATATGATCTCACCTTTAGGGCAGATCAGGAACAAGAAGTTCACCAAATTTAAGAAATGCATTGCAGCCATATGGACGACAAGATTTGACCATAACTAACTAAAATAAGGATAGTTCTTAACACATTTAGTCATCTTGGGAAACTAACTCCGGTATTTGGTTAGGACGACAAGATCAGTCTATACGACCACCAAAAAGTGCGTTGGTAAAGCCTAAGGCTAGACAACTCAGGTTCGTCCAACCTTAGTAACTAGTAATGAAAATAATTTAGGCAATAACTGACCACATGATCATAAGATTAAACTACTATTGTAACCATTTTCAGCACACATAACTCATCAAGATAACATGAATTGAAGTTATAACAATTTTATTTCATCTACTTATGTAAAAGATAAACAAGTAAGAGGAAGAAAATGATGAAGGCATGAATATAACTTTCTATTATAACTTGGAGATTATTATAGGAATGTCAAATTATTACAAGATATCACAAAAACATAATGCAATAGAATCATCGTTCACGAGAAGAGATATGCTTGATTGATAAACCCTCAAGACTAGTAGGAAAAATATATAAATAACGGTCATCCACAGGTCTTTAATCCTAGGCTAATTGACCATTTTTACTAGATGCATAGGTCGATTTAGATCTTTATCTCCATTAAGGCCATTGTCTCGAAGTTATTTTCTCATCAGGCTCACTAGGATGGCATTTGGAGGAATCCATGAAGCATTAATCTTAAAAGGAGGATCTAGGTGCTCTAAACAACCTAGATCATGCCAATACCACAGGTCGTCCTCCTTGGGAACCTTAGACACAACAAGGGCATTAAGCCCACCATGCTTTCAACTGACCTTCCTAGCATGGTCAAGATCTGGCTCTATGTGTATGAGGGCTTCATCATAACCTCTTATCCAGACAGTACGTGGATGCTTATGAAATTAATATGTAAGGAAATCTACCTTCTTGCTCAGCCTCTTGACAGTGGACTACTAATTTTTTATGGTCGCATCCTGGTCGAGTAGAGTTTTTCGATTCTCTCTTCCTCTACTGACTACAAAATTCTTCCCGGTTACTAAGAAGATTTACCATTGATTTTTTGTATTTATCCCAACTCCTCCCTTAGGCGAGCATTCTCTTCTTCTAAAAAGGAGGCACCATCATTCTAGTTGGTAGGCTTGGACTTCTTAAGGCTTTCCAGCTCAATTTATAAAGCATTATTTTCCCGCTCAAGCATTGTGAAGACTTCTCTAGCACCAGTTAATTCAGTAGTGAGAATAAACTCTTACTTAGAATAAGTTGATGCCAAAGAAAGCAACTTCTGGTCAAATCCACTACTTTTTTGAAGGTAGTCTAAGTTCTTCTCATGGTCAGCTTCAAGGCTTTCTAGTGACTCTTTATAGTTCTGCTGCATAGCAAAAACCATGTCATGATAAGCGACGTTATCTACAATCGCCTCGTGAAAAAGACAATGCAAATTCAAGTATGACTTCTTGGACAGAGGGGACGCATTAAGCCCATGTAATTCTTAAGATCCTCTTCATCAACTTTATTGTAACCGATGATGAATAGCCAATTACGCCTTTATTGAAAATCACACTGGATGATGACCAAATCTACTAGTCTGGCATTAAACTACAAATTGATTGATCACATATAACTTATAAGTAAGTGCCAAGCAGTAACATGTGAAACATAAGTTTTATTCCATCATCAAAGAAGAGATACATTGGGGAAAAACCGCATACATTGAAATAAAGTAAAAGAACAAAATAAAACTAAACATTCCTAACCCAACTATAGGAATTCATTTCCCCACATTCTCCTTTTCGGCAACAGCATGGCCTTCACCATACTCAGCGACCCCCACTTGCTCCTTGTCAGTAGCAGCACCATTTTCCTCTTCATCATCATCAATTTCTTCATCAACCTGTGGAGAAATACCAGGAAGGTTTAACTAGAAGAGGTCGAACTCTTTGTTAGTTCCAACCTCAACCATCTTTGAGGAACACTTTATTCAAGTAATCAATATGCATAAGAGCATTGTCAAAGGCCTTGTTCGATCCCTTAGTAAAATCGTCTTCCTTGGCTTTAGTAGTATAAGACAAAGCTTATTTGACCTTAATTTTTTCTTGCTCGATTGCAACCCGGGAATCTTCAGCTTCCTTCCTTAACTTTTCAACAGAAGCAATAGCCGTATCGCTAATACATTCTCCCCCTCCAAGTCATGGACCCTCTTCTTCAACTTCTTTTTATCCTTCATTTGGGACTCATTAGCACAACGAGCAACCTCCTCATCAAAGGAGACCTTAGTATCTGAAGAGGAATCTTTTATCTTGTCATTGCTCTCTAGAAGTTGATCATAATCTATTAGGAACTGTAAAGTAACTAGGAAATATGGTGCATTAGCAAAAGAATGGAATAAATATGAATATTGAACAATATACAATCAAATCCAGCAATTTGGTGTGAGGGATGAAAGCTACAATCTCTTGGTCGAAAGTAAGGACCCCAACACTGATTAGGACGCGAGAAAGACTAGGGTAGACGTCTACAGATTGAGTGGTACCCTTATCTTTGCCAGTAGTTTTCCTCCCCATCATATCAGCTGGGGGAAGAGGATCTTTGTTATCTTCTTGAACAGGGGTTCATCGTCCCCAGAAGAGGTAACCAAAATTAAAAGGTCACTAGAAACTCCAGCATCAGATTTCTTGCTCTCCAAACCTTTATTGGATTGATTACTAAGTTTCCAAATCAGTAAAATTGACCTTGAAGTTATGAGTGAGGTTTTTCTTACTCTTAGCTACAAAATAGAAAGAAGGAATATAAAATCAACAATATAAAGAAAGCATAAATTAGATAGAAACATTTTAAGTTTGTATCCTAACATATTCCCTATCGTTCCTGACGGCATTGGGCCTCATCATATGCTATAACCTCAAGAAGAAGGGCAAACTGCCAAATTTTCGTAAATAAATCATGATACGAATAATCCTTATTGGAATGAGGTAGATTCAAAACCAAGGTTGTGTTTGATTATTTTGTCTTCTTGCAATAAATGTTTTTATTAGTAGTGCCCTCATGGTAATAATACATTAATTCCATGATCCCAATATGGGTCCCATGCAGTTCGTTAATGCGGTGGACCTCATTAATCATCCTCCAAGTATTTGAGGCAACTTGTATAGGGGCCACATAGAAATATTGATAGAATTCCCAAAATATATGGTTAGGGGACAAAGTGACTCCACACTCATCTATAAAAATAGAAGGTATCCAGTGACCTTCAGGCAGGGAACAAAGATTACATGCCCCATTTACTATTTTAATAACTACCCACGGGGGATCCTATAAGTAGCCTTAAAAGCTTCTGATGAACTCTCAATAATTGTATAAACCATGCTTCCAAAAGAACAATAAAATTGTACAAAGGAAATTTAAGATGGATAAAATGATTTTTACAATGAAAGATGGAAATCTTTCACAAATGGCTAAAGTACTTGGAGACGAAGGAAGGTTTTTGAATGAAAAGTGATATGAGTGAAAAGGGGGGAACTGATATGTTTTATAATCTTGAAATGGCGTCTTCACAGTTTTTAAATCCTAATGATGGTTGATATACTCGATGTTTTCATTTTGGTGGTGAATGATCGCCAAAGATGGTTTATTACCAACGTACCCCTAGTGCACTTCATCTCCTAAAATTTACTCGTATTTATAAAATTGACACTAAAGTAGGAGAACTAAGAATCATGGTTTTCCAACTCCTAGATATCGCCAGCCGATCAAGCATCTTTGTCAACTTATTCAAAGGCTAAGACTAGTGATCTATGCAACCTGACCGCTCATAACCATTTAATACTTCATCCCTTAAGTCCATGACTTAAGCCACTCTTGAGATATAATACTCTAAAGAAGATACTACCTGTTATAGTCATTATTGACGCAAAAACTTATCCATCTACGTGGACCCATCAGAAATAGGCACCTGTCATCCTATGTGGCAATATGTACAGTCAACACACAGCAGGTCGACTTAGAAGACAGTAGGTCGGCTACCCGCCCGACCAATCAACCTGAAGAATATGAACCATCAAGAATATCAAAGGCCATTGGTATAGAATGTCAAGAGACTCATTTATTATATACACATGTAAATTCCTAGAGATATAAAGGCATTCCATCTCTTGTTTTCCTAACAACCTCTATAAATACATATTCTCCCTTAGCTAAAGGGGAGAACTCTCAATCATTCATAACATTTCATATCGCGCTATTGTAAACCCCCTGGAATAAAATAACAGTGGATGTAGGCTTTCTTCAATAGTCGAATCACTTTAAAAATCTGTCTCTTATATGTTTTATGTGATTGCTTATCTTCATTTCATCTTCAATCTCATCTTCATACCTACACTTTATCTGTTATTGACGGATATAAGATGACATAGGCCATTTTTAGTCCTTGACAGATTGGCGCCGTCTGTGGAACTTGATACAAAAGTCTTTCCCTCTTATGAGAAGAGACGAAGATCATCTTCAAGAGATAAGTTTTTCTATCTCTGCGTATAAGCAATTATTTATTGTACATAAATCTTTGGATTCAATCATGATTTTATATTCATAACTATTGGATCAATTTTTATTCACCAATCTGCATAATCGTGAATTTTATAATCACAATTTTTGAGAATTTTTTATGCAAACACATTTATATACAGATATACATCAGATATTTTGATTGCTATCTCACATATTATCTGACAAGGAAGTAAAAAATTTCCTACACAAATCTATATTCGATTATTATGGATCTTGATTTGAAATCCTCATTCAATTGATAAAACAAAAGGAATCGCTAATTTGAATCCAATATGGAAATCGAACAAACAAACCAAACATATATATGGGTGGAGATAACTCGGTTCAAAAGTCCAAACATCCGAGTTTTTACAAATCATCTCCCAACTTGGCTTGAATCAGATCTACTTTGGTTTAAAATCTAATATTCGAGGTTAAAAGATTGGGTTAATTACCCACCAACAGGCTTGACTTCTTATCATAAGTGACGATAAAGCTTCCTGCCAATGGCATAAATCTAGAATTGCGACAATAAGGGACGGTCTATCATCATTATGTATTACTGCCATACTAAAATCTTATGGACTGAGAACGATTTTTCATGCATCTTTTCTCATCAGTGATTACAGTTATCGATGGTGGTGGACAAACAACCGTGAAGAAATATGAGAGTAAAATCGACCAAATACATGCCACCCTTTCATCCGAGCACGTGGCCACGTATACCCATACCCTCAGTTAGCCTCGCCAACCAACAACGAACTAGGGTCATTTCTCAGCCGACCACATCTCCTATTTCCTATGGAATCTAAACTCTGACCAAGGAATGGTGGAAAAACGAAATCAAGAGAGGATCCATCAGCTCCCTTTTGCGGTCGGCAAAATCTAGATCCCATCACTACCAGATTTGATCCTCATCGCCAGATTCATGAAATTCATTTAGTTGGCACCTCAAATTCCTCCCCGACTATAAAACTGTAGGTCTTATATATTGGTCGGCAACTAAGGCAATCTGTGATCATACTGGTTGGTGACATCTATTCGACATCTCCTATATGTTGTAACAGGTCGGCATCCAAATTTTTCGATCGCAGTCAACAAAATTTTTCTGGCCGGACTTAACCTGGTTGTCAACAAAATCTTCTGGTTCGCGTCAAAATTTGTTGGTCGGAGTTACAATTTGATGCACTACATCAAAAAGACAAAATGTCACTTTTAAGCTGGCCACCATTGTCACGGTCAATGACCGTGACAAAAAGCACTATTTTTTTGTCACGGTCATTGACCGTGACAGGTCCGTGATAACTTTTCCAGTAAAAAAACCCTCCCTCTTTTTTTTCCACCTTTTTCAATTCCCTCCATTTCTCTCTCTCTCTCTCTCTCTCTCTCTCTCTCTCTCTCTCTCTCTCTCTCTCTCTCTCTCTCTCTCTCTCTCTATCTATCTATCTCTATCTCTCTCTCTCTACCAGGTATTTTTTCTTCTCTCTTTATCTTTCATTTGTATATGTGTGTGTATATATGTTCGTGTGTGTGGGTATATATGTATGTGTGCGTGTACATTGGTGTGTGTGTGAGTGTACATGGGTGCGTGTGTGTGGTGGGAGGGGGCAGGGGGTGGTGGTGGTGGGGATGGGGATGGGGGTATGTGTGTGTGTGTGTGTGTGAGGGGGGTACATGGGTGTGTGTGTAAGTTCATGTGCATGTGTGTGTGTGTGTATGTGTAGTGGGGCACAGGGGTGGGGTAGGGGCGGTGGGGTGGGGCATTTGTGTGTGTGTGTGGGGGGGGGGGGGGGGGGGATGGGCTTTTGTGTGTGTGCAGGTGTGTGTGTGGTGGGGAAGGGGAGGGGGTGTGGGGTGTGTATGAGTGTGTGTGTATGTGTGTTGTGAAATTAATTGGTGCTTAGTTTAATATTTAAAACTAATTGTTAATGTTGATTTAGGATTTGAAATTAACATTACACAAAAATGGTCAAATTGGCATCCTTCAAGCGGCTAGCCTTGTCACCGTCAATGACCGTGATAAAAAAATTGGCTGTGGCAAGGCCGTGACAAAGTCTTGTCACGGTCAATGATCCCGACACGTCCGTGACAATTCTCTCAGTAAAAAAACCCTCCCTCTTCTTTTTTCCCACTGATTCTAATTCCCTCAATTTCTCTCTCTCTAGCGACTGCACTCTCTCTCTAGGATTTTCGTATGTTTTCTCTCTATTTATCCTCCATTTTTGTATATGTATATGTGTATGTATATATGTGTGTGTGTATTTATGTGTATGTGTATGTGCGTGTGTGTGTGTGTGTGTGTGCATGTGTGTGTGTGTATGTGCGTGTGTGTATGGGAGGGGAGGGGGTTGTATATGTGCGTGTGTGTGTGTGTAAATATGCGTGTGTGTGTGTGTGTACGTGTGTGGTGGGAAGGGGGAGGGCGGGGGTTGGGGGTGAGGGGGCGGTGTTGGGGGGGGGGGGGTATGTGTATATGTGTTTGTGTATTTTTTTTAATTAAATTTTATTGGTTTATTAGATATTGCTCTTTATATTGTAGTGCCCTTGTAAAAGAATTGATTGATTAAATTTTTAGTAGGATTTCCCCTCATTGTAAATTAGTAAATTAATAATTGTATAATTTAATTGTTAGTTTAATTGATGAAAAGAATTAATTGAGTAGATGAATTAGAAGGAGTACGGGATACACATTTGTTGTTGCCATTGCGGTTGGATTATAGTGGATCAATGTTGGGTTTGTTAATTTTAAAAGTGGCATGACCACTGGATTATTGTCCATATGGGGGTGGGATTTTTCATTTTTTTTAAAACTACTTTGCATAATGAACAATATATATATAGTATAATAATTAAATGAAACATACTTGAAATTACATATAGTGCGCATAGCTACTAGCCTTCTAGTTCTTATGCGTACGCATTCAATAGCCCTTAGAACAGTTCAAGAGTCATTACCCCTGTAATGAGATCTTTCGAATTGTCCCGTTTGGACAGTTTGGGACTGCATAATTTATGTATAATAATATTCTTAGTGGCTTAAAGTTGTTACTTTTGGAGGAGGTTATGGGTACATACTAGATTGACAAGTGTGACTGTTATTTCAATTGATCAATTGAAATAACACTCACACTTGCCAATCAACGTCGTGTACTTGGAGAACTACGGGGATATGCTGCCAAATTTTTCTCAAATCGTAACAAAACGTGTGTAATGTTAGTGTGTGTGTCGGGGGGGGGGGGGGGGGTAATGTGTGTGTAGTGTTCATGTGTGTGGTGGTGGTGGGGCCAATGTGTGTGTAGTGTTCGTGTGTGTGGTGGTGGTGGTGGTGGTGGGGGGGGGGGGGCAATGTGTGTGTAGTGTTCGTGTGTGTGTTTGGGGGGGGGGGGGTCATATTTGGATTTGTAGTAATTGTACATATTTGCATGTCTTCTTCAAATTCATTTGGATTTGTACTAATAACAACATTTTTTTTACAGAAAATGTCTCCTTCAGGTAACAAGGGGAAGATAATGATGTTGATTATGATGATATCGTCTGGGCTCGGTGGTAGCGGAGATGAGGAGGGCTCCTCGTCCCCTAGGCTCCCCAAATGGGAAAAATTGGGGATGGACGTAGAGAACAAGACGGGTCTATTAGCGAGATCCCTCAAGATGGTAAAGACTATCATCGGCCCTGGGTATACTAGATGGAGAGAGGTGCCAAATGAGCTCAAGTTATCTATTTGGGTGGCACTACAGGTAATGTATTTATATTTATATTTATATGAATATTTCAATTTTAATTTATATTTATTCGCAACTAACATTGTATTTGTTGGACAGGAACAATTCAACTTGGACCCAAAACTACGCGGTTCCGTCTTGGAGCAGTTAAGGTAGCAACACAAGACGTGGAAGAAAAATATGCAAACTCGGTACTTTGGGAATACCCGAGAGTCCGTTATCCGAATGCGTGAATCTGTCTCGCCGAAGGAGCCGATCTCATTGGCACAATGGCAAAAGTTCATTGACAATGAGATCGGGGAGCGACAATTGGCATCTCGCCAATCGGGGAGGGAAAATCGGGAGAAAAAGACGGACGTGCACTACTCCCACCGGAGGTCTTACGCCGAGGTGGAGCATAGGATGATGGTAAGGTTTAATTTACTTATAATTACAGAAATATGTTATTCTGCATTATTTTACTTAGCAGGGCCGATACTAATTTTGCATTATTTTATTTCAGGGGATGGGGAGTGGCCGTGGGGGTATGCCACATAGGCTCGATACTTATGTGGCTATTCGGACGAAGAAGGGGAAGGATAAGGAGGTGTCCCCGAGTGTCGCATCCACGATTGTAAGTAATCCGACAGTTTACTTTTTCTTAATTACGTTGTAATGTTTTTATTTACTTATTTAAGTAATTATGTGCTTTTTTTATTTCTGGCAAAGCTTAACAAAGTGCATGAATCGCAGTCTGATGCGGGTTGGCTCGAACGGTGGACTCGCATGATGCGAAGTAGTCCCGTTTGGAGGCGACGGTCCAAGATATGTTCTCATTAGTGAAGCCTTCGTTTGGCGGAAACCATAAGGGAAAAGGGAAGGATAAGGTGGTGGAGGATGAGGTGCAGGAGGACGAGGAGGTGGACCTCGCTGCTTCATCGCCGACATGTGCGGACTTTGATGATCTAGGCCCCTATTTGGCTCCCTTCAACCGACTGATGTCGACACTTGGTTGGCCGAGCGTATTTATACTGAACATATTTGATGGCCAACGGATAGGGCGAGGCTTGAGGGAACCGAATATTGTCCAGGGTGCACTAGTTCATGGACGTTCGCTTCAAGACATCGACTCCAAGGTGCTCGTCACGCATGTGATACCCGGGAAGGAGAACTCCCCATTGTGGTTGCGCGAATAATGAGGCACGATGTATATTGTTGTGTGTGTCAATTCGTATATCGTGTGGCCTACTCACCTCCTTAGAGTTAACGTTACCCCAGACATGTAGTGACATTATTTTAATTGAATTGTTTTAAGTTGTTACATTTGAATTATCTTTGGATTATATCGTGATGCATATTATTTTGAATGTATATTTGCATTATCTTTATTTTATTTGGATATATGATGTTTGAACAGGTACAACGTTGCTATAACAGGTACAAATATACTACTGGGCAGTGGCAGTGGCCATACTGCCCAGCAATTGTTTTTTCAATTCTGCCCAGAATTATCACGGTCATTGATCGTGATAATTTTTTATTAAATGTCACGGGTTTGTCACGGTCCTAAACCATGACAAACTTAACAAGGTCATAGACCATGACAATTCTAATGAACTTGTCACGGTCAATGACCGTGACAAGTCCGTGACAACAAAAGTTGTCACCCCTAGACTTGTCACGGTCATTGACCTTGATAAGTTGGACTTGTCATGGTCAATGACCGTGACAATCCGACAGATTTGGTGTAGTGTAATGTTTAGTTTAAGACTTGAAATCAATTGATAATGTTGATTGGACATTATAGATATTGTTTCTTTATTTTTATTTAGGTTTGAAATTATTATTGTTGAATTAATTGAGTATATGAATTAGATAGAGTATGGGATACACATTTGTTGGTTTGTTGTTGCTGTTGGATTATATTGGACGGAGGTGGTTGGATATGGAAGTTGGTTCTTAAATTTGTTAAAAATACTTAATTTAATTCACACAAATAAATCTGAAATAATTATATTTTCTTAATTTGTTGAGTTGGTTAATTGTGGATGTGGAACGACAACTGGATTAATGTAAAAATGGGGGGGGGGGGGGGGGGAGGGGGCGGAGGGGAGTTTTCGACTTTTTTCTAAAATTACTTTCTGTCACGACCCGTTCGAGAGTCGCATGACCACGGACTTATCATAATTAAATGAAACATACCTACAAGTACACATAGTGCGCATAGATACTAGATTTCTAGTTCTTATACGCATTCAACAGCCGTAGACATGTTCGAGAGTCATTACCCCTATAATGAGATCTTTCGAATTGTCCCGTTTGGACAGTTTGAGACTGCAAAATTTCTGTATCATAATATTCTTAGTGGCTTAAAGTTGTTACTTTTGGAGGAATTTTTGCAGTCGTATTCTAATGTTCTTTTAGTACATATTAGATTAGCAAGTGTGAGTGTTATTTCAATTGATCAATTGAATAACACTCACACTTGTCAATCTACATTGTGTACTTAGAGAACTATGGGGATATGCTGTCGATTTTTTCTCAAATCGTAACAATGTGCATGAGCTATTAAGTATATTACTAAAATATGCGGTCTTGAATGGGATAGGACACTCACCCTTTAGAGGAGATGGAGGAAAATGAGAATTGCTATTATAATTGAAATTTAAAAATCGAATATAAATAAGACATAATTAGTTGAAACATACTATAAATCTATGTTTGTTTATACGAATCCACAAATATACGCTTCTTAGCTTTAGTAGGTGATTGTTTGTAGTAGCTGTGATGGGATATCCTAAATATAAAGAGTGGATGGGGGAGACAAATAGATTGGGGGATGTGTTTCGCAAAAGTGCTAATGAATTTGTGAAATACGCAAAGAGATGTTATAATGATGAATAGTTACCATGTTCGTGTGCTAGGTGTAAGAATGGTAAGGTGTTTGAGTGGAAAACAGTTGAACTACATTTGTTAAGATCGGGTATGCAATATAATTATCAATTTTGGAGTTTTCACGGTGAATTGAAAGTTCCTTTTATCCCCGAACAACCTTCACAATAACCTTCAATAAGTAGGATAGATGTAGAAGGGGACGACATAGATCATAATATGTTAGAGTATTTAGTTGATGACGCATACGGAGTTCATGCAGTGGAGGATAATGAGGTCACTGACGATGTACAAGGTTCAGGTGCTCATAAAGATATCACGATAAACCTTGACGATGACTACCAAAGTTTAAAATTTAAGGCAACCCAACCGTTATACTCTGGCTCTGAGAAATATTAAATAACTTTACATGCCATGGTTGGTTTGCAAAGTTTAAAGACGTAATAAGGTTTGTCTGGCAATACCGTAAAAGGAATTATGCATTGGGTGAAGGGCTTACTGCCCAGTGAGAATACGCTTCCAAATAACTATCATGTTATAAAGAACAGTTTGAAAGGTTTGGGAATGAAGTATAAATCGATTCATGCTCGTGTGTATGACTGCATACTATACTGAAAGGATTATAAAAATCTCGATTGTTGTCCGATATGCGATGAACCTAGATATGTCCAATCTACTGGTAAGGAAGGCAGAAGCTCAAAATTGCCTCAAAAAGTGTTGAAATATTTACCCGTTAGGCCTATATTAAAGCGATTTTTCACAGTACCATGGATAGCAGAGGCAATGACTTGGCATGTTAGGGAAGAAGTAGGGGATAATGGCAAGTTTTTATTTTTTTATAATTACAAAAATATGTTATTCTACATTATTTTACTTTGTGGGCCCAGTACCAATTTAATATTATTTTATTTAGGGGACGGAGAGTGGTCCTGGGGGTAGGACACATAGGCTCGATGCCTATGTGGCAATTCGAACGAATAAGGGGAAGGATAAGGAGGTGTCCCCGAGCGTCGCACCCACAATTGTAAGTAATTCGACAGCTTACTTTTTGTTAATTAAGTTATAATTTTTTATTTACTTATTTAACTAATCATGTGTTTTTTGTCGTTTGAAGCAAAGCTTAAGGAAGTGCATGAGTCGCAGTCCGATGCCGATAAGACATCTTTGTCCACATACGCACTTCGCCAAGTATTTGGTGCTGATCGCTAGGAGAGGACAAGGGGGTGAGCTCACGGGTGGCCAAATCTAGGATCATCGAATTGGAGATAAGCAACATCGGGTTGGCTCATCACGTGAACTCGCATAACGTGAAGCTATCATGGTTGGAGGAGACGATCCAAGATATGGTCTCATTTGTGAAGCGTTTGTTAGGCAGAAAGGGCAAGGGGAAGGGGACGGAGAAGGTGGTGGATGAGGACAAGGACGTGGACATCGCTGCTTCATCGCCGACACGTGCGAACTCACCGATTGATGATCCAATCCCCTACTTGGCGCCCGTCGAGCGGCCTATGTCAACAATTGGTTGGCCGAGCGTGTTTATACTCGACGTATTTGATGGCACGCGAATAGGAAGGGGGTTGAGGGACTCGAATACCATCCAGGGTATGTTGGTTCGTGGATGTGCGCTTCAAGACATCGAGACCAAGGTGCTCGTCACGCATGCATTGTGGTTGCGCGACCAATGCGGTGTGACGCATATTCAGAGATGTTCCAATCCGTTTCTCGTGTGTCCTTACTTCCTCCTCAAAACTACCACATGACATTATTTGTATCTATTTTATCTGGACACTTGGATTATATTTGTATTGTTTTGATTTGTTACATTTTGGTTTGGATATGAAATTTATATGCAATGATTTTGTGCGTTCTTTCTATTTTATTTGGTTATATGTTGTCTAAACATGTACAATTTTGCTATAACAGGTACAAATATACTGCTGGGCAGTGGCAGTGGCCAAACTGCCCAGTAGATTTTTTTTAAATTCTGCCCAAATTTGTCACGGTCATTGACCGTGATAAGTTCGTGATAAAGAAAACTTGTCACGGTCAATGACCGTGATAAATTTTTAAAGATTTCCACGAGTTTGTAACGGTCTTGGGCCGTGATAAAGCTTGTTAAGGTCTAAGACCGTGACATGACCGTGACAAGTCTAATGAACTTATCACGGTCAATGATCGTGATAAGTCCGTGATAACAAAAGTTGTCACCCCCAGAATTATCACGGTCATTGACCTTGACAAGTCCAACTTGTCAAGGTCAATGCCCGTGATAATCTGGCAGATTTGGTGTAGTGCTGGTCAGCGACATAGCACTGGTCGACATCATACCAGTTTTCTTAGATTACTATTTGTACAGGTCAGAGGCTTCCCAACCACATATAACTGGTTGGTGCAAGGTATAGAACGAGAACGAAGAGTTCACCACACTACTAGACTGGTCAACGACACCTATTGCTTCTCGGATGCATCTGACTACTGGTCGACAACCATCTGCTTGCTGGTCGGCGACATCTGTTGTTGTCAGTATCAATTAGATCAAAAGTTTAAACACGTATTAAATTGGTTTGGAGGCTTGAGTGGAGGATCTGATCAATTTTTTCTATCTGAAGACTTTGGTTTGGTTGGCAACAAAAGACAAAATGCCAATTTAATATCTCTGAGATGCCTGGGTCTCATAGGACTTTTGGTTTCGTATATCAACCTATTTTTATTGTTATCCAAAATAACAATTTCTACTAAAAATAATATAACCTACTTATTTCACATTTTTATGCTGAAATAATTTTGAAACCAGCTTATACCTGATTAGTTGCTGGAGTTTAAATAATTTTACAAAAAACTCTAGATTAAATAATTATGCCTTACTTATGGCACTTATTTGATAAAAATATGTTCATGTGACACTTAGTCGGCATAACATTTATTGTTTCATATTTTGAAATTTTTGTTGCCCTTGCAGAGACACATCATATATTATTTGGCTGAATAAATTATACTCGTGATGTCTACTTGATTGATCCTCCACAGATATTCAGGCAAATTTATTAACTTTCACAACTACAAGATTTAATCCTGACGAACGCTCCTCCACAGTCTTAAACTTCTAGAAAATATTATTAATGCTTGGCACTATACAATTTTGCCTTAACGGATTAGCCAGGTACTACCTATTTTCTTATTGCTCCGACTGATGATCGAGCATGCTACAACACTTTAAGACCTAATAAATGGTTGGGGAAGATTATTTCTTATATCCAACGAATGCTTGGATTTTAATATTTCTTCAGATTCATTATTTATTATCTGATTCTCAACCTGAAAGAGGGTTATGCATATTTTATATTCCTCAAAGCAGAAGCTCGATAAAATATTTATTCAGTCCTGAAGAGATCTGCTACACATATTATATTTTACCCCCAACGAAAAGTTGGTTGGGATAATTATTATCCATATTCCGTTCTGACAAATGGTCAGCATATTTGATTAATGAACGATATTATATTTATTATTAGTCAAATGAATGTTTTAGAAATATATTTTTCTCTAACAAATACAGGATCATTCGGTCCCCTTAGGCATTATTTACTAAGCCCCGACAGATGGTCGACTCTTTCATTATTGATCTGGATTTCTCCTTAAGCCTCGACAGATGGTCGACACTTTTATTATTTATTTGGATTTCTCACTAGCGTGGATTTTCATTGCAAATTATATAGCGTCGACAAATATTTGGGCATTATCAATCGTATGTTCATCCAATATTATATTTACGATTAAGTCCAGAAGCTCGGCCATGCTTATTATTTGATCTTATCAAATGATCAACATAACAAAGTATTGACGATTGGTCGGGCATCAGTATTATCAGGCATTCTTATTATTATTCAACCTTCTCTTCATCACCCCAATTGGGGGCTTCATAGATATGTTGACTATAATAAATTCACTACAGATAGTAGTCTAGCAAGAAATGAAGACGAGAAGGCTTCTACGGAAGAGAGCTCTTGATTTAGCTTGCAAAAAGGTTGAATTTATCACAAACTAGATGCACCAAAAAGCTTAAGGCACAAATGTTGCCCTAATAAAAGCTTAAGGGACAAATGTTGCCTAAATAAATAAAAGCTTAAGGCACAAATATTGCCTACATAAAAGCTTATGGCACAAATGTTGCCCAAACAAATAAAAGCTTAAGGCACAATTGTTGACCAAATAAATAAAAGCTTAAGGCACAAATGCTGCCCAAATACAAATCATGAACAAAAAATTATTTACTGTAGATCGACCAATTATTCCAATACCAATGGCTTCAGCAACATAAATAGTTATTACAAATGACAAAGATTT
Source organism: Sambucus nigra (assembly GCA_949130495.1). Classification (NCBI taxonomy): domain Eukaryota; kingdom Viridiplantae; phylum Streptophyta; class Magnoliopsida; order Dipsacales; family Adoxaceae; genus Sambucus; species Sambucus nigra. The sequence goes on from OX422220.1 coordinate 21,439,940, forward strand.
CAGGAGTCATTTTATGGAACATTTTTCCTCGACATTATCTATCCCAACAAGAACAACAACAAGGATAAAGAAATTAGAGTATCAGAGTAATTTTTGACAATTCACAATTTTTCAAACTACAAGAATGCTAGTGAAATATTCTATAAAATCCAACAAGTCTCCTGCCAACCACTAGCATACTTAAAGACTGAAAAAGTACTCAAAGCTCATATTCCATCCATGGGGGCTTATTGTTTATGTTGCTAAGAAATTCAAAGGAAGAATTGATGAAATCACAAGCCAAGCATCAGATTTAGCTCCAGATCATAACATGGTCGCTGCACTAGCCAATCATCATCCAAGAGTTATTTTTTCACATGCTATTGAAGATCAAGAGTCCCCTTTAGTATGAATCTCCACTACTACTATTTTGACCAACACAGAGTAAGAGTTGTATTTGTATCTAGATTCGCTATTAACTCAGCACTGATCAGACTGGAGAATGGGGATCAAAAGCTAGTATGTTACACCAATAAAGAATTCAGAGCAGTAGAAATAAAAAACACAAACATGTTGGGTCGTAGAACTTGAAGAGTATGATATCATTTATGCACCAAAAGATACGAACTATGACAAATTTCATTACTGCATTCAGATACCTAAAAGTGATCCATAACCCAAGTTTGCTTATCGAGAAGACTTCCTCGAAAGAGAGCTCAGATCCTAAGTAGACCAAAATTATCGATCAATATGAATCAACCACTATCCAGGAGATATACCACTTGTATACTGAACTAAGCAAGAAGACAATCTAACACTCCAAACGTGTTTTAGAAGAGCAATAACACTCATTATATACGGGAGTCGAGCAATATTTCAGAATAAATACTCTATCCTCTCAGTAAATCATCAAGCATGGAGCATTGGGGGCTTTTATTGACGCTAAAAATTATCCATCAACGTGGACCCATCAGAAATAGACACATGTCATCCTATGTAACAACATGCACAGTCATCACTCAGTAGGTGAAAATAGTTGGTCGGCTCAGAAGACAATAGGTTTACTATCCGCCCGACCAACCAACCTGAAGAATATAAACCGTCAAGAATATTAAAGGCCATTGGTGTAGAATGTCAAGAGACTCATTTATTACGTACGTACGCAAATTCCTAGAGATATAAAGGCATTCCATCTCTTAGATTCCTAACAACCCCTATAAATCCACGCTCCCCTTTATCTAAAGGGGAGAACTCTCAATCATTCACAACATTTCATACCGTGCTACTATAAAACCCCTGGAATAAAATAACAGTGGACGTAATCTTTCTTCAACAGCTGAACCACTTTAAAAATCTTTGTCTCTTATGTGTTTGATGTGATTGCTTATCTCCATTTCATCTTCAATCTCATCTTCATACCTTCACTTTATCCGTGAATGAAGTCTTAGGGGGTTTTATTGTATCATAAATATAAAATGTGACTTGGACCAATGGTATTATGACACATGTCATCAGAAGATGCTCAGCTCACTAAATATAGTGGGAACATCATCTCCTTAGTTGGCTCAACATTACTCCTAGTTGACTGAGTAGATACCACAATAAACTGATGTTATTAGTTTGAAACAATAAGAACACGTGTGGGTCGCAAGTGGGAATATGTACAACTCCCATTACACGCACATGGGTTAGTCCCTTCAGCTGATTATAATTAAATCTTCATTAACTACCCTTCAACATTATGCTTGCTTTAATTTTTATCCGGTTTATTTAAGTTTTTTCCAAATCACACTTTGCATGTGCTCACTCTCCTCCCACTTTTTAAGGTTTCAATTTAACGAAGTCCATTCTATAATGTTAATAATACGGACTTTTGTGTGAATTCATTCACTGTGCTAATAATGTGTATGAAATCTTTTTCGTATTGTTGGGCTTGTCGCATGTTGATTGGGAATATTTTGAGGAAATCATATGATGTTTGTGGGTTTCATCCCTAAAAACCCTCACGAGACGACACTCGTCCACTAGGGTAACTTAGGAGTTTAACGGCTTATTGCATACGCTAAATGCAATCGTTCGCCCGCGAAAGTGGCCTTATCTTTTTTATCTTTATATCATGTTTTGTAGTTTTCTTATAGTTATTCTTGCTTTTAATTTCATTACTAGGGATTAGCAATGTGTAAGTTAGGGGGTGTGATTCGCATCGAATCTTGCATATTTATACCCTCGAACCTATGCATTTTAGCTCCCTTGGGTACCGTAATTGCTATAATTATGCTCGATAACCAAACAACCTCCGTTTTATATGATAACATGTTATTTGAGGTATTATTGAGATTTTATAGGTGTTACAGTGCTTAGTATGAAGTTTATGCACGTTCTGGTTAAGTTTCGTATCGATTCGCACGTTCGGGGGCATTTCGATAATCTTACACTTCGGGATTTTTGCCCAAAGTCTTCATGGAAGTTGTATCCCTCAGGCAAAGCTTCGCATGTCCATGAACGGTACTCGAATCGGAGTCCGAACGAAGGAAACACGAACCTTTAATCGGAAAGAATTATAAAAGATTCATTAACAATTCAGTTAATTACCCTTGTGTCCATTTTCTCTTTTAATAACAAATCCTATAATTCCAAATATTTCCTAAAACGTTTTTTTGCAGCAAATGAAGATGTCGATTTGGGTTTTGGCTTGGGTTTTGCTAAGGTTTTGGGTTCGTCCCAAATTCGGGACTTTGGTTCGAAATTGGAGCTCTATCTTTAGCCACACTCACAAATGGGTCTCTTTGACCATTTTTGGAGCTTTGGTTTTTGGTTCTTGGCCATTAATGGAGGTTTTTTTCCATGGTTTGGTTTTCAAAGGTGAGATTGGCTATGGTGGTCTTCAACTTCAATGGAGGTCTTGGGTTTTCCGTTTGAGGCCTTGGTGAATCGTTGTTGATCCGAAATTAAACGCAGGTGGGTCTCGGCTTGGTACCCATATGTGGTTTTTTGCCTTTGCCATGGTTGTTGTAGCAGTAAAGCTGCGATGTGGTGTGGAACTGTTCGTACGGTCGATTGGCGGCCAAATCGTGGTCGATCGATTATTCCGAAATTGGCTTGCGATGCTACCAGTGTGCCCCTCAATTTTCACGCGGTCGACCGATACTCTGTATTTCGCTGCAATTTCCCTTTTTTCTTTCCCTTTCTCTTTTTCTTTCTTTAATTAAAAGAGACTTATCTCCTTTTATTTTTTTTCCTTTTATTTTTGTTTCCTTTTATCCCACTTAGTATAAAAGGGAGACTTATCTCATTTTTAGAAGATATCTTGTAATATTAGTTTTTTTTAGGAGAGTTCTAGGGTTTGGAAATATTGGGGATTTTTGTGGAGACCACCTATCTCCTCCATTGGTGTTGTGGTTTGCCACCCATTAATGTAAGTGGATATTATTTCTTATTTTGTTCCTTCTTTTTTCCATGCTTAGTTATTTATTTTCTTGCCTAGATAATTATGTGTAGTTAATTTAATTAGTGTTAATTTAATTAGCATGCTTTAATTAATTAGTTGCATTTTATTTAATGTCATTTATTATGTTTAGGGGCTAGATTAAAATAGGTTGTGTCGGATTGAACTCACCTAGAGTTGACGTGTTACTTTGCTTTGGTGATGGAGTTTTACGAGTTTATTTCGAGTGGGCTGTCCTAGTTATTACTCCTAGGAGATTTAACGGGGTATATCATGTATGCTCTGTATTTATGGCCTTGCGTGCGTAATTTCCGGGGTATTTGTTGACGCCAAAATCTTATTAGACTTTTATGAAAATTTAGGGGTGTGACAACTCTGGGTTTAATTAACTTTCGAAATGAGACTCAATCTTAATAACTCGTCGACCTATGTAACCATTTTATACTAATTAACTCAGGTGAGGGATATTCGACGCAACCTATAGTTTTTATTCGCTTTGTTAATTTTAGTTTAAATACACTCACCTAGTTTAATCTTTTCCTTTTTGTTAGGAATTAGCTTTTACACTTTTATTTTGAGAAGTACTAAACCAATTAAATTCTATTAACTCGTCTCTATGGATTTTTGATACCCGGACTCTATACTCCCTTAAAAGAGTGTAGTTATAAGTTTAGGTTTTTTGTATTGAGGCAGTGAACATAAAACGACGATCGGCATTTGACACGCTTTGCTTTTCACCCTTGATCACCAGGCTCTGAGATTGTGCTCAAGTTGAAGATGTCTTCAATAAAGGGGGCTTAGGTGTGTAAATTTTATCCACCAACTTTTTCACGACATGATGTATCCTTATGGAAGCTTTCACTGTAAAAGCACTAGATTGGCCTATTTAGAAACTATCAAATTTAGATGAAATATATATAAAAAAAAGTAAGAAGTATGTACTAATTGTATTCAGCCCACTCTAATCACTAGGACCACTAACAGTTTGCTCCTTTTTATTTGGGCCAAACTCCTAATTTCCTTTTAACTAAAAAAATTCTATTTTCAGAAATAGTTGCTCATTTGGGAAATCTTTGCCAACTTCAGGTTGGATATTCGAGGAGAAAAATAATAGTACCTAGGGGCCTTCGCATTGTCTTTTATCCCATAAATAAACCTCAAGAACTCCTTAGTTATATCGAACCCCGAATGCTACCTCCAATAAACCATCAACCCAAAGATCATCTTATATGCATTAGGGGGAGTCGGTTCGAAGCTACTCCAAACCCCCTTAAAATGCCCCTTATAATGGGGTGGGGAGAAAGATAAAGACCAACTTGTATAAACCAGACTAGGAAGCAAATCTTGTCGCTTGAACGTCGATCATAGACTCATTCCACAATGTTGGAAGACCTGCACTTTATGTCTAGAGGGATGTTGTATAAATCAAGGATGCCCAATAGCTCATCCTCAGTGATATCACAAGCGTGATGTTGAGCCTCGGTGGTTGTAGGGTCGTATGAGATAACAAAAATTAAAAAACTCCCTTTTACTGAAACTAAAATGGGAAAAGTAGAGGGTCTGAAGGTCGGTCTAGATGCCATTGACTCCTCAAATGAAGACCCTGAATCAAATACAACCCTATCAGAGGTCTTATCTGCATAACTTCTACCTCCTGATTGACGGTTGGCACCATTATAACTTGTGAAAGCCAAAATTTTAGATCAACTGTACTCAATGCTTGGGGGCTGATGAGTCGTCCCAATAAAAGAAGAGACACAGGGTATAAAATTTGGATTAGTGCGATTCCTTGGACATGATGAATAGCTTATAGAGGACTGGACTTCTTGACTAAAAAATCTTGGACTACTCTTGTTCAACTCATTGATGCATTTTAATACCCTCTCAACCCATGAGGCCTCACTCATAAAGGGTGAATTTTAAGAGTAAGAAGAGGATTTGGGGGTTTTTTACTCCTATAAACTAAGAATTTGGGTAAGAAGACCCAGAAATCCCTAAAACCTATAAAATCCTAGGACAACCAACTCAATGGCCACCGAAATGAACAAATCCACCAACCAGTAGGAAAATCAACAACAACAACCATAATATTTGACAAACCACAAGCCAAAAGATAAAGAAATTGCAGAAAACCCCTAGAAAATAGAGGGGGAGTGGCACTTGGAGTTCTAAACTGCAAGAAATGACTCAAGAACCACCAATAAATGGACAATGAACGCTATAAGGAAGAAACTCTCATCGGAAGTAAGTGTTTTAGGAAAGAAGGTAGTCGGGAAAAGGAAATTTTAGAAGGCAAGGGAGTTCTCTATCTAGATTGTGTAAGAAGGATTTGAGTTGTGAAAGAATGAAAAAGCAAGTATCATTAGTTTTTATACGTTTGAGGCGAAAATCATTACTTTTGATTAAAGGGCATGCCATAAGCCTCAAAACTGTGCGTAAACTGCCGTAAGCACATGCGCATTAATTATGACCTTCTGCTACTACTAGCATTTTACCGACAACCACCCCAAGTCCATACAATGTTCCAAAAAATTCATAAGTAAATGTGCTCGGTAAGTAACGAGTCAATGATATCCCAAGCCGACATAAAACCACGAGCCAATGGCATCTTAGGACTACAACTTCATACACTCAATTTACTTCGCACTTACCTAGAAGATGTAACACTCCAAGTTATATAATACAAGCTACAATCATGAACAAAGTCTTAGGGGCTATTATTATACCATAAATATGGGATGACACCTGGATATACCTTCCAATAGTAGATGAGGTTGCCATCAACAAATAGTCTGGTTGTCCCATATAAAGGTTAACTCGGCTAAATCTGACAGAACAGTTAGCCATGTTAGTTAGCACTGTCAGCTAACATTGTTAGTTAACTCCATTATAGCAATCATATACTTTATGACTCGATGATACCAATAACCTTTCTGTGTATGTGCTCAGGGGAAGATATGCAAATATTCTCCCCACATGTGTCAATAACTAACTTATGATTATTCTCTCAATATATAGGTAAAGTGTGTACTCACCTAACCTATAAAGGTGAGCCACATATCTATTTCCTTTTTATCTTCTCTAATAACTTATAAATAACATACATCATCTCCATATAAAGGGAATTTGAGATTATCCTTATAGTATGCCAAACTGTAGAGAGAACTTGAGAGCTTCATTCTTGTACTTGTCAATGACTTTTTCTTAGTAAATCAATATAATCAACACTGCACCTGTGGATGTAGGCATGATTTTGGGCCGTAGCACGTAAATCAGGTTCTTATTCTCTTTTTCTCATATTTCTATAACTTTATCATGTGTTAGTAATTCAGTAAATCTATTTCTTATATGTTATTTTCGGGTAATTAATATATTTTAGCTAAGATAATCAATATACCAATTATAAACGATAATAATCACTATGATCCAACTCACACATTCACTTTGTTTATCTCATTATTTTTGATGTGCGAAAATATGACTATATCCACACATCCTAGTGTGTTAAACACTTAAAGATAGGGTAAACTATATTAAATAGCCGAGTATCACTATGTTGACGAGTGAATTCCAAATATACTTGTATTTGACATTTTCTCCATTGAAGTCATCCCATTTCACCTTATTATATTAATTGGGCATATAAAAGGACAAATCTACCAATTAGAAAACTCAATATGAATTAATCAATGCGTGTGCACGTGTGTGTGTGTGCGCGCCATGCTGATTTAGATTGTTTGGCGACGAGATTAACGATAGTGCATTTTTATTTTGAGTTTTTTTTCAATTTTAGTTTGGTGGATTTGGTGGCACGCTTATGATATATGGTATGTGGTATGTTGGATTTAGAATTTCCTATTCAGAATCATTATATGCATAGTGGATTTTCCACTCATAATTTTTTACTAGATTTGAGGTTCATATAAATAATATAACAAGTTTCTCTCTCTCTCTCTCTCTCTCTATATATATATATATATATATATACGTGATCGAGGGGAAAACTGAGCGTCCGTGTAATACCATAATCATTGTTATCGATTTCCTACCGCAATACAAAAAAAATCCTAAACTTTAACTACACTCTTATGGAGTATAGCAGCTAGTTTGGGTATCAAATCCATGAGTAATGTTTGATAGATTTTTGATTTATTACTTCAAAAATAAAGTGTAAAAGATGATGATGGGGTGAGAAAGGAAAAAAGGGAAAACTAAAGAAGTTAACTAAACCTAATTAAAACTAACAAAATAGGGATTAATCAATATGAATGAGAGATAGGGTTGGAATACAATCCCTCAAACCCTGGTACATTTACCTGCTATAAAACTAGTTGTGAATTAAATAATCGATTAGACCCGGACTTTATTAATTTTAAGCATTACATATATGAGGGTATGAGCCTGCATCATACATAATCAAGAATAGAAACAAAGCGGTGTCGAAATAGCTGACGCACATGTCGCAGTCTTAAACACCCCGGTTACTTAAGGCGAAGAAGGTTAAAAGATCTACGATGTTTGTATTTACTACACAACACGATTCATTCAATATTTAATTCAAAACCAATTTTCTGTACATGTAAACTACATCGGGTTGGGTTCATGCACCCCAACCCTTAAAAATCTAGCTAAACATGATTAAACTATGCTTAAACAAGAAATCTATTTTGCATGAATTCATAATTGCGTAAAAAAAACCTAAACTTTAACTACACTCTTATGGAGTATATAGGCTAGTCTAGGTATCGAATCCATAGGGAATATTTGATAGATTTTAATTGATTTATTACTTCAAAAATAAAGTGTAAAAGATGATGATGGGGTGAGAAAGAAAAAAAAAGGAAAACTAAAGAAGTTAACTAAACCTAATTAAAAGTAACAAAATATAGATCAATTAATATGAATGAGAGATAAGGTTGGAATACGATACCCCAAACCTCAGTATATTTACCGGATATAAAAGCAATTATAAATTATATAATTGATTAAACCCAGACTTTATTAATTTCAAGCATTACATATATGAGGGTACATGACCTCATCATACATAATCAAGAATAGAAATAAAGCAGTGTAGGAATAAGTGACACGCACGTCGCACTCTTAAACACCCTGGTTACTTATGGTAAACGAGGTTAAAAGTCCTACGACGGTTGCAACAACTAATTAACACGATTCAATCATTTATTTAATTCAGAAAATCATTTTTATATCCATGCAAACCACACCGGGTTGGGTTCATGCATCCCAACCCTTAGAAATCTAGCTAGACATGATGAAACTATGAATAAACAAGGAATCTATGTTGCATGAAATCATAATTGTGTGAAAAGTGAGATTAAACATGAGAAATTATAATAAAAGTGCTGAAAATAAAGATTACCAAGATTGAAGAACAAGAACATGCAAGAAGAAATCAAAACTTGAAGAAAAATCGAAAAAGCTCTTCAATTAAAGGTGCAAAATATGTAAATTCTTCTCCTAGATGTTCCTTCTTGTTATGAAGCATTTAGGTAAATGAAATCGGAATAAAAACAGTCATAATGACTAAATATATAGGGTAGAGGACGTTTAGAAGAGTCCCCCCAAAACATAACTCTTTTGGCTAAAAGATAAGGACACAATTAAAATTTCGTATCTGGCATTTTGTCACACTTAGAAAGCGTGAATAATTTTGTAACGGTTCTATAGCGTGACTAATGGCTGGACCGATTCGGTTATGGTCCATGGGTTCAGTTCGGCCTTAACAGTTTTGCCTTGGATTTCTTTCTCAACTTCAAATGGGCATAACTTCTTCACCACAGCTCGGATTGGGTTGCCGTATTTCTTGTGTTCTTGTAATTTCGAGCTCTCCAACTTTTTAGTTGTCCCCACCTCCGGAATATGGCTGCAAAATTATAAAAATGCCCTTGAACTCTCCATTTCTTGGTTTCTTTCACTGTTTTGAGTTCTCTTTCTCACTTTCTTGCATGACATACCTGTAAAACACATAAGAGATACATAAAATACGAAATACTTGCAAAAAAGGGTTAGTAGCATAAATATGAGATAGATTCATATAAATTACAATGCACGGGAACATAAAAGTACCGAAACTAAGGGGATAAATGTGAAGAATTTATGCCTAATCAATACGCGTGCGTGTGTGTATTTAATATGTTAAAATTTTCCCTAAATCGCAATCATAGACCAACCATATTCCGATACCTACATACTAGCCCTTTACAACCTAAGGTCCAACAAATAATTCTCGCAGACATCCATAGCCTAATGATTTTATTGTCCACTTACCATAACGATTGAGTCCGGGATCACGATCACAACCTACGTTAGTTTCTCCACACTAAACCTAATTCACATACCTCAACTTGACCTAGAAAAACCCATACCCAAAGGTAAACTTGTGACTTGAATTCTTTCTCAAAAGCCTCTGAAAAATTCAAATAAAATAAAATATTTTGACCTACCAAACATGTAGATTGTTTGTCTAACCTCACCATACTTAATGTCTCATTGTTCCATTATTGTTGCAGAAGATCATCAATGAGGATCCACATTAATGACTCTCAACCACATTAAATGTCACACTTAATGCCATTTTCCTGCCAAAGAGTGTCAATATTTCTCCTTCTCTAACTATAAAAACCTTTAACACTTTATTTATGGTAATATAATTTTGGTGTCATACTTTCAATTCTCCACTCTTATTCTCTCTCATTTTATATTTTTCTATCTTGTTCATTTCTATAGTCAATAGAGCATTTGCACCTTAGCCTTTAAGCACATGTAACAATACTTTTGGTTCATCATTAATATAAGAAATAGGCATCACAATTTTCATGGAATTAGACCAAACTCCTTGGCTTGAAATATATATATATATATATAAGAATGCTCTTGTGCTGACTAGTTCGCATTTTAAGAATGCGGACCGGACATGTGTCAACTAACGGTCCGGCTAGAAACTATCGTCTAAATTATAGGCACACTCTCTCTCTTTTCTGAGCTCACCGCCAGGTGACACATGTCCGGTCCGCACTCTTAAAATGGGGACTAGTCCGCACAAGAGCAGGACTGTATATATATATATATATATATATATATATATATGGAGATGATCACAAGTGAACCTAAAAAGCGGACTTTTTAATGGACCTTAATAAAAAACACCTAATAACCCACTAATTTTAATTTCTATGTTGTAATTGGTCCGTGCTATTAGCAACAGACACACATGTCGATTGAATATTTTTCTTACAACCCCCCTCCCACGCCCCACCATGAGTAAACATTTCAACAACTTAATTTGTAGACATAACATTCCTCAATGAAGATGAAAACGCAGAGTAAAAATATAAATGATTTTGTTTTTACAATTTTCTTATTCTTTTTACTTAATTTCTATTTTAATCCGAAGATAGAGTTGAAGCTACTTTATAAAAAATTTAGTACGAAAAAATTAATTAAATTATTTTTAATAAATATTTAAAAGTTACTTAAAAAATAATGAAATCCTAACAAAATACAGCAAAGTGTTACAAATTATTGGGGGGAGGGGGCTAAACATACCAAAAAGGAGTACCTATTGGGTAAACACAGTTCAAAAACTTATAATACATATTCATGCATCTTAAAAAGAAAATTGATTGATCTTTTTAAATGCAAAAAAAAAAAAACAAGAGAAATAATTAATAATATAAAGCTGCTAAACAGGGGATCGCAACAGCCAATTGAGATTGACTATGATGTAATCTCTCTTTGTAATCATCAATAATTGGTGGAGAGGTTGTTAGTTTTTTGTGTTCCAAATCCATTTAAGTAATGTTCCTACCAATTTAATATTGTATATTAGCCTAGTATTGAAAAGTTTGGGAAGGACACAATAAAAGTGAGTTAGGTATAGGAGGGGTTAGATGAGATTATAATCTAATCTAGTGGAGTGTGTGTTGAAGCATTAGATCATCCTAATATGCCCCATTGTCATTATAATTAATTTGAAGATGTCCTTTCACATATGTTTTTAAATTCTTGATGCCCAATATGCCTCAAGAATGTCCAATTTTAATTTAAAAGCAAAAAAAAAAAAAAAAACTAAGTCAACCGATTTTCTAGGAGGCATCACATTCATATTTGATTAAATTGATGATTAAGCGCTATTAAAACAAAAATATATGACATGAACAAGGTGTTGATAGTGCCTTGTAAGAAACGAATATTCTATAAAGAATGTGATAAAGAAGAAAATAATCACGCAAGAACACCAAATTTACGAAGTTCGTTAGATTGTCTATTTGTGTACAAAAAGGGTACTAAAATTCTTTTTTTTTTAATAAAATTTTACAATGGAGTATTCTTACATGCAAAACCTTTTAGAACAACACAAATCTCGAAGGGTAACACAAATAAACTACTCAAATACAAAAATAAATCCGATCAAACAAAGATTATGCGAATTGAGAACATAAAACAAACTTGTGATTCACTCAACATTGTACGTAAGTCATTGCGTTTAAATTTATTTCATGTTAATCTAATTAGTTTTTTGTGTATTCGGTTTGTACTATACATTAGTCAAGTATTTACCTTGTACAACAAGTTTGTGTCACGCCGGTTTGGATTTCCTCACATGAATGCAATGTACAATCCCGACTTCAAACCCTGTTGTGGATTTATGATTACGCGATGCAATTGTGTTACTTATTTATTTAATTGTATTTGACGGATAAATTTGTCAATACCGGAACCATTGTGATCAAATTCAAAATTGTCAACTTTGTAATCTAATCATATTAAATTACCAAGTATTATTAAATATTAGAAAGTCTTCTATAAATCAAACAGTAATAATTTTCAAACAAAGATTATCTAAGTATCCTGATAACCCTAAAGCTATGCATTTGGTTGTAAATAGCCTTTGTTGAGTAATTTTTAGGGCAGTTAATAAATTGGCCCTAGTTACAAAAATCATCTCTTCATTGGTCACCTCAAAATAAGTTTTCCTCACTAAATTTTATTTGCACATTAGGTAAATATTATTACACATTTTCTAATGAGATCTGTTTGAACAAAAATGTCCTTCAATGTGATTTATTAGAGAAAAATATAATTTATAGGACTTAACAAGTGAAATCAATTGATAAAAATCTCTAATTTTAAATGACACTTCAGACTACACTTATGTGGAAGTTTGTGTCAATATGTATTGTTGAGTGAAAGGAAATTCATTAAAATTAGTTTGAAATATAATTTTACAAACAAATGAAAAAGAGTTGAAGGCATGTTTAGTTGTGAAAAATAAGGTCGTTTTCTAGATTATTTTTTTTTACAAAAATCATAAAAATTGAAAATTAGAAAATGCGTTCAAATTTGATATTTTTTAAAAACAGAAAATTAAAAAACACTTTTCCAAAATTTTCAATTTTCCAAAAAAATGGAAAACAATTTTAGCAAGTTTTCACCAATTTCCAGTATCCCAAAAATTAAATTTTAACCCTGAATTTTCTTTGACTTGCCTCTAAATTCTTAACCTTTTAGTAAATTACATTTTAATCTTTTAGTTTTCTAAAATTGATATTTTGGCCTTAAAAGTTTTGAGAATTATATTTTGGCCCTTGAAATTTCTAAATATTTTATTTTGCCTTTTTTGATTGTCTATAATTACATTAAGACCCTGAACTCTCTATAATTACATTATAACCCTAAATTTTTTTAAATTATATTCGATCCCTGAATTTTTATAAACTACAACTTGAATACAATAATTTATCTATCATATGAATGCAATTTCTTGTTTGCTAATTTTTTTCATAGAAAATAAAAATTAATGAAAATGAAAATAGTCGTTGAAAACAAATATTTACAATTAAACAATCGTAGAGTTTTTATTTTATATATTTCTGCAATTTAACGTTAAATTTATGATATGCAATTTAGCCTTAAATTGATGAGGAGTGGAGATTAGATGTGTATATTTTATTATAGAAAAATGCTGGACAACCCGGGTCCTAGCACCGGGCTAGTACCGGGTTGTCTAGTTGGCAAATTAATTGATCTTTATTTGTTCTCATTTATCTAGTTGGCACCTCATTTATTTAGTTGATACCTTATTTTTTAATATAGATTTTTTCAAAAAAAAAAAAAATCTTATTTTCAATAAAAATATGTTTTTTTAAAATAAAACTATATTTTTTTTTTAAACATTATTTTTAACTCGTTTAGTCCCTTCAACACCCATTTACCCAATATTCTCTTATTTTTACAGGTCCGCGCCAGCGACACCCATTATTTTTAAGTTTATTTTTTTTAATTGGCCGACACTATCTCTCGGGTTGTCTAGTATTATTTTTTTTTTGCTTTTTTTTTTTGTTATCTTAACTCATTTAGTCTCTCAAATATCCATTTACTCAATATTTACTTATTTTTAACGGTCCGCGCCAGCGGCACCCTTTTGTGTTTCTAAAAGAAAAATGCTAGACAACCCGGGTCCTAGTACCGGGTTGTCTAGTTGGCAATCTTATTGGTCCTTATTTGTTCCCATTTATCTAGTTGGCACCTCATTTATTTAGTTGACGCCTTATTTTTTAAAAATAAAACTATAATTTTTTTTTTGTTTTTAAAAAATTATTTTTAACTCATTTAGTCCCTTCAACACCCATTTACCTAATATTCTCTTATTTTTACAGGTCCGCGCCAGCGGCATCCATTATTTTTAAGTTTATTTTTTTTAATTACCCTGACACTATCTCTCAGGTTGTCTAGTATTATTTTTTTTTTGCCTTTTTTTTTGTTATCTTAATTCATTTAGTCTCTCAAATATCTATTTACTCAATATTTACTTATTTTTAACGGTCCGCGCCAGCGGCACCCCTTTGTATTTCTAAAAACTGTTTAAAAATAAAAATAAAAAGTTTTTTATTTATATTAAACTAACTTTTATTTTTTGAAACAGTTTTTTTCGAAAAAAATATAAATCTATATTTTCAATTAAAATATGTTTTTTAGAAATAAAACTATTCTAATACGAAATTTCTTTTTTTTTTTAAATTATTTTTAACTCATTTGATCCCTAAAACACTCATTTACTCAATATTATCTTATTTTTAAAGGTCGGCACCAGCGGCACCCATTATTTTTAAACAATTTTTTTTAATTTTATAACATTTAAAACAATTTTTGTATTTCTTAAAACTGTTTCAAAATGTAGAAAAAATATTTATATTAAACAACTTTTCTTTTTTGAAACAGTTTTTTTCAGAAAAAAAAATCTTTTTATATTAAAATAGTGTTTTTAAACAATACATTTTTTTAAGTTTATAAAAAATATTATTTTTTAATAAAACAGTTTTTTTTAAATAAAAAAAGGTTAAATAATGGTAATAAATCACATAAAAAACCAAAGGAAAAAAAAAATAAAAAAAAAGATTTCCACCCTCAACTAACCCGGGGTTAACACCCGGGTAGTATAGCATTACTCTTTATTATAATATGATTGGATAGTCAGACATGATTTTGAATGATATATCCCGTCACACGCCCTGTTTGTTGTTAGAGAAAGCTTTTGATTACACTTTTGAACAATTTATTATGCTAATACTACTAACAGGTAGGCACGAAATTGGTACTTGTTATCTGCAGATTATCTGTAACGCATTTGCAAGCTAACATCCGTAATTGCAAAGTTGTCCAATGCTGGGCCCTTTAAGCCTTGCCTTACTAACGTTTTAGATATAAGATCAACTAAAAAAAAAAAAAAAAATTAAAATATTTTTTAATACACATTTAATTTAAGAGTTTTTATTTTATTTCAAAAAGTCATCGCCACATTAAAAATAAAAAAGACTCAGGACTTGGTTCTCTATTCTGAAAACTCGATTTAAACACTGTTTTTAAATACAGTTTTAAAATTCAGTTTTTTGTGTTTATAATTATTGGTGTGCGTTTGGTAAACTTGTTTTTAAATACAGTTTTTTGAAAATTTAACAAAATTGACAAACATGTATATTTATATTATACATATATGTATGTATATATATATGCACATACATAAAAATTTCATACATACATGATATATGAATATATACATACATACATACATACATACATACATACATACATACATACATACATACATACATCATAAATTATATACATGTATATTTAATATTATATATTTTTATGTATATTTAATGAGATATGTTGGGGAGTTTAACTACCCTCACACCCACACGTATCTTCCTTCTCTCTTTAGGTTAGAGATATATTGGGGGGGTTTTGTGGAGTGTTTCCCCTCTCCTCATTGTTTTTGTGTAAGACCCACCATTAATGTAAGTTTATTATTCATTGTCATATTCCTCTTATTTATGCTTTGTCCATTTATTTCCATGCTTTCCATTAATTTCTCATGCCTATTTTAATTTATTTCTTGTCTAGAGTAAATTTGTAGCGTTAAACTAATTAGTTGTTTTAATTAATTAGTTGGTTGAAATAATGCTTTTATTCATATTTAGCTGCTAATTTAAATTAGGTTGTGTCGGATTGAACTCACTTATGGTTGTTTGGTTGCTTTGCTTTGGTGATGGTGTTTACATATTTATTTCGAGTGTGTTGTCCTAGTTATTACGCCTAGGAGATTTAACGGTATATATCATGTATGCGTTGTATTTACGATCTTTCGTGCATAATTTTTGGGATATTTATTGACGTCAAAATCTTATCAGATTTTTATGCGGATTTAGGGGTGTGACAACTCTGGGTTTAATTAACTATCGAAACGAGACTCAATCTTAATAACTCATCGACCCATGTAACCATTTTATACTAATTAACTCGTGGTGAGGGATATTTGACGCAACCTATAGTTTTTATTTGCTTTGTTAATTTTAGTTTAAATACACTCACCTAGTATAATCTTTTCCCTTGCTTATCTTTTATTTTGTTAGCAATTACCCTTTTACCCTTTTATTTTAGAAGTATTAAATCAATAAAATTCTAACAACTCGTCTCTGTGAATTTTCGATACCCGACTTACTGCTATACTTGTATCGCAAGTGCAGTCGTAATTTAGGTTTTTGTATTAATGCGGTGAAACGAAATCAACGATTAGCGTTTTGACGCGACGCTACTTTTCACCCTTAATCAAAATGTGTGTGTGTGTCTATATAATGATATTGCATGTATACTTCGCAATAAAATTATATACATACATATTGTGATAATATTTATTAATACATATGTAGTATATGTATATTTTATATTATTCAATACATGTATAAAACTATATATAAGTATCATGCATCTATTCATATTATTATTAACATATGGATCTTAGTATATTATATAATTTAATAATATAAATATACGAATTTTTTTGTACGTGTACATTTATATTTTTTTATTTATAAGAATTGCACATATATTAATGTATTATGTATGTATATTATATATTAAGGTATAAATACATTAAAATATTAAGAATGAATAATTCTGAGTTGAAAAATAAAAAACAGAAGTTATATGTGCTTATGTGTTTTTATGTGGTGAGAGACTTTTTAAAACACCATTTTGCTTATGTGTTTTTATGTGGTGAGAGACTTTTTAAAACAAAATAAAAATACTTACACCAAACGTGTATTAAAAAATATTCGAGGGATTATTCTATAAATCCTTCTTAAAAATATGGAGAAAATGCAAATGATTAATTTTACAATGGCGCAATTTAACCCATCATTATATTTAACACACGAACAATGTGACCCTAGAAAGAGTCCGTTATGGTCAACAATTTTTTTTATACTTGTTGATTCTCTTGTCCTCCTAAATCATTTATTGAGATATTCAAGAATCAAGATAGTGCCACTAAAATATTTGTGAACTCATCCACACACTTTAGCAATCTCCCCATACCCACCTATTAAGATGATACCCCTCATATCAAACTCACTCCTCAAATCCATCAAGAAGCTATCGAGTCTTATAAAAACTGATTACTCAGTAGGTTGATTCTGTCAAAGGGTCAAAAACCTATTACTGTTGTTGATTTGAAAGGTCTCCTCGACAACGCTTGGAATGCGTCTCATGCATGGAGAATCATCTCAAAAAGGTAGAGGATTCTACAGTATATACCTTTATTCTATGGAGGATTTGAAGAAATCATGGATTATTTGACCTCTCAATCTTACGATTGGCCAATTTAATGTTATGAAATGGTGTCTGAAATTCTCACCTACAAATTATGTTCCTTTTAAAGCTCATGTGTGGGTTCAACTTCTAAATTTACGGGATGAGTTTGACATCCTCTCCTTATTCTCGAGATTGTGCGGGGAGTAGGAAATTCGATTCGTAATGATTTAACTACATTGGAGCAATGATATGGCCTCATCATTACCAACATCCTTGCCTTACCTCCATCACATGGGGTCGGCCACATGGATTCTCCCTTTCCATTCTAATCTATTATAAGCAATAGTTTCATTCAAGTTTAAATCCTTAAGATCTCTCCCAATAATTTCCTTCCATAATAGCTTAGGGCGACCCCTTCCTCTTTCACCCTTAATTTTCAATAATCTTCCTCTTGTTATAGGTTCATCTACTGGTCTACGTAGAACATTTCCATACCATCTAAGTTTACTTTCTCTTAATTCATCGGTACTTGGAGCTACTCCTAACTTTTCTCTCACATAATGGTTTTTAATCTTGTCATTTCCAGTAATTTCTATATGTTAGAATTCTTATCGAAGTTGATTTTTCTTTTCGATACCTAGTGTTGTTATCGTGGAAGTTGATAGGGTTAATGTTCCATTCAAGTTTAAATTTGAATGATTACCATCCTTCTCTGATTTTTGTGGTTGTGTTGTCCACCCAATCTTGACATGTAACATGATAAAAAAGAATTGTCATAGTGTGAAGATTCCTGTTCAAGTTGGTGGAAAACCCAAGTCTGTTCAGCAGCATGGTTTAAATTTTCAAACTTCAAAGTTGTTTATGTGTCCAGATTCTGCCGAGATGCATGGGTCAAATTTGGCCATATTAGATGGGTCTTCGTTAATTTTTGATGGGGTTGTCAACAAATCTCAGATTACACCGAATTTTTTTGGCAAGTAACGGAGTAGGATTTCAAGCTAAGAAGAACGTATCAGCCGTCTTTTGTGGAATAGAAAAAGTTGGTATAGTTCCTCACATGGCTCAAACAAATAAGGATCAAGATAACAATAATTTTTCTGAAGCAACGAGTTTGAAAAAGCTCATATGGCTATTTTAAATTGAGAGACATTTGAAAATGAAAATCACGTGGCTCAAATGTGTGAGGAAAATAGGCCTTTAGTTATTATACCCACTATTTCGGATCATAACAAAATCCATCAAGTGCCTTTGGTAAAATGTCAGTGTTGATACCAAAATTTACCACCCTACGTGGACCAATTATAAACCAACACGTGTCATCCAATGTGGCTCAAATCCAAGTCAGCATGATGCAAAAGCCCGACCAATAGGGCAACCCGACTAACTGGAAAGATCGACCAACTGTCAAAAATCCAACTTGTATTGCCAACGACATACAACCTGTATAACTAGTGAAGCGACGATATTAGTATATTGCATTCTCATTATGTATTGATGTAAATTCCTAACAAATGAGGGCATTCCATCCTTTCACACGACAACTATCAGTACCCCTCTTGGGATATAAATACATTGTATCACCCTCATTACAAGGGATCAAAAAATAAATCAAGGCAGTCAATACATAACAGTGGACATAGGATTTTCCATTGAGCCTAACCACTTTAAAAATCTCTTTGTCTTACTTGTTTTTATTTATTTATCTATGATCAATCAATTAGGCTTAGTCTAGTTTTTCGCATCAACAATCAATGTAATGAATAAAGGAATGAGGAACTGCCCGCCATTCTTAAACCCATAATATCGGTCAAACCGACTCGGGAGGGTTTTGACAAATGTCTAAGACCTTTGATGTGGATACCAACAAAAAAGTTATTGCGATAGCCAAAACAAAGGCAGTAAATTAACTCATCCAATATCCTTGGAAATTAAAAATAATAAGGCGTTTCCTTGAAATATGGGATAGATGGAGCAAATGGCCATGTAGAGATGGGTTATGAAAATAGCATGTCTTAAGTAGCTTCCAACTTATGGAGAGGAATAAAGCTAACAGTTACCAAAAATATTATATCCGCTAATAATTAAGGTCATGGACCTAGAAGATTGAATTTTTTGGCCAAATATGGAATAGTGTTGCAAGAGGGGAACAACGATGTTATTTCAGGTTCAATGGAAATAATGTCAACTACAAAATTAAAAAATTAAAAAGAGCAAGAAATAATAGTTTTTTGACTCTTTGGGAGACGTGCAACCGGTGGTAGATCTCTAGTCCTAGCAAGTGAAGATAATAAAAGAGCAAGAAACAACAATTTTGAAAAAGATCCAGACTTGCCGAAGAAGACTGAGGAACTAGAGGTGAAAGTAGGAATGATATCCTTTGGATGCCACTTCATCGCAGGAGGAGATGTGATTACAGAAAGTAAAGCATACTTAAATGAAGCCAAAACTTACTTAAATGTTAATAGATTGATATGGTTGAATCCAGTGATAGTCAACCGAGGAAAGCCAACAAAGACAGGCTGGTGATTAGATTCTCCAAAAATGATCTCAGTGGGGTACTTTATCCTCATGATGATTATTACTTACAGAGTTCATTATGGTAGAGTTGCAAGGATATTGGTTGATATGAGATTTCAGTTAATGTAATGTTCTATAACTATTTCCAAAGCTTAGGGCTGAAGGACAGTAAACTAGAACCATATCATAGATCTCTCATTAAATTTGCATGAGAGAAAGTTTAACCATTAGGAATGATGAAGCTAGAAGTTTTGGTCGGTACCTGGCCAGCGAGTAGGAAAGAAAGAATTCGTTTCTTTGTATTAGATAAAAATATCCCATAAACTTACAATATCATCCTAGGAAGAGTAATAATAAAGCAGTTAGAAATTGTGCCATCTACGGTGCATCAATGCATGAAGTTTCCAAAAAATTTTGAAGTTACATAGTAAATGACAACTAGAAAGAGGCTAGGGAATGCTATTATACTTTATCCGACTAACAGGAAATCCAAATGAAGGTTCCACATCAACACTCTAGATCCTCAAGAAGAAGAAAAGTTGGTAAAGGGGAAAGTTATGGAATAAATATAAGTTATTGTTTGAATGATGAGAAACCAGAAAGAACTACCCAGATTGGTTCAAGATTGCTTCCCTTTCTAAAATAGGAATTAACTGCATTCCGTAGAGAAAGGAAAATGTATTCTCTTGGAGCCACGAAGATATGCTAGGGATTGATCCAAACATCATTTTCCACGAGATTAATATCAATCCAAATTCTAATCCAATTAAGCAAAAACGAAGAGTTTTCAGCCCTTAGAAGAATACGACAATCCAGAAGGAAGTGGAGAAATTACAACGAGCACAGTTTATTGAAGATGTGAAGTACCCTTATTGGTTAGCTAATGTGGTAATGGTTTAAGAAGAAATATGATAAATGACGCATATGTGTAGATTTCACAGTTCTCAAAAAATCATGTCTAAAAGATCATTTTTCTTTACCAAGGATTGATCAATTAGTTGATGCTACAACAGGTCATGAGTTACTCAGTCTTATGGATGCTTATTATGGTTATAATAAGCATAAGATGAAACTTAAAGACGAGAAAAACACTTCCTTTATTACCAGTCAAGGAACTTTATTATTATAATGTTATGCCCTTTGGATTGAAGAACGCTGGAGCAACCTATCAGAGTTAGCGAACAAGGTTTTTGAGGATATGCTCACTAAGATCAAATTTACCGTTGATCACATTGCGGACTTGGCTCAAACCTTTGATCAACTGGAGAAACATCAGATGAAGCTCAACCCAACCAAATATATTTTTAAAGTACATAAAGGAATGTTCCTTAGGTACATCATAAATCAGAGAAGAATAGAAGAAAACCCTGCTAAAATTAAAGCCCTACTGGAAATGCAGTCCCCGACCAGTAAAAAGAGGTTCAAAAGCTGACAGGAAGGGTAGCTGTATTAAATCGTTTTGTCTCCCGAGAAACTTATAAATATCTTCTATTCTTTAAGGTGCTTAGAAAGACCTTTGAGTGGAATGACTAATGTGAGAAGGTTTCTCTGGAATTCAATAATTACTTGGGTTCTCCAAAACCATGGAGCAGTGTTATAGTGGTAAGAGTCAGTCACCACAACCATAGAGAGATACTATGAATAATAAGAAATTTGTGGTGCGATTTGATCGCAAATCCTCTTATCAGTTTTTTAAATAGAGAGGCAAAGGAGATTTTAATACTTTTTTTAGAAGGATTGTACAGTGGTCGGTCATGAAGAAAATTTGACATGTTAGTGAACTTCGTACCCGATAAGGTGGATACGAAGAATAAAAAAGGTCCATAAGTTAATAACGAACTCATGGGTAGAATATACAATCATGGATGGATAAATTCGTCTAGAATAACTGACACCATTAATGTTAATGTCGTACATTCATAATTTGATATCAACACTTTCGTGAGAAGGGAGCTAAGAGAGTTAGAGAATCTATTTTAAGGGCAGGACTGGATTTAATGGTGCTAGTGAGGCACCACATGATGGGATATTAGAGGACCTATTTTAAAGATTGAGATCAACAGAATCCCTACCATGTGACGGTAAATTTAGTCAGGCTTGTCAAGGCCAATAACGAGTCCCATAGGGCTAGTGGAGCCAAAGGGAAAACGTGGGTAGCAATTCGGGTCAAGACTACCAGGTATGTGAGAAAGATAACCCCGACATGGTCAGTGGGTTTAGAGAAAGGGGAATGACAAAGATAGGTGTATTATGTGTAAAGAGTGGGAATACATATATGGATGTTGTCCGCAACAAATTAGGGAACATGAACGGGATGTCTAGTAGGGGCAACAATTATAAGAAGTTTTTGGGTTCGATTGGGACGAGGGTGTTATGTCTGGGAGCCATTTGAACCGCTAGTACTACTAATAATTAAAAGTATGAGTTTTATCCTGGGGTGATTGGGGTCTATTTTGTGTGACCCGAGCGAGTCACAATGGTTTATTAAAATGAGATTTGCATGTGAAATGGGATTAGTAGAGGTGTCATTAATATTAATATAGTGTGTTTATAATTACCATTGAGTTGCGGTGCTCTCTTTGGTTCCATCGACAGGGAAGTATGTGTGGACACTAATAGGATGTTTTACATTATGTGGTGGTTTTTGCTCCTTATGGAGGTTATAAAAGGAGAGCATATTATTACCTTGTGTAGTGACTGGATACCGAGGTTTTGAGTAGTAGTAGACTGTATGGTAAGATGCTCGCTATGCGCGGGTGAGATATTCTATTTCGCGAGGCATCACCTGAAGCAGGGTCGAGCCTATATATATATTGTATTATGTCATAAACTTCGGTGACTATATTTGTCTCATTATGTTTGATCCCAGTGCGTGGGGAGTTTTACTAATATGATTCAGGGTATATCGATTTACCATTGAGCGAAGAGATTTAGCTCATTATTGTTTACGCATTGATAACTTAATGATAGTGAGAGGATCTTATTATGTGACCCCTTGAGAGACATGGTCACTGGCGATTTGATTTATGTGTCTAGAGACAGGATTTGTGATATCTTAGTTATGTGCTTTTGACCCATGGATTTCGTTGATAGTTCTATGGAATAATGCATTAGGGATAGTTATTTTAATCTTCGTTGCATGATGTTACACAAAGACCTTAATAAATGTTGGGAGTAGTGAGATGTTGTTGGATGCTAGTGCATCAATTTTAAATGTTAATTATTAAACACGTAGAGGAAACACTTTGAGCTGAGAGCTTTTATTTGATATAAGACCTGTAGAGCCACGTAGTGCTGTGTAGGAATCCCTAAGAAGATTTTTGTACCATTAGTTGATGGGTGGAGTAGTATCGAGGAAAAACCAAATCATTTTAACATGATAACCGAGTTTAGACACATGGTATAGCCATGTTGAGAATGCAGGCCGAACTTGAGATAAGTATGTTACGTATGGGACGTTAGAGATGATTGTGCAGATGTGCACGAGATATAGGGTGTATAGGAACCCTGGTTAATTTGACCTTCAGTATCGTCCATGATAAGGAGGCGTGGTTATAAAAAGTGTTGGGAATTATGTTTGTGGGCCAGTCAGAAACATAAGTGGAATAATATGATGGACTAAAATTAGTTTGAGGAAAGGAGGTAGTCTGGCTATGTGTATATCACAAGAAAATTCTTACGACCGAGGTGAGTCGAAAGACGTTGGAAGCAAATGTAAAAGGTTTCCCATGACAAGGGAGGACCCCATAATTTTGAGAAGTGGAGCGGAGTATCACCTAATCGAATGCGTAAAGTGGTTTGTGTATAAATATGTTATTGATTCTAACAGATGGAAAAGAGCTTAGGAAGTGCATAGTTCTAGGGCAAACGCACGAGCTATGATTTTTTTATATCTAAAAAAAAGGAAATAAGACGTTCCACGTGACGTGAAATGTTGAGTGTGTGGATATCAAATTGAGTGAGACGTAGTGAAGTTTTCTCCAAGTGAGGAACTCGTAAAGGGAAAAGGTTGGTCTGATATTTCCCAATAGTGATAGATTAATGATTCCAATGATGGAATGGATACGCAAACTAATAAAGTTCACTATTGGATTATCAAAATCGCGAATGAGTAAGGATTTTCTTTGGATTGTGAAGTGAATTGACCATGAACAGAATAATCATTATTCATTTGGGGTGTGTTATACTACTAGGAAGAATGCCCAACATGTTATTAAAGAGGAGAAATGAACCAACACAAGGTGCCGCCCAATATTATTTTAAATCAGGAGGAAACCCTCGAGTCCCACCTTGGATAGAGAGTGTCAGGAGGCGATGTGAGCGGAGTTGTGTCTTGAGTTAGACGTGTCAATCGTAGGCCGATGGATAGTCAGAAGGGGTGA
This sequence comes from Sambucus nigra, assembly GCA_949130495.1. Classification (NCBI taxonomy): domain Eukaryota; kingdom Viridiplantae; phylum Streptophyta; class Magnoliopsida; order Dipsacales; family Adoxaceae; genus Sambucus; species Sambucus nigra. The sequence goes on from OX422220.1 coordinate 21,464,381, forward strand.
CATATAATGAGGCGGAATGCGATAATTCAGTATTTGGACTCTTGGGGGTAATTAAAAATATTAACTACAACTGATAGAGCTGCATGTGATGAATTGTAGCTAGATATCAATTGCGAAGTGACTTCTGAGGCTTCATAGGAAGAAATTTTTTACCCACCCTTTGGATAGTTGAGAAAGGGAAAATAACAAGTTTCTCGGACCAGGAGTAATTCATGGTCCGTCGACAAGGATTGAGTTAATCCTTATTATTTTCATATAGTTATGGAACGTAGTGAGAGTACATTAATGTGAAGCAAATTTTTAAGCCAAGACATGAGTGGTCGGGATTGTTGAGGTTGTCGCTCATGAAGAGAGAAGACGTGGTATAGCCATAAAGAAAATTGACACCTATAGAAGTGGGGATTTTTCTAACTTAGAGATGATAGAGCCAGTAGAGTATAGGGTTGTCTTTTGAGACATTGTTATCGGATTCACGATTTTTTTGTGTGTCATTATATAAGTGAGACCTTAAGCATAAGGGAATATATTGGTATGTTAGGGTTTGAATGGACTTGTCGCTAATTGTGGGTTGTAGTGAGTAGACCTTCGATCAAAACGGTACCATTGGTATGTGTATAGTGAAGATGCCAGAACATTATTGCGAGTAAAATTTTTGATACGTTCAGATACAATTATGTTTAAGGATCCAAGGTGGTAATATCGGGAATATTCACATTTTGAAGGACGAAATTCCATTTTTGTTTTTTTTTTTTGGGGGGGGGGGGGGGGGGGGAGTATGTAACACCCCATATTTTTGAGCATTTAATATTTAATTAACTCGGATAAATTTAAATTACAATGTGTGTGGTAATTTAATTGGACTAATTAATATGCGTGTATTTAAATAGTAATAGAGAGAGAGAATGATTAATATCATTGGGATATAATTACTAAGTGAATAGTAATAATTATTTGACGTAATAGCTAGTGATAGTGACGTGGCATTATTTTATCTTAATCGAGAGTCGCGTGTGGACTAATTGGGTCGAGATAGAAAATTTTTATAGATTAACTCGGATAATAATTTTGAGGTCATGGTTGGGTCCGGAGAGGCCGAAATAGTCAAAATAGTGTACCCGAGGATAGTAATTGCGTCTCGGGACCTTTTTAGACATAATCGGGCCTATATGGGGGTATTTTAGTCTTTTGGATTTGGCCCATAGGCTTAATTTCGAGATTTAGGATAAATAACCTAGGTTTAAGAAAGTTGGGCAGTAGTTACTCATCCCAAATCACCAAAGTTTGAGAGAGGAGAGCAAGGAGAAAGAAGAAGAAGGAAAGAGGAAGGAAAAGAGCATTTCGGGCAAAGGAGCAAGTATTTTCTTGCATTATGTGAGTTGTAATTAGTAGTGTTGATTTTTGAATTTGTGGTAACAAATCTGGAAATTAGAAGATCATTATGTATAAATCTTGCTAATCTGATGTTGAAGAAAACTAATCTAAACCCATGTGAATAAGATGAACCATGAGAATTTAACACATTAGAGATTTGTAAATTTTTGGGTTCTAAAGGGTGAAGATGATGAAGAGATCCATTAATGGTGAAATTAATGTCTGTTGAAGAAATAGGTTAAATGTTAAAATAACATAATTAATTAAATGTGTAGATTAATTATGAGTTAGTGAAATCATGAAACTTACGATGATGACGATGAAAAAAAATCATTGAGGATGAATTGGGTGAACATTCATATTGATATGAGGATAACATAAGAAGGATGGGGGGAGAAATAAGAGAAAACAATGCAGCTAGGGCCGAACAGTTAGTCCCAGTCGACCGCGATTCCCAGACTGGTCGACCGATCGAGCGGGGTCGGGCCTTACTATTTCCTTCGTAGGCATAAATTAGAAAACATGGTCGACCGGGGGTTCGGGGCTGGCCGATCAGTCCCCTATTTTTAATCACATTTGGTTCATTGAAGAGGTGAGATGGGAACATGAATAACTTTTACATCCAGTCTCAGATTGATTTGCCCTTTGTGTCCACGCGTAGCTAATGTGATGTAGTATGTTGTCATGGAGACTAAATTAGTCGGGTATAAAAGGTGAAAAGTCTAAAATTCCCTTGAAGTTATAATGAGTGATGAAACTTCCCCAAATTTAAACTAAACTTAGAGAGAACTTTCGTGAGAATAATACGAACCTAACCGAGCATATATGAGGTGAATTGTACGACCCTATAGTTATTAATAAATGAAGGAGTGTAGCTATTTAATGTTGGCACGTATGTATTACGAACGAACTCGGTAATACTTGTAATATTTATATATATATATACACACACTTGTGCATGTGAGTTGAATGCAATTTGTGTAGATATAATGTTACGCGAGGATGTTATCCGAAAGGTTGGGCGTAGTGGGCGATCCCACCCTGACTATTCCAGCAGGGTTTGGATTGTTCTCCAGGTTATAGTGCCCGGTGGCTCCTATCATGATGAGAGGGAGATGTCACACAGGTCTTCAAGGAAGGTGTATTAAAACCCTAAGGCCTATATATTTATAACTGCCTCCATTATTTATTTACTATTTGGGCTCGATGGTGAGATTCTGACCCGGTGACTAGAGGTGACACGAGATGTGCCTAGCACACGATATCATGTACGAGAGATGCATCTAATAGGACCAAGCTATAATGATGCTATGTGTGTATATATGCGTAGTGAGAGATATGTGTATATATCAATAGATAATGTGTGACTATCTGTTGACAGTTATTAATATTCTATTTAGTATATTCATACAGATGAGGGTCATATATGTTATACTAATCGTAATAGCGTGCTTAACTTTCTATAGGGTGATTAGCGGGCTAGCTTAGATAACTATTGTGGTCTAGTTAGATTGAGTAATAACTAGAGGAATAAATGAATGCAATAGGTGTGCACTGTAGAAGAGGGGTAAAGCTGTCTTCAAGAGAGTGCGATCGTGAAATCAATTATGAACACTATATACTACGCATTTCATTTATTACAATAAAATGTTGGCTAAACATTTTTTTAAATAATTGGGCTCTGACCCGTTTGCAAAATATTTAAAAAAAACTTTTTAGGTGTCCAGCAACAGGGACGTTAGGCTTAAAGATCCGTTCCAGAGATGCGATGCTCCAGCATGTGTGGATGCATGCAGGAATCAGATTAGACGCCTCAGTTGATTCATTCTACTTTAGGATTTCATTATTCCAGTATTTCATCTTTAAGCATGTTTCCCTGCAGTACTTATTCAGTTTATTATTTCGGACATGTGTTGAGTTTTATTTATTTAGCTGTTGGATTTATCATTTGGGTTGGATTTTGAGTCGATAGTTTATTCAGCAAGACATTTATTTATTCATTCATATCCTGTGATGGTTTGAACTATATTAATGCGTGAATGGTTTAATTAAGTTTTTTCTCATAGTGTTAACTGTTAAATGAAAAGACAAAATTTTGACACCGGCTTAATTAATCGACTGGTGATTAGTAATTAACGATTTTTGACAGTGATGCTAAGAATGAATCAAATGGGAATGCTGTTTAATTTAATAAATCATTGATCACCCGGTATTTAATTGGGTTGGGTGCCACAGTTCCTCTAGCTTGGATTTGGCCGAGGTAGATTTAGCGGCTTTACTGTGCCTATGTGCTAAACTCTCCTCCTGAGAGGTCTGCTCGGCACACACAGAGCCCCTCATACTAGCTCTTGATCTCACAGAACCTTCCCTGTGCTCACGATGACGCTCCTGTTCTTGATAATGACCTCTGGTTACTCGGGGACCTAAATGATCAAAAACCGACTCTCTACTTAGCCTCTCTAATACACTTGGCCTTTCTTTGGAAAAAGATATACCTTCATAATAATCCATTAATTGGACTGAAGAAGTTGTGCTGGACGGTATGATCGATCGCGAGAAGAACGAGAATCGTGACTTCTTTCATTTCTGGTTAGTGGAGGTGGCATATCTTTCCTGGAGTTGCAAGACTTATCTTACATGTACGGGCCAATTATCTGACTGACTCTTGCATAGCCTCTTATCCCTTAGCAGAATTAAATAGGATCTTTGAAGATCTGTCTCACCAGGTGGAGCAAATATTTCTTGAATATTACCTGCTGCCGCCAGGCTGCTTTCATGGGCATTATTCATTCTTTAAACTAAAGAATGAAGTATATGAGGTAGAGAACACTGAATAACCGTCGTTCCCACAGACGACGCTAATCTGTTGATAAACAAAAATAAACTTACTTCAAATTTATAATCATAGATAATAATATAATGAGTTAATCAAATCACGCACACAAGAGAGGAGATTTGTAGAGTGGTTCAGCTGTAAAATAGCCTACGTCCACTGTTGGTTTTATTTAGTAGGGTTTATAATAGCTCTGTATGGTGTGCATATGAGTGATTTGAGTTGCCACTCTAGCTCCTATTTATCGTGGTGTAAAATCCTAGATGGAACATCTTTTTATTGCCAGGCATTTGCATCTGTATACAATAAATGAAACTCTTGGAATTTAGTGCTGGTTGGCATCCCATTTGAGTAACTTTTGTTCTTCCTGATTATTAGCCTTCTAGAGCTGGTCAGCCTTCCAACCGACTAAGTGTCTCTGAACCTGATCAAGGTGGCTAGTCGGCCTAGGTGTATATTTATCATTGGTCCATATAGGAGGATAATTTGTATATACAACAAGAACAAAAAATTCTGAAGTGGATTCTTTTCCAGCTTTAACTAAAGAGGATAAATCGACTCTGAAGTATAATCTAAGAGGCCCTTCTTCTCATTCAAGAGTTCGTAGATTTTCTTAATTTTTTCTTTATCGTTTGTAAGATCCCTAGGAAAGGCTTTTTCTCCTAGTTGTATATAAATAAAAATTATTAAAAAAAAACACCAATATATCAGTTAAATTGTATGAATAAATCTGCTCCAAAAATTATTGAACACAAAAATTCAACTTAAAGTTTTGGATTAATATTTATATATTGTTAGGGTTGTTGAAAAAAATGATCGGATCGATTGATAATGACCTCTGGTTACTCGGGGACCTAAATGATCAAAAGAAGACTCTCTACTTAGCCTATCTATACACTTGGCCTTTCTTTGGAAAAAGATATACCTTCATAATAATCCATTAATTGGACTGAAGAAGTTATGCTGGACGGTATGATCGATCGCGAGAAGAACGAGAGTCGTGACTTCTTTCATTTCTGGTCAGTGGAGGTGGCATATCTTTCCTGGAGTTGGAAGACTTATCTTACATGTATGGGACAATTATCTGATTGACTCTTGCATAGCCTCTTATCCCTTAGCAGAATTAAATAGGATCTTTGAAGATCTGTCTCACCAAGTGGAGCAAATATTTCTTGATTATTCACTACACCAAAATGGGCAAATTGTCACCTTTCAGTCGGCCAGCCTTGTCAAGGTCATTGACTGTGACAAAAAAACACGCGTTTTATGTCATGGTCATTGACCTTGACACGACCGTGACAACTAATTGTCACGATCATTGACCGTGACAAGGCCGTGACAAATTTACTTGTCACGGACTTGTCACGGTCAATGACCTTGACACGACCGTGACAACTTTTCCAGCAAAAACCCTTTCCCCCTTCTTTTTTCCCTCCCACCGTTCCCTCCCTCTCTCTCTCTCTCTCTCGATCGACGCTGCTCTCTCTCTCTCTACTTTCAGGTCCAATTTCTCTCTCTCTCTCTCTCTCTTCCATTTATATATATATTTGTGTGTATATTTATGTGTGTATGTGTATATATATATGTGTGTATGTGTGTGCGTGTGTGGGGGATGGGGCGGGGTGGGGCAGGGTGGGGGAGGGGGTGGTGGAGGGGGGCAGGGGGTGGGATGGGGTGGGGTGCGGTGTGTGTGTGTGTGTGTGTGGTGGTGTGTTTTGGGGGAGAGGGTGGTGGAGGGGGGGGGAGGGGGTGGTGGAGGGGGGCAAGGGGTGGAGTGGGGTGGGGTATGTGTGTGTGTGTGGTGGGGGAGGGGGTGGTGGAGGGGGCAGGGGGTGGGGTGGGGTGCGGTGTGTGTGTGTGTGTGTGGTGTGTTTTGGGGGAGGGGGGTGGTGGAGGGGGGGGAGGGGGTGGTGGAGGGGGGCAGGGTGTGGGGTGGGGTGGTGTGTGTGTGTGTGTGTGTGTGGTGTGTGGTGGGGGAGGGGGTGGTGGAGGGGGGCAGGGGGTGGGGTGGGGTGGGGTGTGTGTGGTGTTGTATTTGAAGGAAATAAAAGCATGAATTAAGCATTTTTAACACTAATATGCAAGTTGAATCAATAAACACGCAAACAATTATACACCCTAGCAAGAACACATAAACACCATAAATCACTAATGAAAAAACAAAAGGATGATTCATACCTATAAGTTATTAGATGGATATTTGAAATTCTTTGGGGGGAGAAATAAGGTTTTGTAATGCTAGAACTTAAGGAAGTCCCGAGATTTTGGGGAGAGTATGGGAGAAACGTTGTAAAAATGATGGGGAGGGGTAACTTAAGAGAGTCAAATTTAATGACTTAAAGGCGCAAGTCGATTCGATTCAAATTCGAATCATTTCACTTTGTCCCATCTTTCTTACTTCCTTGGTTGTTCGGCATAAAAAGCAGGCCTGGGAAAACCAAAACAACTCCATATGAGATTTCCCATGTTTAATCAAGAACATCCTTAGACTTGTAGGGGGTGGGGTGGGGTGTGTGTGTGTGTGTGGTGGTGTGTGGTGGGGGAGGGGGTGGTGGAGGGGGGCAGGGGGTGGGGTGGGGTGTGTGTGTGTGTGTGGTGGTGTGTGGTGGGGGAGGGGGTGGTGGAGGGGGGCAGGGGGTGGGGTGGGGTGAGGTGGTGTGTGTGTGTGTGTGTGTGTGTGTGGTGTGTGGTGGGGGAGGGATAATTCACGGGATTTAGCTAAACTAGGGTTTTATAGAATTTCGCTCCTACTACTTGGGCAATGACTATACTAGGGACCAAAGATAAATAAATAAACTGGATTCAAAGTAAATACTAGGAAATCCCAATTTATAACCGTCTAATTTATATCCTTTATATATTTAATCACGATTCATTCCACTAAATAATCATGATTGCACTCAAATTTAATTATTTATAAATCACTCGAAAGAATATTTGATCAATTCCTTGATTCTAAAACTTAATTCTATAGGATTAAAAAATAGTTCATCGGTCGGGTAAACAAAATAGTTGGTGCACAAACTAACGGTCAAAGTAATAGTATATAATTCCAACATTTCAAACTACTTGAACATCACAAATGGATACAAACTTAAAATATAAATTGAGATAACCTTAGAATCTAATTAGGGTAAAAATATAATGGCATCAACTAACATATATGTAGGGGTGGGGTGGGTAGGGGTGGGGGTGGGGTGTGTGTGTGTGCGCGTAGGTGCGTAGGTGTGCGTGTGTGTGTGGCGGTGGGTGGGGGTGGGGGTGGGGGTGGGGCACCCATTTAATAACTCTTTAAATGTTTGAAAAAAACATAATATTACAAAATTGAAACGAAATGGTATTGACGGAACTTACACATACGTTATAATATAGATGGAACATTTTTTTATCTGTACTATTAATTCAATTAATTCAATTAGGTAAAACGAAATGTGTACTATTAACATTTTTTTTTATCTGTACTAATAACATTTTTTTTACAGCAAAAATGTCTCCTTCAGATGTTAAGGCGAAGATGATGATGCTGTTTATGATGATGTCGTCTGGGTTCGGTGATAGCGGAGGCGACGAGGGCTCCTCCGCCGCTAGGCTCCCCAAATATGGAAAATTTGGGATTACCGTCGAAAACAAGTCGGAGCTTTTAGCGAGATCCCTCGAGCTGCTAAAGACGGTCATCGGCCCGGGGTTTATGACTTGGAAGGAGGTGCCGTATGAGCTCAAGTTAGGTGTTTGGGAGGCACTACAGGTAATATTTATATGAATATTTCAATTTATATTTATATTTATATTTATTCGCAACTAACATTGTATTTGTTGGACAGGAACAATTCAACTTGGATCCAAAGCTACGCGATTCCGTCTTGGAGCAGTTGAGGGAGCAACACAAGACGTGGAAGAAAAATATGCGGACACGGTACTTTGGAAAAACACGAGAGTCCATTTTACAATGGCGCGGATCCGTCCCGCCCAAGGAGCCGGTCTCATTGGCACAATGGCAAACTTTCATTGACAATGAGAGCGAGGATCGACAATTGGCATCTCGCCAATCGGGGAGGGAAAATCGGGCTAAAAAGACGGACGTGCACTACTCCGGCCGGACCTCTTACGCTGAGGTGGAGCATAGGATGCAGGTAAGATTTAATTTATCTATAACTACAGAAATATATTATTGGATATTATTTTACTTTACGGGGCCGATACTAATTTTACTTTACTCTATTTTATTTCAGGGGGTAGGGAGTGGGCCAGGGGGTAAGCCACATAGGCTCGATACTTATGTGGCTCTTCGGACGAAGAAGGGGAAGGACAAGGAGGTGTCCCCGAGCGTCGCGGCCACGATTGTAAGTAATCCGACAGTTTAATTGTTGTTAATTACGTTATAATTTTTTAGTTTACTTATTTTACTAATCATGTGCTTTTTGTCGTTTCAGGCAAAGCTTAAGGAAGTGCATGCGTCGCAGTCTGATGCCGACAAGGCATCTTGGTCCACAGACGCACTCAGCCAAGTGCTTGGCTCTGATCACAAAGGGAGGACAAGGGGAGTGAGCTCGCGGGTGGACAAATCTAGGATCATCGGATTGGAGACGAGCGACACCGGGTTGTCTCGAACGGTGGATTCACACGACGTGAAACTGTCCCGTTTGGAGGCGACGGTCCAAGATATGTACGCATTCATGAAGCGTACGTTGGGTGGAGACCGTAAAGGGAAAGGGAAAGGGAAGGAGAAGGCGGTGGAGGAGGAGGTGCGGGAGGACGAGGCGCAGGATGACGAGGATGTGGACCTCGCTGCTTCATCACCGACACGTTCGTACTTCGACGATCCACTTCCCTATTTGACGCCCTCCAACAGACCATTGTCGACAATTGGTTGGCCGAGAGTGTTCATATTGGACGTATTTGATGGCCAGCGGATAGGGCGGGGGTTGAGGGACCCGAATATCGTCGAGGGTGGAATAGTCCATGGACGTGTGCTTCAAGAGATGGAGTCCAGGGTGCTCGTCACGCATGTCATACCCGGGAAGGAGAACTCCCTATTGTGGTTGTGCGAACAATGCGGCATGACGTATATTAGTGGGTGCGTCAATTCGTATGTCGTGTGGCCTACTCACCTCCTCAGTTTTTTCCAAGTGTAGTAACATTATTTTTAAGTTTGTCCATTTTAATTAAATTTGGATTATATCGTCATGTATATTGTTTTTACTTTGAATATTTGGATTATATCGTCATGAATACATATTTGCATTATCTTTAGTTTGTGTTGGATATATGATGTTTGGAATAGGTACAACGTTGCTATAACAGGTACAAATATACTGCTGGGCAGTGGCGGTGGCCATACTGCCCAGCAGATTTTTTTAAATTCTGCCCAGAATTGTCACGGTCATTGACCGTGACAAGTCCGCGACAAAAGTTGTCACAGACGTGTCACGGTCAATGACCGTGACAATTGGGGTCGCGGTTATGTCACGGTTATAAACCGTGACAAACGTGTCACGGTCACTGACCTTGACACGACCGTGACAAAAAAAGTTGTCTCGCCTCGAAATGTCATGGTCATTGACCTTGACAAGGTGAATTTGTCAAGGTCAATGACCTTGACAAATGGGCAGATTTGGTGTAGTGATTGCCTACTGCCGCTAGGCTGCTTTCATGGGCAGTATTCATTCTTTAAACTAAAGAATGAAGTATATGAGGTAGAGAACACTGAATAACTGTCGTTCCCACAGACGACGCTAATCTGTTGATAAACAAAAATAAACTTACTTTAAACTTATAATCATAGATAATAATATAATGAGTTAATCAAATCGCGCACACAAGAAATGAGATTTTTAGAGCGGTTCAGCTGTAAAATAGCCTATGTCCACTGTTGGTTTTATTTAGTAGGGTTTACAATAGCTCTGTATGGTGTGCATATGAGTGATTTGAGTTTCCACTCTAGCTGAGGGAGTATTTCTTATTTATCGTGGTGTAAAATCCTAGATGGAACATCTTTACATTTGCATCTGTATATAATAAATGAAACTCTTGAAATTTAGTGCTGGTTGGCATCCCATCCGAGTAACTTTTGGTCTTCCTGATTGTTAGCCTTCTAGAGTTGGTCAGCCTTCCAACCAACTAAGTGTCTCTGAAGCTGATCAAGGTGGCTAGTCAGCCACGTAGGAGGATAGGTGTATATTTATCATTGGTCCATATAGGAGGATAATTTGTATATACAACAAGAACAAAAAATTCTGAAGTGCATTCTTTTCCAGCTTTAACTAAAGGGGAGAAATCGACTTTGAAGTATAATTTAAGAGGCCCTTCTTCTCATTCAAGAGTTCGTAGATTTTCTTAATTTTTTCTTTATCGTTTGTAAGAGCCATAGGAGAGGCTTTTTCTCCTAGTTGTATATAAATAAAAATTATTAAAAAAAACACCAATATATCAGTTAAATTGTACGAATAAATCTGCTCCAAGAATTATTGAACACAAAAATTCATCCTAAAGTTTTGGATCAATATTTATATATTGTTAGGGGTGTTGAAAAAAATGATCGGATCGACGGACCGAACCAATCATTTTTTACTGTTTTTTCTAAACCGGGCAGGACCCTATTTATGGGGCGGACCATCAAGTGGGCTCAGTCCCTGTATAAAACAATATATATTTGTACATATATATTTATATAAATAAGATGAATAAATGGTAAAATGATATATATTAGAATTTTATTAGTTTAATCCAATCGGTCATATTATAACTTTTTTTCTTCTAAATAGGTCATATTTATACATTTAGGAATATTCACTACATATTTAGCAATAGGACCTATTGGAGCAAAAAAAATTGTTAGGACCTATTGAACTACATATTTAGTAAAAGAACTAATTAATAAAAAAATCGAGGCTTATATAGTTTTTTAAATGTTGTTATTCATCAAAGTTTGGATCGATAAGTTAGACTAGACTGACCCCGTAAAATACACAATAAACATTTATTAGTACAATTTCGATCCTTTGTTTGGAGGACCAACCAAGTCAGTCCGGTAAAAAAATCCCTCAAAATTGAATCGGATCGGACCGTGAACACCCCTAATATTTGTGTGGGGTACTTATAACTAACAAGATTGACAGGCTATAATATTAAAGATACATCAATGTGTGAATCAAACTGTGTCAATATGCCAATAGAATTATTGAATGCAAGATTGATCATAAATTTTGGGGTCTATATTAATTTTAGACTCAATCATTGAAAGGTTTTAATATTAACCTTAAGAGTTTGTCCCTTCATCAAACCTCCATTAGGAGAAAAAGGCTATATGATATCTTGTGTGGCAAATTAAAAAGTTGTTCAATAGGTCATTGACACATGACTTTAAAAAATAACTTATGAAAAATAGTACTAAAAAATGTAACCATTTAAAAATATATATATATCCAAAAATCAAGAAAAAATCAATAAATTTATTTTAATTTTATGTTTTATGCATTTATAATTTTTGGATTTTTTGTTATTATTAAAAGGTGAAAATTTTGTGAATATTATCTTTCAATAACTTATATTAAAAGTAATGAGTCAGTCACCTATTGCACAACCAAATAATTATTTTGCCAAATAAGATGCCAATTAGCCACTTATATTAACATTTGTGATAGAAGTTTGATCGATGAACTAAATCGAACATGATTAAAAGTTAAGGTGTTACTTTTGAAACATCTTGATTAAAATTGATTTTTATTAGTTATATTTAATTAAATTATTTAAAATGTTGACATTCACTCTGCAAAATGTTTCTAAATTCAAGAAAAATATAATTAGAAAGGAGAAAAATGAGTATAACAAAAATTCTAATAGTTTCTATTAAAAAATGTTTGTATATTAATCTTAAAAATACATACAGAAGAACTAAAAAGTAGACAATGGCTACACAAACCCTATTATCATCATCATTACTACATTATTACCACATAACCATCATTAGGGATAATTTGAGTATGTCAGGTCATTATTCATATTGTACTATTTCAAATTTGTATCCACTATTAATGAATTCAAATTTGTCTTATTTGACTTATTATATGTCAAATGCCATGCATTAACTAGATGTATTTATTAGATAAGTTGTATTCATGTTGACATACATAACATATATGAATTTATTATATTCTTCTCTCTCAATTGATCATATCACTCATAGGTCCTACATAATTTACTTTGATAACATTCGGGTTCGAATACCTGACATTCGCATCTATGATCCACCCGCATGAACTGAATTCTACTCAAATGGATAACTATATGACTAACACAATTGAATTAGTTTTTTTCGTTGTCTACATAATGTGATTTTATTGACCCCAAGGATCTTGTCAAAAGCCCAATAAAAATTGTTTACTAAGGCCATCCACGCTGCAACAATGGAAAAAGATGTAAATATACACATTTTTCTTGTCATTTACATTGTGAAAAATGCAGTGGGGTTGTGAAAAAATGGCATGTGTGTGGGACTGTCACACGCCCAGCCAATGGGACCCACGCTGGTTGTTAGTTACTGTTAGAAGGATTCATTTTAAAATAGCCGTTAGCTGCCGTTAGAAGGATGAAAGAAATTTTTTTATTTATTAAAAAACTGGGTGGGAGATTGTCTTGTGCTCACAGGTGCTAGGAGTAAACTATTACCCGCCCAAGCCTATGGATCCCATTTACGCATTGTCTATCCAAAACCTAAATTTACATTCCGCGTACATTTTTAAACAGTGAAATGTGCATTGTTTCTTATCCATTGTGGGAAGAAACAATGCACATTTATACATTTACATTCTCCACTATGAATGATCTAAATAACTCTAGAGAGAGGGAGAAATGCCTAGGTATATTTTTTATTAATTTAATGGACAGTTGTTGGATCACTTGATGAGTAAGATGGTTTTTACAAATAGGGTGTATGTTTATATTTTAAGGGGTAAGTTGATGGTCTAATAAAAGAAATGTATGGACGAGAATAACACCTAGTAACGGATAGATCACACAATTTACTATGCAAAACCTCTGTTAGACCACTCCAGACCAACCCATATGTTAGCGAGCCTTACATGAATCAAATTTGAGTGCATAAGAGGCCCCATTACCACTCCAGGTTGCTCATGTGATATTTCCCTTCAAATATATGTTCCTTTTGCATGCTAAAGGGATATTTTTTTACATTGTTTTCTTTTAAACCATTCTCCGTCATCGTCATCGTCCTCATCGTCATTGTCGTCGTTGTTATCGTAAATTTTATTAAGTTGGCATGATCACGGAAATATCTATTAAACAAGTTTTCTATGGTTAAACAATTGAGATCATCTCCACTTTAACTTTTCGTAATCATGACAACTTTCGGTTGTTTAACGAAGACAACTTGGCTAATCGATCATTAACTACAAACTAGTGTATAATGAATTAATTATGTCAAAAAAATATGATTTTATTAAATATTGTCCTATAGATTTATCTGCAATTTATTTTAAAAGTCTTGAATTAGTTTTTTTCCTTTATATTGATTGCGCCAAGAAGACATTATTATATGTAATAAAATATATTTTACCCCTTCATTCTATGACAATTGTCTTTCTATTCTATTAAATGCTTACTTTAAGTTTTTTAATAAATTCATGGGTTTTGAGAAAATTTATGACATTAACACGTATATTTAGCTTTAAGCATCTTGAATATAAGAGGATAATATTTTTTTTAAAAAAACTTAGAATGTTGGTTGTCTTATACTCCTCTGCTCAAATTAAGAGTCCTTGTACTTTATTTTATATCAATTAAGAATATACTCAGAAATTAACACTTATTCATTATCGTGAAATTAGATTTGTTGATCATGTGTAGAAAAGAAAAATCGACTATAAATTAAGTACCACCCAAAAGAAATCATGGACTCTGAATTTGAGATGAACGGAGTATGACAATACTAACTTCTAAGATTTAAAATCTAATTTAAATAAAATATTCAAAATTATAAGAAGTGAGAGAGAGAAATATAGTCGAGGCCCAACAAAAGATTTGATCCTATGTTAGAATTGCTTAAGACTCCTAGACCCTGATGCTTAAGCAAAACGCATGTTCTTCCATTAAGCATTGAGGTGCAATGACATTTGTACAAAATTCATATGATTTAAATCTTCACATACAAAATTCGCATAATTTGAATTCAAAATGTTTGCCACCAGTGGCGGATCCAGGATTTTAGTCCAACCGGGGCCAAATCGGTTGAAAATTACATATGCGAAAGTTTCGAGTGTTGTCGGGGGTTCGGGGGCGGGAGCCCCCGAGGCGATTTTTTTGGGGGTTATTTCTAATTTTAAACAAATTATAGTTTTACAATGCCCAAACAATTACTCTCAATCATTATTAACAATTTGAGACCACGCAAACATACATACAAATTACACAAATTTGAGACTACATATTTAAAAATTTCTCCATATGCGGAATTACACAAATTTCTATATACACGACACAAATTTCATATAAAATTTCTATATACACAAATTTCTGAGATATAAAAAACCAAATAAAAAAATCACAAATTTCTATATACGGGTTTTCATTGTGGGGTATGTGTCGTGGGAGGGAGGCGGGACTTATCATAAGAAGGAAATAGGTTGCTTTTATAAAAAAAAAAAAATTTTTTTTTTTTTTTTTTTAATTACCCAACCGGGGCGATGGCCCCTCTTGGGCCAAAGCTCCATCCGCCCCTGTTTGCCACCACCGTAGACCTCAACCATTATTTTGTTGGAACAAATATAAAAATAGAGAATTAAGGTCAATGTCATTTTTTTTTATATTTAGATTTTTAGGACAGTGCTTTTCAAATTTATAAATTTAGTCCCTGTGGTGTAATAACATTTATTTGTGTCGTCCCTTTAGAGATAGGAGTGCACAAAACTGGTAATTTAATTTGTTTTAGTTAAAGATGTATTTATATTTATACCCTTAGTCGTTCTCGTTTAAAAGTTATTCTAAAAATAAACATATAACCCCACCTCCATCCCACCCCACCTCACCCACCGGAATCCTTGTTGGAACGCCGAAATCCTCACCAGAGACCACCAGAATTTTCGCCGAATTGTTTCTCTCTTCGTTTCACTCTCCCTTCGGCTATTTCTTTCATTTTTTTGGTCCGCGCCAGCGGCACCATTGCCAGCGCCGGAGAATCAGGGCCCGTACTCAGAAAACTCGATTTAAACGATGTTTTTAAACACCGTTTTTAAATTCAGTTTTTTGTGTTTATAATTATTGGTGTGTGTTTGATAAACTTGTTTTTAAATACAGTTTTTTTAAAATTTGACAAAATTAGCAATCATGTATATTTATATTGTACATATATATATGTGTGCGTGTGTGCGTGTGTGTGTGTGTGTGTGTGTGTGTGTGTGCGTGTGTGTGTGTGTGTGTGTGTGTGTGTGTGCGTATATATATATCACTGTTCTAAAAACCCCGCCTATGCACTTCTAGGCTTGAGGCTTGGGAGAGACGCCCCGCCTTAAGCCTTTTACCCCTTATTCTTGGTAAAACCCTTAAGGCGCATTTTTTTCTAAAAACAACAATGCTTTAGTGAAATGATATCTCATTTCAAAGAATTTTTTTACAAACCAGACTATTATCTCATCCAAGATAATCAAATAGCATTTTAGTTTGCATATATTCAGACATATTTTTATGATATGTACTAGTATTTTAATAGCCTTGTTATGGTTAAAAAATATTAAAATATATTAAGAAGGTCTAAAGGCCTTTTCACGCCTTTTTACGCATAAGGCCCGCCTAGGGTTCTAAGGCTTAAGGCTTGGCCTCCATGCGCCGATCACGCCCCATGTTTTTTAGAACCTTGATATATATATATATTGCATATATAATTTACTATAATACTATATACATACATGAATTGATAATATTTTTTAATACATATGTACTATATGCATATTTTATATTATTCCATACATATTAATAATACATGTATAAAACTATATATAAGTATGATATATCTTTTGATAATATTATTTAACTTTATATTATTTCATACGTAATTTTATGTACATGTACATATATATTTTTTATTTATAAGAATTACACACATATTAATGTATTATGTATGTGTATTATATATTAAGGTATAACTGCATTAAAATATTAAGAATGAATAATTTTGAGTTGAAAAATAAAAAGCTGAAGTTATAAAACACCCTAAACCTGTTTTCTGAAAAACTTGATTATAACACAGAAATATTATAATTCTGTGCTTAAAAACAGGTTGTCAAACGCAGATTTTTATCTGAATTGTATTTAAACACAGAAAACAGAATTATAGTTGCAAACCAAACAAACCCTAAGTTTTTTCGTCAGAAAAAATATAATGTTCGCCGGAAAAAAAAATGAAGTTTTCGCTGGAAAAAATTGTGGTTTTATTGATATAGTAAATTTACCGGTTTCAATTTTTTTGTCAATTAATATCAAATATGAGTGTCATTGGATAGATTTCGACGAGTAAATTTCAAATATATAAATTTTGTGAATTTTGGATTTGTAGATTTGAAATTATGAACTTTTAAAAATTTAATTTTTTTTGTATGAGTTGTAAAATGGTATATTGATAATTTTTCATAGTATTTTTAATACAGGAATTAAATTTATCAAATTATGTGAAATATTCCATATTTATACATTTTAAGTTATATAGAACATTTTCCCAAAACTTCCGTATAAAAAATATTAACGTACTATTTGTACATGCATTTGTACAAAAGAACAATTAAGTACAGCCTGCTTACTTGCCCATTGTTTCTAACAAATCCATGGGCTCACCAAGAGGACCACTTGTAAAGTAAACAGCGCACTACCGAGTCAGCTAAACACAAAAGGATTAACCTGTCAGAAACTTGGCCCATGTTATCTTTTATTCATGAGTGGAATAAATGAAAATAAATGAAAAGTAATGAAAATGAGAACAAAACCTTTGACATGAAAATACATATGTAATGAGGATACGCAATGAATGGGCAGGGCGGTCCCGAGATTTTAGGGGTTCGAGACGAACTCTTATATTTGGGGTCGCATATATAACAAGAGATTTTTTATTACTTTATAAATTATAGGTTTTTCTTTTACCGGAAAGAGTCCGACTTATTTTTCGGAATTGTGACTAGTTTAAATGTTTGTCCGTTCAATTTCAACAAATTGATTTTGGAATAATTGAAAAATGACGCTATAAATATATATACATATATAAAATTTTGGGGCCCCTAAAATGCGTTGAAAATCGGGAGCCCGAGGCAACCGCCTCTCTCGCCTCCCCTCAAAACCGGCCGTGTGAATGGGGCTAAGTGTCCATGTTATCCCATTTCACAAAGGATTTGTTCATTTTTATGTAGGTACTAAATACTAATGCTGAGTAATTAAAAGTATGACACATTACCTTTTAATTATTTAGTTTTGAATTGTAAAATTTAGTTGTCTCAACCTTACAATGATAAATTTTGTTCTTGATAATAAAAAATGTAACTCCCATACATAAAATATGGAAAACTCTATCTCATCACTTTTAATTTGGAATCAAATGTGAATGTGACAATCACATACTACTTTTGATCCCACTAATTATTATTTTTTTTAGTAAAAAACACTGTTCTAAAAAACGCACCTACGCTCCGCCTAGGCGCGCCTAGTCTTGAGGCTTGGGAGAAACGCCTCGCCTTAAGATTTTGACGCCTTATGCTTGGTAAAACCCTTAAGGCGTATTTTTTCTCTAAAAATAACAATGCTTTAGTAAAACGATATCGCCTTTTAAAGATACTTTTGCAGACCGGACCATTATCTCATCCAAAATAATCAAATAATATTTTTATTTGCAAATATTGAGACATATTTTTATGATATGTACAATTTTAGTATTTTAATAGCCTTGTTATGGTTAAAAAATATTAAAATATATTAAAAAGACCTAAACGCCTTTTCACGCCTTTTTACGCCAAGGTCCGCCTAGGCTTCTAAGGCTTAAGGCTTGGCCTCTACGCCTCGATCACCCCCCGCGTTTTTTAGAACCTTGGTAAAAAATAACTTGTGATTCACACATAAATATTTAGTTCAAAATAGTACAGTGTGTAGAATTACTCCATAAAGTGGTGGGGTTTAATATTTTGGTTGAATAATGTTATATGCACCTACAACTAGTTTCGAAAAATTATCAATTGTGTTTTTATAAATTTTGTACTTTATCCATGGTACAATACCTGTAAAGCACTTTTAATAATTTTTCGATACTAACACTACTCAATTTGGTTACTTTGAAACTTCAATTTTGTTATTTATAAGCATTGCCAAAATTGGATACTGCTGTTTCGGTAAAGTTTTGGGGTGCATATGCTGCTAACATTAACGATAACTTTGGAACAACTCCTTTAGTTTCATCTAAAATATATAAAATTAAGATAACGAGATCCCAAGCTCTACTTTCGTTAATGTGGACACATCATCTTTATGTAAAATCATATGTGTATATTGGTCAAAATATATGCAAAATATCAAGCTAATTGGAGATGAAGGTTTATTAATGTTACTAGCTTCAAAATGAAATTATATATTATAAATTTAAAATAATGTATGCATGATGAATGAATTCTTTAACTATTTATGATTAACTGTAATACATTCTACTCCGACTCAGACTCAACTCATTTTGTGCGACACATAAACTTATCGTGTCTCTATTGATTCGTGTAAGAGGTTTAATGAATGTCGTTCAAAACACAAACAAATACATAAACGACACATTCATATATCATACAAAATAAATTAAAATACAAAGTCAACTTAGAATTACTCTTATTTTAATATTTTAACTAATTGTGCGAGAGAATTACCATTATTCACATTAGAAATTGGTCGACAAAAACTGTACTCCTAACAACAAATGATAAATATATGTAGAACCAATAGTAAACAAATATATTTTTATGAGGGTAAATGATTGTGCTCCTAAACTTCTTATTTTTAAAGCAGTTTAAGTTCAACCCTCACCTACATGCATGTATATACACTACCCACAACATCTTGCCATTAAATAGCCGAATCACAAAATGGAATGTCTAGCAGTCAATCCAAAACCAATAGACATAACATGTGAATGTCTAAGCTCTCCAGTCCCACTAAAAATCCTGTAGGCTCACTTGGTTTTTAGTACTGATTTTGAGCCCACAGACAACATAGCCCTACATTGCAAATTCAGCTGATTTGGAATGAGGTCCAACGGTCAAATGAAAGACAAAATAGAACACACATGTGATGTTATGATAAATGCATGTTGACATTTTTGAGAAAACATATTTTGATTATAACCCATGGCAGATCCAGAATTACAGTCCAATCAGGACAAAATTGGTTCAAAATTACATATGCGAAAGTTTCGAGTGTTATCGGGGATTCGGGTTGCGGGAGCCCTCGAGGAGATATTTTTTTGAGTTATTTCAAATTTTAAACAAATTATAGCTTTATAATGCTCAAACAATTACTCTCAATCATTATTAATAATATCTAATTAATTTCTCCATGACTTCCTATTTAAAAAATACCATATATTTCAGAGTACATATATCACCACATGTTTAAATTGAACAACTTTAAATTAAACTACACATACATACGAAAAATTAAATTGAACAACTCTACATACAAAAAGTTAAACTCCACAACTCCACATACATAAAATTTCTACCACATACAAAAAATATATAAATACATAAAAATAATTCCAAAAAACCCTATATTTTTTATTTTGAAAAATTCAACCGGGGCCACCGCCCCCCTTCGGCCCTATGTGGCTCCGCCACTGATTATAACAGTTTTCGTTCCAATAGTATGTGTTTCGCTTTCTTCTTCAGTTTTTAAACATTATTTTTACACTTTTTTTTTTGCCGAATTAAAATATTATTAAACACTTTTAATAACTGCATACAATTTTTATCTTTGTCTACACAACAATCATACCCATTATCAAGTACATAAAAAAACTAAGGGCATTCGACACAAAAGAAAAATAAAGCCCCGAGTTTGCTGTTGCGAAAGAGGCAAAAATATCCGCAATACTAGCTTCTTGGTAGCAAAAAAACATCCACACGTGTTCAAAACACTGCACTAGGTCAAGATATTCCCCGAGTAGCTTATGGAGGTACCGACCGGAAGAATGACTCCTCCAACACATGTAGTAGGTCAACATAGAATGTCTTTCAAGATGAATATTAGTTAACCTTTTAATCTATCAAGTTTTAATTCATCTCTTATAGCCCACATTTAAGCTTTATCATTATTAGCTCTTTCGATATTTTTAGCAAAACCCCACATGAATTTTCTGAAGTTATTTCCAACGACCCCGCCAATCCCAGAATTAAAAGATGATTTATTAACAGATACATACCCGTTAAGTTTATAAGCATACTGCGAAGGGTGCCACTTAAGAAAGAAGTCTAGTTTTACTAAATTTGATCAAATTGTTGTTATGAGGTTGAGTAATCCTATGCTCGCTTAAATATTTTGAAATGTTTTTCCGAATTATATAAGGTTGAATTTGCTCATTTCTAAACGTAGCTGAATTACAGGCTTGCAAAAGTCTCCATAAGGTATATATTTTTTATGACAATTTTTTATTATGACTTGTGTTGTAAAGTAACACCGGTACATAATTTATTAATTGAAGCACAAAAGTTGGCAACCTAATGAGATTCGGTCTAACGTTGTTGAAAACAATGGAATTCTAAAAAAAATGAAAATTGGAATATTTTTCCCAACAAACTAAACAATTTTCATTTTGTATAATATGATGTTTAAACAAAATATCAAGAATGGGAAGAGCATCGTGACAAAGAAACTATATAAAAATTTGGTTTTTTTATTACAAGGTAACTTCCATACCGTATTCCATGGAATCTGAGGTAAAATGGGAATGTTAATGTCGTTATATATCGAGTAACAAGTTGTTTTGATAGTGAAATTCGAGTCTTATCAGGCCCCCACATAGGTGTGTCATTTTTAGGTATGTAAGGCCAAGGAATACTCAATTTTTTGTAATAGTACAATTAGCTAAAATATTTATAATTTTCCTAACGTCCCAATTATTATTACCACGGTTACAAAAATATTTAACCTAGAATGCGATATCCCGCGGTTGATTAATGTTCAAGTTGTCAACTATCTTTGAGGTTCCCATCCAATTATCATTTTAAAAAATTAATGGTTATTTGGGTCTTGGCCCATATTTATTATTGGTATTGATTCAGGCACAATATATTTCATTCTTGGGGTTTCACTCCCAAACTAACACTTCCCATTAGTTGACTGTTAACTCACCCTTTTTGACATTTGTTTTTTCGAAAATGACCCTCATAAATTGCCAACCACTGATATATATATATATATATATATATATATATATATATATATATATATATATATAATAATAATAATAATAATAATAATAATAATAATAATAATAATAATAATAATAATAAGTTAAAAAACTTTTGTATGTCATAAGATCAAAAGATGATGTCCTAAGTTGAATTTTTTTTGCACTTCCTATTTTGCTCTTGAAAATTTTGGATTCCCCCTCTTTTCTTTCTCAAAACTTAATTCCCTCTCTTCCACTTTAATTCAAACATAAGGACTATTTGGGTACATTACGTCTCTCTGTACTCTCTCACCCAACTTTAATTCACGATAGTATACCTTCTCCTTCTCAAACTCTCAAAATGGGAACCCACACCACAAACTCGAAACCCTCTCCTCCTCAAACGCAGAGCCCCATTTTCTCTCACTTCTCCATTTTGAAGGTATTCTCTCTCTTTTCTATAGAGTATATATGAGATTTCAATTTGTTTTACTATTTGTTTTGTTCACACACGAAATCAATGGATCTGTTTCATACACGAAACTATACATATCGTGAAACTATACATACATGAAACTATACATGAGCGTTTTGTGAAATCAATCTCGTTTTTGAGTATATAACTGAACATTTTTTCAACAGGTACGTACTTCAACAAAAATAAAATGAAATCGAATGCAACTGGTGGATTTTTGGGGAAAATCAAACGAAATCAAATGCTTAGGTATAACTCATGTTTGAATCAAACGCTTAGGAATATACTTCAACCAAAAAACACCTTGTTGAAAAAACGCAAGTATAAAAAATTAAACAAAATCAAATGCGTTTTTTTCAACACGAAGTTAAATGCGTTTTTTCAAATCAATCGGTTTTGGGGAAAAATCAAGCAAAACCAAACGCTCAGTTATATCCTCATGTTTGAATCTCATCGTTTTGGGGAAAAAATAAAACGTTCAACTATAGAATCATATTTGAATCTCAGGTATATACTCATGTTTGAATCAAACCCAATAAGTATATAATTCAATAAAAAAAATACCCTGTTGGAAAAACGCTCAGGTATAAACAAATTAAACGAAATCAAACACATTTTTTCAACACGAAATCAAACGCATTTTTTCAAATCAATCATTTTTGGGGAAAAATCAAACGCTCGGGTATATAGTCATGTTTGAATCTCATGTATATACTCATGTTTGAATTAAACCCAAAAAGTATATACTTCAACAAAAAAACACCCTGTTGAAAAAACGCTCAAGTATAAACAAATCAAACACATTTTTTCGACACGAAATCAAACGCATTTTTTTCAAATCAATCGAGTAGGAAGGAATATGTACCTGTTTCAAATAGGTATATACTTATATTCAACAGAAGTCATTTTTTTGCATTCGATTTCAACATGTATATTAGGTTTTTTAGGTCTATTTTAAATAGCTTTCGATATCAAACAATTATATTAGGTCTATTTCAAATTGCAGTTGATTTTTTGCGGTCGGTTTGTTGGCTATTTGTAAAATGGGTCTATTTGTTGTGAATGACACACTTATTCACAATTCAAAACATTATTACATTCATTGATTATTTTCTTTACTTCCTGTGATGAGGAATTATTCTAATTCTATCAAATGATGGATTAATAGTGATGGGCAAGCGTTTAACAAAAGGCTCCAGTGCTGCTTTGTTGAATAATTATTGGCAAATGACAGTTATTATGAGAATGGGCTTTGACAGAAGGCTCTAGAAAGAAAGGTACCTCTCTATTTGTCCCACGAATTAATATTTTATTTTTGGTTTCTAAATATGACAGTGTTTATAAATAAAATGGATGTAGATGGAAAAATGATTCTGTTATTACCTTTATTTGGGGATAAACTCAATGTTTTGTTGTTTCCTTTACAATTTTGGGTTCATATGAAAACTTTGGGTTTAAATCAAATATGACAGTGTTTATAAATAAATCAATTATTTTTTTGTGTTGTTGGTTTTGAAGATTTTGGTATCTAGCAAGTAAAATTATTGTGCAGGATCTCCGTTCAATGATCTTTAATGCAAAATATGAGAGGGCGTTTTCATTGCTTTTTTAACGCAAAATATGAGAGGGCATTTTATTTCTCGCCCCAATTGCCATATTAGTTTGTATTTATATATTAGGTATTTTGAAGCTCTAATAGATTGACCTTTCACTTTCCTAACCAAATTTACTTATTGTATAACTATCACATGTTTTATTCACAGATTCGAAACTTTACTTGGTTGAGTATAGCAAGGGCTTAGCACGGGGTTTACAAAAGGTATGTAAACATTGTGATTATGATTTGTGTATAACTTACCCAAATTGATTTGTGTGTTTTTTAAACACTGTAATTATGTTTTTATTATATTGTTAATTTTTATTTCCACAATATGCATTGGATTATTTGGTAAGTTGAATGATTTAAAATTTTTACATTTTCTCAGTTGATTTATTATTGTTTGATTAAATGCTTAACTAAGTATTTGGTAAGTTGACAAAACTTTTTTGCTTAGATTAGTTGTGGACCCTTTCAAACTTGAAGCAGGATAAGTGAAATATTTGGTTTATGAGGTTGGATTTTCATATTTGTTTTCACATAGGTTCTATTTCGTATTTTTTGGTTTATGAGGGAAGATCCTTTTATAATTTTTTTTTTGAAAAAACGAGGCCTTGGCATCAATTGGCTGGTATTCCTCATTCGATAAAAAACTACATACATTGAAATGGTTCTAAAAAATGTTGACATTCGTAAAGAATTACAACTCAAGTTTGATTGTCAGTAGATACAAAGGCATGCTATAAAAATGTCCCAACTCAAACTCAGGAAAACATCACTTAGAAGCAACTAACGATCAAGTTGTGGAACTGGGAGGCACAACAACGATTAAAATTATAAATGACAAGGACTGTTTCTCCCTGCCTAGTAAAGAAAACCACTTTCTAATACAATTAACAACAGGTCTTAGATGAGTTGCAACTGCTGGAAGCTTCATTTTAATGTTAATCACCTCTTCAAAACTCGGAGATATAATCCCAAGTAAAGCAGTTACGGTAGCAATTTGAATGGACAGGCCCATCTTCCTCAAAATGCTCTGCCACAAAAATGAAGACAATCTACCTCTGAGATTTTCAACTCCAGCCTCTTCATATCTGATACCATCAACACCAAGAGTTTCATTAAGGTTTTATATGATCAAGATGGCAGGAAATTTTGGGTGCACAACACTGGTCCATTGGGATGTTTGCCTCAAAAACTGTCATTAGTAAAAAAAAGTCCAAAAGATCTTGATACGTATGGATGTCTTTTGACCTACAATGATGCTGTAAGGTTGTTTAATGAAGGACTGCTCCATTTATGCCAATAATTGAAATCTGAAATAAAGTATACAACTATTGTATATGTAGATATATATATTCCATCAAGCATGATGTCATTGCTAACTCTTTCAAATATGGTTTCTCAAATCTATTGATGGAATGTTGTGGCAATGTAGGACCTCCATACAACTACAACATCACCGTATCATATGGTGATCCTGGATATCAGGTCTGAAATGAAGGATCTCGATTTGTACGCTGGGATGTAATTCATTACACTGAAGCAGCTAACGCCATTATAGCTTCGAAAATTCTTTCCAAGGGTTATTCTACCCCGTGTGCTCCTTTTGATTTCTTTTTCCATTGATGATATATCATTCATCTGTACAACTCTCTTGGCCTTAGTTTTTACTCAGCATGATGAAATATTTATGAATAGATTGTTTGTAATAAAAAAAGGTTTCAACTTTGTGTTTCAACTTTTATCACTGCCCAGGGCCGATGGATTTGGTACTTTATGTTTCATCTTTTATCTCAGTGGATTTGATATTGTTATCTTAGTGGATTTGATACTATTATCTCAGGAATGATAGTTTAATACATGTCGAGATTTATCGAATTTATTGTTCTATGGGATATTGTTTTTGTCTAAAGTGTAATCATGTGGTACTTTGAAGATTTTGGCTATTTTTTTTTCCAGAACAGGATGCAACGATGGAGTAAAGAGGGATGAAATAAATTAATAGAAGATCATAACGAGAGAAAAAAAGTAAATATGCGGGTTGATTGGTTTGGGTAGTACACTACTGGGATCGCAGTGAATTTGAATGTTTTGTTCTGCTTAGGAAAAACAAAGTTGCAAATGCCATTGTCTTCCCACCTTTGTTATTATTCCTCTATTATTCCACAATGCATCTCTTGGGCATCTGTAAGTTTCTAAATTGGGATGGTCTCTTTATTTTTCTTTAACAACATATCTTTGTTAACTGATTTCTCTGCACACTTACTCAGTTATAAATATAAAACTAAAGAAACACACGCACGCTGCACGCCTAAAGAAAACCCTATAGACACACCTCTTTCATCTCACTCTTCATTCTTTCCAAACCCAAAGCCTAAAGAAAACCTATCTCATTTTTGTCCCTAACCTAAACGCCTCTATCATCTCTCTCACCTCACCCCTAAACTAAAAGCCTCTCATTCATCTCACTTCTCTGCTAAAAAGACCTCCTCATTTTGGCACAGATAAGTTCCGATTTATTTTTTGTTACAAAATAATTTATTTTTTTATTTTTTAGTTTGGATATAAATATATGCGATATTTTTTTTTGTTGAGATATGAAAAAATGTGTTTTTTTAGTTCGGATCTAAACTAAATGAATTTTTTTTAGTTGAGATCTAAACATATTTTTTTTAGTTCGGATTTATAGTAATAAAAGTTTTGAACTCAAGTCTATTACAAGATTTTACTCACATTTTTTAGTTCCTTTTACTTACATTTTTCAATCATTATTGTTTCAAAATAAGTAGTGAGTATATTACTAAAGCATTAAATTTCAATGTGTATTACAAGATTCTAATGTGTTCTCATGGTCACAGTAACCTCATGAGATATACAAAGTATATTCAGATTTACAGTAAAAGAAAATGAACTCAAGTTTTGAACTTAAGATTTACTGTAAAAAATGTTTTCCAGTCCCTTTTTTAGTTTACTGATTTTTTAGTTTACTGACTTATAGTAAAAAAAAATTATCGATTTATCGCATTACAGTCCTATTTTTACTGTAAAAATAATTACCGCATCACATACCCTTTTTTAGTTTACTGATTTACAGTAAAAAAAATTATAGTTTACTGATTTACAGTAAAAAAGTTGTTTAGTTGAGATTTAAAACATTAAACATATGTCTTTTAGTTTACTGATTTTTTCTAATTTTTCTTTTGGGTAGAAATATGAATTCAGTTGTGGATGTTGATGACCCAAGGTCTTGAGAAGCAGAAGTAAAGGGTAAAAATGATTCTCCAAAAAAGGTAAATGCTTATAAACGAAAAGCTTGGTGTTGGGATCATTTTACCAATCGAAAAAGACTAAAAAAACCTAGGGTTACGTGTAATTATTGTGGGGCGACCTATGCTTGTGATTCCAAAATTAATGGAATGAATATACTGTCATGATTGAATAAAAGCATAAAACAGTTACCGACTTAAAAAAAATGGAACTCCCAATTTGATTAATCAAATAAATAATCAATGCAAAGTTTACCAATATAATAATGAGGATAAAAAGCAAAAAATATTGACTTTTGAACAAAAAAAAGAGGAGGGGAGTGGTAATCTTGTGGCTGTTAATTTCACCGTTGAAGGTTGTAGAAAGCGTATTGCCGAAATGATTATAATCGATGAGTTATCTTTTAAATT